>OX380337.1:13968788-14402913 GCA_947425015.1 Pterostichus niger
GTGTGATTGACCTGTGCCGGGTCTCGGTATTTTTATTACTAGTCGTAGCTAGAAATACCCCTGAGTATTATAATATAAATGTTTTACAAACTTATAAAGATATTCTTACATTTGTATCGTGATTGTGATTATGATGATTCTTGTGAACATCATCTTCTGTTGCGGCTTCTTTTTCGTAGTTTTCGTGTTGTCTAGTAGAGACAGCAAGTGCTTCTGATGAGTGACGTGTTTCGGAACAGCAAGTCTTCCTAGTGGATTGGTCGACGTGATCTCGGAACAGCACTCTGGAGTACGTGAATCTTGTAGACGAACGTTGTGCCTTTGCGGCCTGATGGGTCCTGTTCGACCGGTTTTCGTAGATTTTTGTAGGTTTTGCTTGGTAAAGGATAAAAATCCACCACACAATTTTTTTTATTGTGTTTCGAAGCTATTAATCCTACCGAGCTGCGCCAATTAAATTTTGAGTATTCGATTTTATGTTTTTAAAAAGAATACTAAAATCTTTATTAATATTATAACTTTATTATAATTTGTATATGGTTACATATGAGTCACAGTACTTGACTGTGCAGAGTCTACGATATAAAGAGCGTGCTTATTCACTAAACTAGCCTATTTATACATTTCTCTTATCTTCTAAATATGCAACCTATGCTAGATGATGTTATGACTAATATCTTGAAACAACAGGTTCAAGATACATAATTTACATTTATCTTATCTTCTAAATGTGCAACCTATGCTAGATGATGTTATGACTAATGTAATGAAACAACAGGTTCAAGATACATAATTTACATATAATGTGCAAAACATGGCTTTTATAGTGCATGTCCCAGATATTCGGTATCGGCTGACTGTTTGTATAAATGTAAACATTTCTCACCACCTCGCTCTTGTGGCACAATGTGGCTTCACGCACTTGAACTTTGTTAGGTTATTCATTTAACTTTGTATGTTGTGAACTAATAGCAATAGTTACCAGATACTGCAAATTATAGGAGTTAATAATTACATGCATAAATAATTCAATTTTTATGGCACAAAATAATACAGACAAACAATATGTTACTTATAAATTTAGTTCTAAGTTACGATCTCAAAAATCATAAATATATGAATAAATATCAAGTAGATGATCGCACATTATAAGTGAAGTAATAAATATAATGCTGAGCTACAGTTGAGATGAAAATGATCTAATAATAGAAGTATATTTTATAACAGCGTAAAGAAAGGAATTTTAAAATAAGTGTACTATAATTTTGTTTATTATGTTTTAATTCGGTGCGCAGTAAGTATTAATCTATTTAATTAATTAATAGGCAACTTGCCAACAAGAATCAGAATACCATTAACTGAAGAAGGGGTTATGTGTACCACCTGTTGAGAATTCCTAATTTCAACTGGTTTGTTATAGATTCAAATTATTATCAGAGTATAACACTCAAAGTTCATCAGAAAAAATATAAGCACCCTATGCAAAACAACGGAAATAATTTATTTCAGTTCCTACAGAAAAGGTTCTCGAAATTTGAACAACGACGTAAAAGTGACAAGTTATTCTAAACAATGTCAATTGTCAATGAAATCTATCTAAAACAGCCTGAATACTGAAAATGACATATACGTTATTTTTATAGGCTTACATAAAGTAACTGACAGGGCAAATAGAAAGTTTTCCAAGTTCCCTCTATTTCCATCTAACTATTGTATATACCATCGAATTTGCAAAATAGTATATTACTACATACGTGTATACAATAATAATTACTTTCTTGTCTAAATGACTACAAACTTGTAAATATAAGAATATTCTAGCGTCCAAAACATATTCAGAGTAATTAATAGAATAGTGTGCAGTGCAAGTACCTCACACCACGTGTTTGAAAAAGATTGGGCATGTTTTATTTAAACATTTAAAATTTTAATGATTTTTTAATGATAAAAGTGAATTTACGAATATGAGATAGACTAACATTTTAATAGGAAGAACGATTGATGAAGGGCTACTCTACATATAATATACAATGCCGGATTTAAAAGGTATTAGTAAAATTACTGAAACCAAACATAATTAGCAAATATTCTTAACAGAGAAAATAGCAATAAAATTAAACTGAACATAATTTAGGCAGTTTATGAAAACAAAATGATGATTGCAGAGTCTATAAATTTACATTGTTGAACAATTTCATATATTTCCTAGGGATTTAACGAAAGAATAAAATTGCTTTATTTTAAAATAAATTGTTAATTGTAATCGAAATACTATACAGTTCCATGTTAATAAATAATTATAAAATAGAATTACGTGTTTTAAAGAAAAGGAGAATATTCAATGACAATTTCAATTATGAAAGAAATATATACGACGATAAAACGGATTAAACTGAAATACAAATTATATTATATTTAGTATACAAAAATTAGGTTGGCAAAGACCTACACCTAATTACATAGTCAGGATAGAAACTGGAGTTGAAAATCTTGAGAATATACTTGTGGATGTTAGCATGGAATAGGATGTTACAAGGTGCAGTTAGAGCCTGATTCCCGCTACGTAAACGTTTGCTATAACAAACTTGTGCTCCTAAATGATAAAAAGTCTATCTCAGAAGACAAATTGAAAAGATACAACTGGGTTAGAAGTATCCAAGATTCTATAGAAAGTAAATTTTCAGTCGATTTAGGAATAACAGAGTTTCCTTAAACAAGAAATCCCAAACTTAATTCAAAAGCTATCTATAACGAAATACACGAAGTCTAGGTATTAAAAATATAATATGGTAAACATATTTATTTATTAGCTTCAGAATTATATTCTGTTCAGTATACAAAATGAATCATAATATAATATGATATTATAGTTTTTATAACAAAAAAAAACAATATGTTACGGCTGCAAAAATCATAAATATATGATTCAAACAGATTATAAAATAATAGTATTAGGTAATTTTCTACAGCTGCTTTAGTAATTCAAATTGTTCACAGTTATGGTAAAACAGAATAAGAGTAGCATTTAATATTTTTAAGTTACGTTCGCTATTTTTAGTTTTCTAAGTACTTTATGATTTCATACATATCAAAGAAACAAAAAAATGTTTTAAGTTTCTATCTATTTTAGTTGATTATTTGATTAATTTATAATCAGCCATATTTGTCCATTGCATTTTAGAAACATACAAGTAGTATAATAATTGTTTACTTTGAGCATTATTTGTTTGAGAAGTAGATGATCGCACATCATAAGTTATAAATATAGTGCAGAATTGCAGTTGAGATGAAAATGAACTAATGATACACATAAGAAATTCTAAAATAATAAAGGTCCTAGAATTTTGTTTATTATATCTTAATTCGGTGCATAGTAAGTATTAACCTAAATATTTAATTAATGAATAGGGAACTTGCCAACAAGAATCAATGTACGATTATACTGAAAAAGAGGTTATGAGTACTATCTGTTGAGAATTTCTAAATCCAAGTAGTTTGCTATAGAAACAAATCATTATCAGAGTTTAAAACTCGAAATTCAGCACAGAAAAATATAAGTACCTATGCAATACAAAGGAAATGATTTATATCAATTCCTGCAAAAAAGGTTCTCGAAACTTGAACAACAACGAAAACATGACAAATTATTCTAAACGTCAACTGTCAATGAAATCTGTCCAAATCAGCCTGAATATATAATACTGAAAAAAGTATGTACCTATATACAAAAATATATTCATTGTTTGTGTTTAATATTTGTAAAATTCTACCCTGAAACGAAGAATTGAAAATTTTAGGACTTATTTTAAAAATACACTGTTGGTTCAAATGCTTATATTATAAAAATATACATGTGAAATATTTCTATTAAAACATTGTTTAATGTTTATTATTTTATTATTGAGAGAACCACTTTCAATTTAGTTCAATTTTCCTATTCCTTAACCCATTCGCTGCGACTTGTCAATATGTATGCATCCCGAGGTGCGACCAGGTTTTTTTCCAATATATTGTCGTTTTTTGTTTCAAATTTTTATAAACATTGTTGTCAAATGTAAATTTATTGTTTTCAATTATTTATGACACATGGCACTCATGCGTGTCATGCGCACCTGACTTTAATTTTCGTGCTCAGTGCTGACCGACACCGATGCGTGTCACGTGTATAATCTACTACTCTGAAACAGAATGCATAAAATAAAACTACTTCATTGGCAAAACAGAAATAAAATTATTTATTCAATACAGACGATACGAACAAATGAAATTATTTCAATAAAATCAAATAAATCATAAATTATTACAGACATATGTTATATAAAACATAGAAAAAAGAAACTTAGAAGCAATCTAGGAATGGTAAATATCGAAACATTCGCCAACGCAAAGGCCAGGTTTGTCCTCACATATTTCGCAATGGTATAGTGCTGATTTTCGAATTTTATTTTTTGAACACACTCTGCAGCGTTTTCTATTAGTTTTTCCTTTATTATTGGTCGAAACAATTTTAGTAAGAACATGTTGTCTTTTTATATCTCTGTTCACAATTTTGTTCGTCTGACCAATGTGTAAAAGTTTCTCCAAGACTGATAGCCTGAATTCGTACAAGGGCAATTTATTTGTAGAGTATTTCTTATAGAGAAAGTGAGAATTCAATAGCATAAGCTGTATAAAATGGATTCCTAATTTTGTATACCATCTTAATGTTATTCTATCACAAGGATAGTATGAATTCATCTGATCTTGGTGATCAACTACACCCATATGCTTGTTGTAATGGAAAATTGGAGCAGGTTTTGTTCCAATATGTTTTCTGTTACCTTCATATTCAATCATAGTATTATCATATTCATTCGATATATATAGAACTTCGCGTTTGTCTTTCCATTTTCCTACAACAATTTTATCTGAGTATCTAGCAACAGTCTCGCTTTTATTTAATTTTAACGCCAGCACATCTTTAGGGTTACCTTTTCTCTTGACATTCAAAGTACCAGTAAAGTGAGTATCACGTTTGGTAAGCTTATCTGCTAATTCGAATGAATTATAATAATTGTCTAGAAAAACCGAATGACCTGAGTCTAAATAATCATTCATTAGAGCAAGAACAACTTTGGTTGTATGACCTTTTCCGCCATAATCATCTAGCGCTCCAGTATATACTGAAGCTCTCAAAATTACACCATCCGATTCCGTTAGAACATAGAGCTTGATGCCATATTTATGACGCTTATTTTTGATATACTGACGAAATAATAGTTGACCACGCCATAATATCATTGACTCGTCTAGTGAAAGTTCCTTCTTTGGATAGTATATGCTTGACATTTTACTGTTGAAAAAATTCAAAATTGGTTTTACTTTATGCAAGCGATCATTCGGCTTCTCTCCTTCAGGTGGATTTCTTGCAAAATGTAGACACCGCATTATCACAAGAATACGGTCGCGACTCATGTGGGCAGTAAAACATGTTAGATTGAATAAGGGATGAGTTTTCCAATAATCATTCAGTCTATTTAACTTTATTGTTCCCGTATGCAAAACTAACGCAAAAAAGTTAACATTTCCTCGCAGGTGACTGGTTTCCATCTTGTTATCCTTGATTTTTTAGAAATTCCTTTCAAACAAAATACTTCTTCAGCATAGTGATTGGTCTCACTTACAATAGACTGAAGCAACTCCTCATCAAAAAACATTCGAAAATAATCAATGGGTTCATTGTTGTCAGATAACGGCACTAAAAGTTCATTCGATTTAGTGAAAGGAAAATTTTTCATAACTGTAGGTACATCAGACCAATTAGGAGTAGCAATATTATCTTCATTCGCAACCCTTGACTCTGGTTGAAAAGATGACATAATCTCAACTGCAACAATATTTCATCAAATGAGTAACATACAAATATGAAAACAAAATGAAATCTATACCTTCTTCATCCTCTTCCGAATTCCCCCCTTCTGATTCGTCCACATCATCATTATAAATATTATCACTATCACTCAAATCACCTTCGGCTAGACTAGAGTCCAACAACGCCTCTTCAAGTTCAAAATCAGTAAGGTTTTTTGGATTATTGTATGCCTTTCGTGGTCTTTTCCTGTTGTTAGGTTTCTCCCCACTTTCCTCCATCTTAAGACCATAAAAAACTAAATTTTCGAAAACGAAAAAAAATATTCTGTGTAGAATCCTTTAACTACACGCTGACCAACGCACATGTACTTCGCTTCAACGCTGAGCTCGAACTACCGTGTGTAGCTCAGTCGGATACGCGACACACTTGCGTGACGTGCGCAATAGGCCAATGATAGTGCTGACATGCAAGCGTGTCATGCGCAGTGAATGGGTTAATAATGTCACAGGGTCCCATAATTTCTTATTTATGAATTTGTAGCGAATAATACTAATTAATAACAATATATTATTATCTATTTGTGTCTTATTATTAGTAATTTAGTTGATATGGATCGGTATTATGTATTATTTAATCTGGATTGTTTCTCACTTATCACTAAATTATTTACATAATTGTAAAGCGAACTAAATAATTGTAAATAATTAATTAATTTACAATGGGGTTGTAACCTATTGAAAAATGTTAATTTAGGGTCTTATATAAATCCAATAGGACTTTCAAATTTAAATGAATAGTTAAGTTGTATAGGAAAGAACAAACACGAGAGAATATACTGAAAACTCCAAAAAAATACTTGCATTAAAGATTTATATTAATTATTATCACGTTTAATAAATGTACAATTCTTGTCTCTTAATAAATCTATTATTAAATTAACGGAGCCATTTGACGTGAATCCATAATTACTTTATTTTCATCGCTTACAATTTGTGAGTAGAAACGTTTTAGTTAAATTCGATTGGTAGATGCTAGACATCTGATTTCACTATTTCAAAATCGCATTTAAAAACATTTATGGCTTGTAACTACAAAATTAGTTAGTGAACTAATATTAAAATCTGCAACAAAAATAGTGTTGTTATTGTCTATGTATGACATCGATAGCATCAAAGAAGTTTTCCTGGTTAGTTATGTTCAGATTTGGCGGTAGGTATACTATTACTATTAGTACAGAGAAAGAATTAACAACAATTTTACATCTTACAATATCGGCACAATTAACAAAGTTAGTAACTGAGTTCAAAAAAATTAATGAAATCAAACTAATTGTCCACAGTACCATTTTGGATACTTCTAATGTTTTGATTATGAATCATTATTGAAATGTTGATTGATTTAAGAGAGAGGAAGGACATCAACAATCTACTATTATAACAGTAAACTGTACACTAAATAGACTTGATTTATGCAATTTTAATAATTTACTATGAGACATAAATCAATCTAAAATATACTTTTTTTAATTCGATTAGATAGACGAAAGAATAACAAAGTTTTTAGAGGTACGGTGAATGAGCCGAATATCTAATTCTGATAGCTTCTGGAAATCTGATAATTGTAAAACGCTTTAATATTGTAATTCCCTTTACACTATTTTTAAAATTAATATCGGACAAATGTGAAAATGCATTCTATTATAATCATATATATGAACCGAAATTTTGAAATGGGAAAGTTACTTCACCTCGACACCGCAATATACTCGAATAAGAGGTATATGATTATAATGATGACAAATCGAGCATCAAAAACCTAAAAGAAAATAAATCAATAGAGTGATTGCAAGATTTTTGTATTTATAATACAATTTTAGTTATATAAATATTATTTATTAAAATAAATACAAAATAATCGAAGTAAATAATGAATTAGGGAACTTTGATTCCATGGGTATTAATAACTTGGTTGCTACAATATTTCTAGAATTAGTTTAGGATTGTTGATGTTGTAGAGGATGCTTTCAATGATTGCTAATTTAGATTCTATGCCGAGTACTAAAATTTCTTTTGCAACTAAATATTCTCATTAGAACTTCAGTTTGTTGAGCATGCATCATTGTGTGTGTTTAGGAGTTCGATTGTTAAGACTCACAAAGTTACCCGGCACTGTTAGTTGTTTATTATTGTTCTTTTTTTTATAGGAATATACGTAGTATAAAAAAAGTATTTATAAGTATTTGCGCGTCTTAGAATAACAAAAGTCTGTATGTGCTTATGGTTCGTACGTTTCGGTGTGCGAAACAGGGCTTTATTAAAGTGCATGTTCCAGTTATTCGGTATCAGCTGACTGTTGCATAAATGTAAACATTTCTCGCCACTTCGTTCTTGTGTCGGAATCTGGCTTCATGCACTTGGACTTTGTTAGGTTATTCATTTAACTTTGTTTATTGTGAACTAATTGCAATAGTTTCTAAATATTTCAATTCAGTAATGATAAGTAGTATGTAGACCATTGTGTGTTTTGAAATAAGATTACTTGTATGATCCTGCAACCTTAATAATATAAATGTAGTTTATAAGAGTTTAGGGCCGTATATTACTAAAGCTACTACAATTATATTTTAGAATGAACGATTTTTGAAATGTATTTGAATAAGAATATCCGGTAAAAATACATGTGAATCACATTTATGTCTGATCAATTTTAAATCTAACTTATCTAAACCTTGAGTACCTTCTGTATTAGTGCATAGCTTAGTTTATTTGAACTTTTGTATAAATCTAAACCGAATTTAAGGATCGTTTTAGATTAAAATAAGAATAAGAGCTCATTAACACTTGCAAATTCAGCTGTTAAAACATTGCGGTACGTAAATAATAAATTATCAAAACTAATTCAGAATTAAAAAATTATAATTGTAATGGCCAAAGTTATTGCAATTTTAGATATGTCATCATTTTTTATTTATTTTGGTAGCTTGCTCAGGGGCAGCAATGAGCAAATTACTTAATAAATGTAATTATTTTTTTTTTAATTACTGAATGGCAATTAAATTACAATCATCCAATTACTATACGTAAATAATGGTAATTAATTATTTTGCTCTATTACATGACAAAAATCAAATACTTGTTGCGACAGATTTGTACAAGTTACACGTGCATTGACTGAATCAAATATCAAAAGGTTAAAAGAGGCAATCAGGGTCAGTCGTACTTCATTACTTACAGGTACCGTTCGAGTAAAATTGAAACATTCAAAATATAACCATTATTACTTTACTTTATAGGTAATGCACCACTATTAGATGTCGATAGACTGTTAGGTATGAAAATAAAAAGTAACTGCAAATTATTGGCATTAATAATTACATGCATAAATAATGTAATTAATTACAGACATTTGAATTACAGATCAAATGTAATTGATATTTTAAATTAACAATGACTTATCTAAAAAATATGCATAATTACTTAATTAAATGACTTGTAATTAACTACTGCCAATAGTATCGAATCAGACTGTGGATTTAGAACCCGAGTTCAATTACCATAGCCGACAAACAGTTTTCACCACATTACTATTACTCTGCGGCTCCCCCTCCACCTAGTACTAGGTATAGGGAACTTAATTTTCAGAACATAATATTTGTTGGGCGATATTTGTTCACAAGATAACAGAGAAAATCAATATGTTACTTAGAATTTTATTTATATATAATTAAATATCAAGTACTATAAAGCATTTGAATAATTTCTAATCAGTCATATTTGTCCGTTGCATTTTAGAAACATACAAGTAGTATAATAAATGTTTACTTTGAGCATTAGTTTTTGAGAAGTAGATGATCGCACATCATTAGTAAAGTAATAAATATAGTGCTGAACTATACAGTTGTGATGAAAATGATCTAATGAATTAATGATACAAGTATTTTTGTTTATTATATTTTAATTCGGTTCATAGTAATTATTATTTTATTTAATTAATTAATAGGTAACTTGCCAACAAGAATCAGTATACCATACAAAATATAAGCACCCTATGCAAAACAACGGAAATAATTTATTTCAGTTCCTACAGAAAAGGTTCTCGAAACTTGAACAACGACGTAAAAGTGACAAGTTATTCTAAACAATGTCAATAGTCAATGAAATCTATCTAAAACAGCCTGAATACTGAAAATGACGTATACGTTATTTTTATAGGCGTACATAAAGTAATTGACAGGACCAATTGAAAATTATCCAAGTTCCCTCTATTTCAATCGATCTACTTTATATACCATCGATTTTGCAACCTAATATATGACTACACAGGTGTTATAATAATAATTAGTTTCTTGCCTAAAAGACTACAAACTTGTAAATATAAGTACCTTACACGTTTTATTTAATTATTTAAAATTCTAATGATTTTTCAATGATAAAAGTGAATGTACGAATATGAGATAGACTAAAATTTTAATGCGAAGAAAGATTAATGAAAAGCTACCCTACATATAATGTACAGTGCCGGATTTAAGAGGTACTTATTAGTAAAATTACTGGTTTAGTAACTAAACATAATTAGCAAATATTCTTAACAGAGAAATAGGAATAAAATTAAACTGAACATAATTTATGCAGTTTATAAAAACAGAATGGTGATTGCAGAGTCTATAAATTTACATAGTTGAACACTTTCATATATTTCCTAGGGATTTAACGAAAGAATAAAATTGCTTTATTTTAAAATAAATTGTTAATTGAATGTTGAAAATCCTAATCTTTATCTTGTAATCCAAATACTACACAGTTCTACATGTTAATATATAATTATAAAATAGAATTACGTGTTTTAAAGAAAAGGAGAATGGTCAATGACAATTTCAATTATGAAAGAAATATACCGGGTGAACACAAAAAGTGAAACATAGGCGTTTAACATGGCAAATCAGTTTTTCCGTGCGCATTGCTTCCCTAATTATTTTAGGAAAAAATGTTTCAAATAAATGTTGTAAATTTCCTTTTTATAAATTGATTATTAAATTAACGGAGTCATTTGACAAATATAGAAATTGAATAATCATAAAAAAATCAAGTAAATTACTATTGTCGTTGTCTACTAATAAAACGAGCCTAATTAAACATATTATATGGTAGGAAATACAGTGACAAATATACAAAATAATGTTACAATATAATCTAATAGAAAATACTAAAAAAAATGTACAATAAGAAACAATATTAATAATAATAATAAAAAACAACAATGGGGCATTGTATGAAAGTGGGAGGTGAGGGTGGTCATACAATGCCCATTATTATTTGTCATAGTTATTGTACAAAGAACACTATACATACGACAAAACATAAGAAAACTTTTAATATTAGAATACTTGACTCTTTACTCGTAAATATGAGTGTAACTACGTATGTAGTTACAAGTGGTATAATTTCACTCATGGGAAATAATATCCAAAGCAAGTCTTATTAATACAAGAACACGTATTTAAATGTGAATGAAGCGTCATGACACAAAGTTTATTGTACCCATGTAGAATTATAAATGATAGGAAAAATGTTAAATATCGTTTAAATAAAATATAAGATTAAAATATATTTAGGTAGGTATTAAAAAGAGAAAAACAAAACAGATGCATTTAAAAAAACATAAAAATGACAATGATTAAATTTATATTAAAGAACAAGCTTTGTGTTTTACGTGTCCGTATCAGTGTTATATCTGTATGAAATGAAATATGATATTCATCAAATATTTACATCAAGTGAAATATGTACAAGATATAATGTATTTTTCCGTTTAACATTGTGAACTATGTCTACCTAATACTTACGTTAAGAGTTAGGTGTATATATAAAGTTGTAAAGAAAGGATGTGATGTGCAAACTGCTCCTTATCCCCAAATTAAGGGCGAACTTCGTCTTCTATTTCTGTCACAACAAGATGTTGTCATCATGGTGCACACCACTCGATGGGGTTCGTATTCTACTGAATATTTTTGTTTGGTGTCGTAAAATGAACTATATCCATTGTTTGGCTGATAATTTCTTTTTAAAATTTATTTTTATGGGTCATTGGTAAAAGATTGTTCAATTTTAATATGTTCGTTTTCGTTCGTTAGAGGTTTTGCTAGTTCTTCTAGCTCTTGACAATATTGTTTGCTGCGTAGATGTCCCCTAACGCATTTTTATCGTCAATCACACGAACATTTGAGTCCATGAGTCGATATGAAGATTCTGACCTCCACAAAATCGTCTTGACTGATGTAGCAGTCACCTTGCTTGAACAAAATGCACAAGAAAAGATGCGTCAACTTCAAATACAAGTTAAACAAGGTATGTTGTGTTTTCGTGAAGTTAGCTTCAGAAAAATAATGGAGGGCTACAAAATATTTGATTTTGAATATTAAAAAGATATATTTAAAAATATGAAATTTATTATGAATTGTTCAATTTTTGCCAGCCAAACAATTTCAGGTGTTAAAAATTAATAATAAATAAATATGTAAAAGATAAACTTTTCATATTTTACATACTTTTATACGATGTTTCATATTGTAATGCGTAGAGTAATTTTTATCTAGTTAAAATTTGTAAAGGAGCGTATATTTAAAGAGTCTAATCTTTACAATTATTAAATTAATTAAATTTGATCACGTGACGTGTAATACATAATAAATTTCATATATTTAAAAGTTTCACCTTGCTTTCTTATTAATAATATTTGTTAGATGGAGCAGATATAAATATCTTCATTCAAGAGTTGATCTTATGGGAAGCTTTGGTCTGGTTCAAAGCTTGGAAGAAATGGGTAGATGCACCAGAATGCGATGAACTACTTGTTCCCCAAAATGGATCTACTTGCTTTACTTGTGAACTTGAGGGAATTTAAACAAAGCAGATTCACGTTTGCATATCTCGTTCAAAGAACCGTGATGGAGCTGGTGGAGGTCATGGCAGAAAAGTATGTTCAATATCACATCGCTTGAAAAACGCTCGAAAAATCATTTAAGATTATACAAAATCATTTATTGTTGCTATGTACAACTTTGTTTGAACTTTGAATTCGGTTTTAGATCATTTTAATCAATTCAATAATTGTTTCACTCGCTCATTGCTCTCACTAAAAATAGTATGTATTTAGAAATGATAAATAGTATATGAAAAGGTTTCCTTTGTAAGAAGGAAATTATGTTTTACTAAACGATTACATCAGTAATCACGTTTTAAAATTATTACAACCAAATAATTTATTATTATTATTGCGTTGTTTGTTGATTAAACCAGTTTTATTGAAATATCAGTAGCACCATAACTCATTAGTAATTAGTCATAGTAATCTCCTAATAGATCGCTTTTCAAGTGACTGTACTTATTACAAACTTAGGGCTGTGTAAATACAATAAAGCGTTGCAGAACAATATCGGAAGCGGATAGACAAGGACGTATTTCCGGCTCGTTATCATGGCGATTACAAAGGGGTGAAACAAAAATTGAGGAACACAAAACTTGGGTTGCAACCCCTGATGATATAACAGCCAAATGTATGACTATAAGGTATTCACCTATACATGATCGATATGAACGTGTATCTCAAGCAAGGGTCGTTGAAACTCTAGACAAATGGGAAAATGGCGTGTTAGACGCTGAAGGCGTCTTTAGGAAGGAAGAGAAAGACTGGAAAATGGTTTACTTGTGTAGAGAAGGTTAGGAGACGAGTGAGTTTGTTAGGACCTATACTGACTTATTCTTATGTACCTATGTATAGAATCTTCAGCTGAAGGCAAAATTCAATGGAGATTTTCTGTGGGCCATGGAAGACAAATAGATAGAGTTTCTATCCGACTGGATAGCAAAACGTTTGAGAATGGAGAAATTCTGTTGACTGTCACTGGCAACGATAAAACGGTTGATTTTACAAGTAGGTTATTACTCAAATTCATTTGGTACAAATTTAGTTTAAGTCATTTAGAGATCATGGTTGCACTAAGGCGCTAAGCGATTATTTCGCAAGTTTAGTTACATACGAGTAGAATTTTTAACGTCACTAGTATGTATTTGAAGGCAATTTTTGTTTCTAAATGTAAAGTACAGTTTTAATTAGATGAACTATTATAGGTTGGGGTGCATTGGAAACTGTAGAACTGAGTGGGGCGGATGCTATCACAGTGGCGGCTCGTCTCACTGGGGGCAAGGGCGATTGCGCCTGGCAACATACTCAGCTCTTCCGGCAACCCTTGTCGGACGCCACTGACTTTCCTTTCATTGTTACTGTCACATTTCATTAAACTATTAACAAGTGCACATTTTTATGTTATTCATAAATTATTCATTTTTATTTATGATAGGAATATTACTATTGATATTGGCGAAAAACTACTGTTTAATACATAAAAGTGAGCACTGAGTATATCTATTACATGTATTTTTAAGGTTTCGATTAATAAAAAAATATTAAGTGTATAATTTAAAATAACTATTATTTTATTACTAAATCCTTTAAATAAAAATTTAATCTTAATATTTAAAGTTTGATAATATTCAGATTAAAACAAAAAACAATTTACTTGAATTTTTGAATCAAACAACGGTAATTTAAGCACTTGAAGTGAAATGGGGCAGATACATTCTGTATTATATATACATACAGCGTGTTCAAAAAGTTCCGTGACTGTGAAATATCTCGAGAAACATACATCGAATAAAAAAACAAAAAAAGTGTTTCATATTTTTCAAAAAACCTATATTATGTCACCAAGCAAGATCCCCCACTGCTTCCCCCTGGGTGTGGGGCGGGAGTCCACTTTGAATTTACATAACATATATTCATTTATAATAAAGAAATACATATGATCACATATGTTATGCACATACCGAGTGTATAGTTTATTTGTGGTAGATAGGTATATCAGACCTACAATATTAAAGTTTCTATATATCTATAGTTTCGGTCGTACTTAATTTTAGAATAAAATATAAAAACAAAATTAAAAACTGCGTCTAATTTGTTGATCAAATATGTGTTTTATTGATGAAATAGATGTTAAGGAAAAGTTACAGTTTGAGACTATTTATAGATTGCCATGAGAAATGAAAAAATAATTTGACGGACCTTTCAACACAAAATTATATTTGTTTGTTTTATTTCTAAGAATTTTATGATTGAAATGTATTTGAACAAAAAATTCAGGCTCTTACATGCAGATTTTAATTTTAAACTATTTTGTAGGTTTTGTTCAAAAAATAATTGGGCAGAAATTACTGGAATATGAAAATTTTACGGTTCTATGTTTTATCGTTGCTATCATTTCTAGGTAGCACAAATAAAGTAGAAATCCGGTATAATTGTTAATATAAATATTGAACTAAATTGTGTTTTTCTCGCTTTAAATTTAGCGCAATTATCATTAAAAGATTCATAGTCTAATGACTGAACTACATCATTCTCTGTGGTTGATAGATGAGATAGATATAACCAAGTTAACAAATTTCGTTCATTTTTTTTTTAACTCGCTCCATAATAAAAAATGGGAAAGAAGCAGGGTGTGCAAAATTAAAACATTACAGTATTATATTTGTGGTCCCTGAGATTATGGACTCACAAACGTGCGTTTCTTATATCTGTGCAATAATCCGCCATTGAATCAAACTTGCTTTTATTCAATGGTAAATGTTTAAGTCGAGCTTTTCTTTAAATATGTTACTATGAAGTATAGTTACATAAGATTAATTTTAGAATGATGCTTCTCTTTAATTAATTTAGTATGAAATATAGGAGCACAAGATTGCGATTTTTCACACATTTTAGAAATGCAAGAAACAAGAATATTTAAATTAAAATTTCAACTCAAATTCTGTTCTTAAATAAAACATTAAAACCAGTTATTATTGATGACAGCTATTATATTCTGTAGAAAAATAATAGGTATGTATTTTTGTGTTTTCTATGGTTAAACTAAACGTTTAAACTAAATAACTAAAACATTAGACTACTAAGTTTTAATTTTAGTTATAGAGAATGCGTCCAGTAACTAATGCTGGTAGTTTCTAGAAATCTGCTGACATTTTTCTAAATTGTAAAAATTATGCTACTATTAGAAATGCGCCTCTAAAACATGAAACTGTTAAACATATATATTTTTTGTAATTGACTAATGATCTGATTAATATTTTTAAATTCCTGCCTTTTGTTATTATTACTTCAAATTAGCTTTTAGTATAGAATAAAATAGAAAAAAATCTTTGTGAAAGACTAAACCTAAAATTACGCTCTAAAATTATAATTTTGATACTTATTTCTGATAATAAATATCGAATAAATGCAGAAATGCAATCTATTTAATCAAATAGATAAACTGAAATTTTGAAATGTGAAAGTGAACTTTGGCTCGACACCACAAGGTATAAGACGTCTCTGATTATGATGATGACATAAATCGAGCATCTAAGAAAAACAAAAAAAAAGTCAAGATTGCAAGACTTTTATGTTTATAAAACAATATAATAAGTACATCAGTAATTTTGGTTATATAAACATTATCTCTTGAAAACAAAAATATTGAATTATTAACTGATAAAAAATGCAATTATTTTCAAATAAATTACGTTATTTAAAATGGCCACATTTCACAAAGTCACTTCCAAGCGACTAAAATCTGTACTATTTATGATTTTGAATGAATTAAACTCATCCTATTGGCTGCTTGAACATGTGCTTAACTACTGAACTAAAAGTACAGTGATTCCATGTGATAGTATGTTAATAACTTAGATGCTACAATTTTTCTAGACCTGTTTCGCAATTTCAATGTGAGTTTAGAATTGTTGATGTTGTTGAGGGTGTTTTCAACGATTGCTAATTTAGATTCCATGCTGAATACTAGAATATTCTTGTGCAAGCTTCAGTTTGTTGGGCATTGTCAATTTTTTGTGCGTCTTATAATAACAAAAGTCTGTATGTACTTATTGTTCGCACGTTTCGGTTTGTTATGAATATATGATGTGCAAAACAGAGCTTTATTATAGTGCATGTTCCAGTTATTCGGTATCGGCTGACTAATGCATAAATGTAAACATTTCTCGCCACTTCGTTCTTGTGTCGGAATCTGGCTTCATGCACTTTGACTTTTTTAGGTTATTCATTCAACTTTGTATGTTATGAACTAATGGCAATAGTTTCAAAATATTTCAATTCAGTAATGATAAGTAGTATGTAGACCATTGTGTGTTTTGAAATAAGATTACTTGTATGATCCTGAAACCTTAATAATATAGATGTAGTTTATAACAGTTTTGGGCCGTATATTACTAAAGCTACTACAATTATATTTTAGAATGAACAATTCGACGGTAATGTTATAAAAGATAGATTTTCGAAATGTAATTAAATAAGAATATCCGGATAAAATACATGTGAATCACAGCTATGTCTGATCAATTTTAAATGTGGTAGAAACTAACTTTTAAGAAAATCTAAACCTTAAGTACGTTCTGTATTAGTGCATAGCTTAGCTTATTTGCTCAACTTTCGAATAAATCAAAACCGATTTTAAGGATCGGTTTATATTAGAATAAAGAATTTTGTAAAGCGTCACTCAAAGGCGAACAAAAAACTACAATTATATAAAACATCTACATCATTTTAGTGAGCTCATTACCACAAGCAAATTCAGCTATTAAAACGTGCGGTACATAATTAATAAATTATCAAAACTAGTTCAGAATTTTAAAATAATAATTGTAATTGGGCTAAAACTATTACATGACAAAAATCAAATACGTATTGCAACCGATTAGTGCAAGTTACAATAATAAACACAAACATTAAAAGGCTAAAAGGGGCAATCATGGTCACCCGAACGTCATTACTATACTATATTATATGTCGATACTCTGAAAATAAAAAATAACTGCAAGTTATTTGCAATTAATAATTACATGTATAAATTACAGAGTTTTCAATTACAGATCAAATGTAATTTAAAGTTATTTTACTTATATGGAAACAATCATGGAGAAATGAGGTATTTCAATAACCAACGACAACAAATTATCATTACTGAAATTATTTATTTACCAAATATGTTTAAGATAGTAATATACTAAGAGTTATTATTAGAGACAATTCGATACAAATGTCTACCTTTTCGAAAAATAAGATATGTTTTTAGTACATATGACTCTACTTGAGTGAAGTAGAAAATATTACAAATACTTATTTTCAGTCGATTTAGGAATAACAGAGTTTCCTTAAACAAGAAATCCCAAACATAATTCAAAAGCTATCTATAACGAAATACACGAAGTCTAGGTATTAAAATATAATATAGTAAACGTACTTATTTAATAGCTTCAGAATTATATTCTGTTTAGTATACAAAGTTAATCACTCTGAAAGTTCTCGTATTATAATATTATATTATAGTTTTTATAACAAAAAACAATATGTTACGGCTGCAAAATCATAAATATATGATTAAATATCACTTACTATAAAGCAGACAGGCATCAATGTTAAATTAAACGCTGATATGTTTATATTATATTCTAATGGTTTTTTATATGGTATAACTCTATTTAAAATTCAGACATATTATAAAATAATAGTATTATGTAATTTTCTACAGATGTTTTAGTAATTCAAATTGTTCACAATTATGGTAAAACAGAATAAGGATAGCATTTAATATTTTTAAGTTAAGTTTGCTATTTTTACTTTTCTAAGTATTTTATGAATTTAAGATATAAACATACATATTAAAGAAACAAATAAATATTGTAAGTTTCTGTCTATTTTACTTGATTATTTGATTAATTTATAATGAGCCATATTTGGTCATTGCATTTTAGAAACATACAAGTAGTATAATAATTGTTTGCTTTGAGAGCATTATTTGTTTGAGAAGTAGATGATCGCACACCATGAGTTATAAATATAGTGCTGAATTGCAGTTGAGATAAAAATGATACTCATAAGGAATTCTAAAATAATAAAGGTCCTAGAAGCATTGTTTTTCTTTTAAACGACATTGGATCTGAATGTTCTTTATGTCGTTAGATATTGGTTTATATATCTCTATAAAAATAAACATATATAATGTAGTAAGGACTTAAAACTTTGTTATTTTAAACAGACAAGAGATTGTTCTCAGTACGTATAAATTATTATTGTTCATTGCGTTCCAAAGTGGTTGTTAGAAAGAACGATTTTGTCAAAATAAATAACATTTATGAAAATTTTAATGTTTTATTTTAGTATATATGTAGAGTAACAAAGATAAACGATTTGATATAAATGTTCTATTCTAGATTAGGTATCTACCTTTTGGTTACGAACGTATAAAGTAGAATCACATAGACTTTGTTATTATTAAGTATAATTTTATTAAGGTAAGCTGGTACATTAACTTCATGAAATACAAGACCCACTTAATGCTTCTAATAAAATTAGACATGTTATGATTTCAAGTAAATCATATCTTTATAATTCGTACAAGACTTTTTATATACCTTATATGTGAAGTAACATAAAAATACAATAATAATTCTGCATTAGTAGACATTGTTGTAATACTACGACATACAGAGTAACAAGTCTTCATTGTGAAAGTACTATATCGAAGTAAAAGTGAATGTGTTTATCACGTAAAATTATTGTTAATTATGTGTTAAACATTTAGACAATTTTGATAAATGGGTAATATTATTGACTATTCAAGGCATCTGTCACCTGTCAAAAGTAGTCTAATACGAATGCTGGATTTTGAATTTCACAGCCAACCAAATCAAATTTTGATGCATGCTTTGTGCTAGTAATGTTCAATACTAGTAGTAGTACTTTTCAGTGAATATTTTAAACAAATGAACATTTTTATTAAAAATACATAGAATTACATAAAAAAAATTGCATTAAAATTAAATGTACAATTTGAAAAATTTACATTACTTGAAGGATATTTGTATATTCCTCTTCAGTTACAGCTTCTGCGCTATTGAATTTCTTTTTGTGAACTCCACCATTGCATAATTTTCTTAAATGGTTCCAATTGTGCTTCTAGTTTTAAAAGTGGCAACAATCCAGTATTATTACACATGCTGATGCTTTCCACTTCATTTAATGCTAGTTCTTTTTCTTCTGCAGTTAATGTATAGGATCCAGCATGTGTGCAATGAATTGGTACCTTGTTAATGCTTGCTTGTATCTATTTTTGGAAAATATTAACTTTTTGTAACGTCATTAAAAACTTATTCAAGTCGATTCCAAATTTCGACAGCGACGTATTGTGAAATGTTCATTTTTTGCATATTATCCGAAATAGGCTTTAATAATTTTTGAAACTTCTTGGCCGATTATTTTGGCTCAATATTAAATACTTTATTATACACGACAGAATCTATTACAAATTTATTTGCATCACATATTTAGAGTAGCTTGCCCGACTCGCAAACAAAACTTCTAAACAATCTGCTAGAGTGTTGCACCTTAATTAATTATTATTACGAAAATATTTTACGACGTGTACAATATGATCTTTAAGGTTCGTTAATTCTAAATCTTTTGATAGTAAATGAAGTATATGGGCTGAACTACGACAGGTTATTATCTGAGAATGTGTAATTTCTTCTATATTTTTACTCATACGCGCCATATTTACTGTATTATCACTGATGAAACTTTTAACATCGCAAATGAAACAATAAGATAAGTTGTAATATCAGTCAAATATTCAGCCGTATTGGACTACCCTGATGTGTCAATTGTTTTGTATAAAAAATTACTACCATGTTCAGATGTCACGGTTGCACAAGTAACTGCTTCATTATGCACATTCAACTAACCATCGATAGACATGTTTATAGTGGAACCTGACATTTTATCAAAGCATTTTTTTTCTTTGATCTGTATATATTTCGTCTAACAACGTACATGATAAAACTTTCCTTGAAGGAGGAGAATATCCAGGTCTTAACATTTGAATTGCCTTTTTACCTCTGGATTTTCTATACATCTAAAACTAATATTCGTTGCAAAAATAAATTTAGCATTTTGTATATCAACAACACGTTTTTTTTTCTGTGAACGTAGGAATTAAAGAGGAGCTCTTTTCTGGTGTGGTGCTTGGCGAAAATAATAAATTTCCAGAAGTTGCGGTTAAAATGAAAGGCGTTACAATGTTTTATAAATTTGTTTATCTGTACCTCTAGCCGTATCTATTGATAAAAGTTTGGATTTGATATCTATTCTTTGGTATAGATAATGATGAACACGAAGGGCTATCTTCGACTTCCATATCCTGCATCTTCTTATATTTTAAATAATGTTCTCTGAGCCGTTGAACTACTGACTACATTTCATTTTTACATATTTTGCAAATCGGTCGCCTTCCAGTTTTACTCTGGCTCACTTTTCTATGTAATTATTCCAAATACTAGCTTTTCTGCTACCAGTCATTTTAAATATTAATAACTTCACTTGCAAGCACTAGTCACCAGCTTCACGCAACAAATGAACTAGTTTCATGTACGAAGTTTAAAGTGATATAAAAATTTCAAGAAGCAATTCCAGTATATACATATTTGCAAGAAATAATAAAAAACTCACAATTAATATGGAAGTAGTAAAGGGTGCAGCCATGACACACTAACTTTTGCGCACGCCTATGCGTTCCCTACAATACAGCTCAACTTGGTTATAACTTCCAGAAAAGAATTCAATAGTGTGAGTAGCTGACAGTGTCTTCAAAATATATTTCAAAACAAAATAAAAATCTAAAACAAGTACATAATTTTATTATTTCTCTTGTGTACATGAACATGATTGATTCGAAAATGAGAAAATAATAAAGATATAACGTAAGTTATTATAAGCAAGTTTGGATATTTCAATATCTAAAATCTCCCATACTTTAATATTTTAAAAATAAAATAGATTTATTAGTAATCCATAATTAACATGGCTGCACCATTATTATGTTTTACGCTGAAAATTTAATACAAGTAGTGCAAAAAATATTACTCATTTTTTGTATCAATAATTTATTAAGTACATGTAATAATATGTTACAGTAAATATCTTACAAATGCACGAGATATACCGTGTTATGAAAATTAACGTTTAGTTTTAATGAATAATTAGTGTTTTTCAAATTCGAAAATGGTCCGTAGAAAAATATTAAATTTAAAGTCTTTTTAATATAGAATATTTGTTAAAGTTAAAATTCAATGTTTGTGTTTTGAAACAATTTGTATTTATCAATTTGCATACTAACAATCATAATTTCTTTGTGTAAGGTATAAATAATTTTAATTTAATGTTTGTATTTTATTGTGTAATTTATAAATTCTGTACAAGTTCGTGTTATTTGTGTAAATTTGATGAATCTTGTACTAAAAAACTATCTAATCAACATAATAAATTACTAAAGTACTAAATAATATATGCAAGAAATATACTCGCAATATCTTTCTATAAAAATGGTATGATAATATTGTAATTAAATTATAGCAATGTAATTTATGTACTAAAAAATAGGTTATATTAAATATATATATATATATATATATATATATATATATATATATATATATATATATAAATTATCAAAAATTTAATATCCTAATTTGATGTTATATATAGTTACTTACGTAAAGAACATTCATATTTAAAAATAATTCATATATGACTGAAATATAAAGTAATTAAAAAAAAATTACACTTAAGATATTCATTTCTATTAACAAAATAGAAAATAATGTTCAAAATATTTTCTTCGTATTTAGTACTAAGCTAATATTTTCACTTTAATAATTTTATTTTTTAAGATACACATTGAGTTACTTTAGTACGGTAAAATAACAATGATGCATCTTATTGATAATGGTTGCCATTGATACTGCGTATGTATGTAGTGGGTGGATGTGGGCGGTCATACATACGCATTTTCATGGTATTTACCTATTAGAAATACAGCATTTAATAAAAAATGCATTTACTTTCATTATACTAATTTTTACATTGGATTATGAAGAAATATTTGATGTGTCTATATAAATCATTAGAATTTAATAAAATAACATCAATTTATGATGCAAATTACTGTGAATATATTTCCCGTTCGTTTAATGTGATATTTTTAAGTAACTTTATTCTTGTAATATTATTAAATATATTAATTATGGAAAAATTCTATGAATATATTAGTTCACAAATAATCATAAAAAATCAAATACGTTACTATTGATGTAGTAATTAACATAGATCAAACAACTACTGAGTGATATCAATTATAAAATAAATAGCAACATTACACAATAATATATGAAAATATTGTCATGCAAGTAAAACAAGTCAGCAAATTACTTATATTTTAACCCTTTGCACTCCGTTGTCGCCGCATTTGCGACATTTCGTATGTTAGGAATAAATCCGTTGTCGCCGCATTTGCGACTCGCTTGTTTATCTCACTCTTAAGTCTTAGATAATCAAAAGTGTTTACGTTTGCATTCCAATGTGTGTGATCTGCATTTGTTTTGAGTTACTGGTTCCTACTATTGCTTATTAGGCTGGAGTGCAAAGGGTTAATATTCCCGTTGGATATGATTTTTGATTGTACAATAAGTACCTACAGTTAGATTAATAAGTTTGGTTGAACAAATAATTTTCTCGTTGTCTACAAATAAAACGAGCCTAATTAAACTTATTATAAGGTTGGAAATGCAGTGACAAATATACAAAATAATGTTACAATATAATCTAATAATAATAATATATGCTATTGAATAGTGTTATAGATGCTAAATTATTTGAGAAATAAAATTTCTAAATAAATATATTGACTACAATCTGTTTATTAAGCCGGAAAGAATGTTATTGTGGAAAAAAGAATAACCTGGGAAATTTGTTTTTCTTATCTTCCACAACTATGATCAATTAATATAGGTCGAGTCATTTTATTGTATTCCTGCATAAAAGTAAATTTTATTACGTACATTAAGCATATTACATATAGTCTGATAGATCCAAGGTAAGTCTAGCAGTCATTGCAGCATTGCTAGATATAAGAGATACTACGTCAGAAACATGGCTTTAGGTAACGTTTTAACTTTATTGAGTTTTAAATATATATAACTTCTAAAACACGATAATACGAATTTTTAATTACAACCATCTATAACAATACAAATCTCATGAGATGAAAGCTTGATAAATTTACCAGCGCAAAATCCGCTTTGATGAGAAATAATTAAATTATTAATTTCATGTTTCATTTCATTTATATTTAAATTTTGAATATTTTACATTTTCTAATAAATTTAGAATTAATTTTATCCGGACCATGATCTTTATTAATATGGATATTAGCCATCGTATTTAAGATTTTTATTTTCCTAAGACATAACGAACTCATATTTATTACATTTGAGTGAGTATTTAAGCTATTAATTAATTAATTAATTTATTTATTTATTTATTTATTTATTTATTTATGTTACGCTGTACAACGGGAACTTAATCCCAATTACAGTACAGGGTCCACACTCACCGAGCCGCAGTGTGGTAGTTTATATAATTTTTAGCTTGAGTATGATTCGAATTCATATCAAAAGTGTTATTAAATTTAGCATCACTGTGAACTCACTCAAAATAATCTACAAATAAATCATAATATTGGGTATACTACTATTTGATTCGAGGTTGTTAATATGTTTACTGACGTTGTTGTATTGAATTCAACAACATTATCTTTGAATTTAAGATCTACCCTTTTACACAAAAGAGAAAATAAGTTATACATACATACATACATAACATCACGCTATACCCCATTAAATGGAGAAGCACGAGCCCCTGAAACATTTACAGAACATCCACTAAAAGACTTATGTCAGTCCACGTCAACATTCTCATCCTGACACACGATACTCGTTTCAACCACATTAACTATAATCTATAAAGAAATATCGGCACAATTAAAAAAGTTATAGTAACTGAGTTTAAATTGATTCTGATTCAGTGAAAGTATTATTGCCAGAAGTGCACCTCCTCCTCTAGTGAGATTCAGTTATTCGAAGCAGCGATCACATCTGATCACTATAATTGTTTGAAGCACACGTCGGTAAAATAAATGAAATCAAACTAATTGTCCACAGTATTAGAAAATGGGGTCATTTTGGATGCCTCTAATGTTTTGGTAATGAATCATTATTTAAATGTTGATTTATTTAAGAGAGTGAAAGGACATCAACAATCTACTATTATAACAGTAAACTGTACACTAAATAGACTTGATTTATACAATTTTTATAATCTACTATGAGACATCAATCTAAATAATACTTTTTTAATTTCTATTCGATAGACGAAAGAATAACGACGGTTTTAGAGTTACGGAGAAGGAGCCGAATAACTAATTCTGATAGCTTCTGCAAATCTGATAACTTTTTCAAATTGTAAAACGCTTTAATATTGTAATTCCCTTTACACTATTTTTAAAATTAATATCGGACAAATGCGAAAATGCATTCTATTTAATCATATATATGAACCGTCATTTTGAAATGTGAAAGTTATTTCACTTCGACACCGCAATATACTCGAATAAGAGGTATATGATTATAATGACGACAAATCGAGCATTAAAGAACTAAAAGAAAAACAAATCAATAGAGTGATTGCAAGATTTTGTATTTATAATACAATTTTAGTTCTATAAACATTATTTATTAAAGAACAAACAAAATAATGCCAGTAAATAATGAATTAGGGAACTCGGATTCTATGTGGTAGTATATTAATAACTTGGTTGCTACAATATTTCTAGACCTATTTCAAAATTGGTTTAGGCTTGTTGATGTTGTGGACGATGTTTTCAATGATTGCTAATTTAGATTCCATGCTGAGTACTGAAATTTTTTTTGCAACTAAATATTCTCGTGAGAGCTTCAGTTTGTTGAGCATGCATCATTGTGTGTGTTTACGAGTTCGTCTGTTAAGACTCACAAAGTTACCCGGCACTGTTAGATATTTATTATTGTTCTGCTTTTTATACGAAAATATAGAGTATTAAAAAAAGTATTAATAAGTATTTGTGCGTTTTAGAATCACAAAGGTTTGTATGTGCTTATGGTTAGTACGTTTCGGTATTATGTACATATAATGTGCAAAACATGGCTTTATTTATAGTGCATGTTCCAGTTATTCGGTATCGGCTGACTGTTGCATAAATGTAAACATTTCTCATCACTTCGTTCTTGAGGCACAATGTGGCTTCATGCACTTGAACTTTGTTAGGTTATTCATGTAACTTTGTATGTTGTGAACTAATAGCAATAGTTACCAGATACTGCAAATTATAGGAGTTAATAATTACATGCATAAATAATTCAATTTTTATGGCACAAAATAATACAGACAAACAATATGTTACTTAGAAATTTAGTTCTAAATTACGACTTCAAAAATCATAAATATATGATTCAATATCAAGTAGATGATCGCACATTATAAGTGAAGTAATAAATATAATGCTGAACTACAGTTGAGATGAAAATGATCTAATAATAGAAGTATATTTTATTTATACAAACTATAACAGCGTAAAGAAAGGAATTTTAAAATAAGGGTCCTATAATTTTGTTTATTATGTTTTAATTAGGTGCGCAGTAAGTATTAATCTATTTAATTAATTAATAGGCAACTTGCCAACAAGAATCAGAATACTATTAACTGAAGAAGGGATTATGTGTACCACCTGTTGAGTATTCCTAATTTCAACTGGTTTGTTATAGATTCAAATTATTATCAGAGTTTAAAACTCAAAGTTCATCACAAAAAATATAAGCACCTTATGCAAAACAACGGAAATAATTTATTTCAGTTCCTACAAAAAAGGTTCTCGAAACTTGAACAACGACGTAAAAGTGACAAGTTATTCTAAAACAGCCTGAATACTGAAAATGACGTATACTTTATATTTATAGGCGTACATAAAGTAACTGACAGGGCAAATTGAAAGTTTCCAAGTTCCCTCTATTTCCATCTAACTATTGTATATACCATCGAATTTGCAAAATAATATATTACTACATACGGGTATACAATAATAATTAGTTTCTTGTCTAAATGACTACAAACTTGTAAATATAAGAATATTCTAGCGTCCAAAACATATTCAGAGTAATTAATAGAATAATGTGCAGTGCAAATATCTCACACCACGTGTTTGAAAAAGATTGGGCATGTTTTATTTAATCATTTAAAATTTTAATGATTTTTCAATGATAAAAGTGAATTTACGAATATGGGATAGAATAACATTTTAATAGGAAGAACGATTGATGAAGGGTTACTCTACATATAATATACAATGCCGGCTTTAAAAGATATTAGTAAAATTACTGAAACCAAACATAAATAGCAAATATCTTAACAGAGAAAAAAAGCAATAAAATTAAACTGAACATAATTTAGGCAGTTTATGAAAACAATATGATGATTGCAGAGTCTATAAATTTACATTGTTGAACAATTTCATATATTTCCTAGAGATTTAACGAAAGAATAAAATTGCTTTATTTCAAAATAAATTGTTAATTGTAATCAAAATACTATACAGTTCTACATGTTAATAAATAATTATAAAATAGAATTACGTGTTTTAAAGAAAAGGAGAATATTAAATGACAATTTCAATTATGAAAGAAATATATACAAGGAACAAACTAATTGTAAAAGTTTACTTTGCAATAAATTGTGCATTCCACTCCTTGCTCTACATTTTCATACTGTAGTTTATAAAAAGTATCAAAGTTATTTCAGTCAAGTCAAATACCTACGACAGTCAAATACTTAAATTTTAACATTGATAGCATCATCCATATACATTATAAATCTGTTTTTGAGATCAAGATCAATGATTAATTATAATTTGAAATAGTTATGAATTTACTTATCACAATAAGGCCAGTCACAATGAGACGTTGAAAATGTATCCTATTAGATTTATTGATATGAACATTGAAGTTAAAAATAATTTGTTTAGATCAGACTGATGAAATCAATGTATATAAATATTCAAAAGCAAAAACTACAATAAGAGAAATTAAAGGTATCCATATTTCTAGTTACTCTATTACTTGTTTAATTAAATTATCTGCGAGTATTTTTACTTTTCTCATCATAATATTTATTGATTTCATATTTGTTTATTGGATAAAAATTCTTACTTATAAAATACCATATTTTAAATAATAAATTTATTAATATATTTGCTAAAATGAAAGCAGAATTCCGACAGGATTTGCGTCCCATCACAAATAATCACTCATATATTATATTAATATTTTAATTATTTACATATAATTGATATACAGTACCGAAGTAATATTAATAGATTTTTAATTTTAATTATTAGTTTGATTAACTTTCTTACTTTAAGTTTTAATGAAAATGCAAAATATTGATTCACTTACGTCTATTGAAACTATTAATTAAATCATAGGCGTGCGCTGAAAATTTATTTCTTTGATTAATTACCGTTTATAGGAAATCTGAAAAAAGGATAACCGTTGTTGATCAATAAATTAAAATAAGATCGAAATTCTTTTGATGAAAACTATGTTGTGGTAGTAGGAAAGCTCTGTCAATTAATGCATATTTTTCATTTCTCCAAAGACATTTCAAACGACGGATTCACAAATTACAACA
Source organism: Pterostichus niger (assembly GCA_947425015.1). Lineage (NCBI taxonomy): Eukaryota > Metazoa > Arthropoda > Insecta > Coleoptera > Carabidae > Pterostichus > Pterostichus niger. The sequence goes on from OX380337.1 coordinate 13,997,353, forward strand.
TCGTGGTGCTGGACATGACGTACAAGATCAGAGTCTAGATAATAATAAAAATCAAGCCATTATTTACACTAAAATCCCTTATGACAATGAAATTAATTTTTCTGTCAATAAAATTTTCGACCACTAAACATTTATTTTCAAATTTAAAAGACAAGATTCCTACAGAAAAACAAAAAAATGTCATCTACAGGATCGAATGTGGCTCTTGCGGCAAATTCTATATCGGTGAAACTAAACAACCTTAAAAAAAAAACGAGTTTACCAACATGAACACCAGTGCAAAGCGTTAAATCGAATCACAGTGCTTTGACTCAACATTCTGTCGACACTGGATACAAATTCAAGTTTAAAAATGCTGAAATTTTAGATTCTGAAACGTTTTAAATAATAGACTTTTAAAAGAAACTTTTTATATAAACTTAGATAAGGCTAAGAATTTAAATTCACAAACTGATTATAAAAATAATCTGAAATACATCAATATCTTCATCGATAATTATAAACAAACTTGGCTTTTGTTTTCTTCTTTTTCTTTTTCCGTTTTTGAAAATTGTGTGTTGGTGACGCTGATGACAGGGGTGATCGTCTTTGACGGACTCCATTCTCATCAGAACTGTTCCAAACTCCACTGAATGCACTTCACAAAGAAATTTCTTGTCGAAGTTTTAATAAAATTTTTGCCTCAGTTATGGTTGTTTGAAAAGTTAAACGATTTAAACTGTTTTTTACGTCAGCGACCTATAAACTGGTGAGTGAGATTGTTGACTACTTTATTACCAAATTGTAACAAATTATAATTACCAACAGCTGCAGATGAACGTGTTAAACGTTCGAAACGTTCAATAAAGTTTCAATGAATCCATTCTGTTAATTTATTCCACTATCCATGGATTACTAAGGCCTGATTACTTGTTCTCAAGAATATTTTGGATCCACATAACCTCGAAATAAATAATTAGAATACATCACTAAGTTTTAATTTTAGTTATAGAGAATGCGCCGAGTAACTATTTCTGGTACTTTCCAAATATCTGATAACATTAATCTAAATTGTATAAATTGTTCTACTATTAGAAATGCACCTCTAAAACTTAAAACTGTAAACGTAATTGACTAATGGTCAGAGTAATATGTTTAAATAACTTCTTTTAGTTATTATTATTTTAAATTAGCTTTTATTATAGAATAAAATAGAAAAATTTATTGTTCTTGCGATTTAGTAAACTAAACTGAAGCAAATTGAATATAAACACAAAATTGAATCCGTTTATATAATAATAATGCTACGGTGTTTGACAAACATACTTCATTGTGAAAGACAAAACCTAAAATTCCGCTCTAAAATTATCATTTTTATACTTATTTCTGATAATAAATATCGGATTAATGCAGAAATGCAATATATTTAATCAAATACATAAACTGAAATTTTGAAATGTGAAAGTTACTTTTGCTCGAAACTGCAAGATATAAGAGGTCAAGATTACAAGACTTTTATGTTTATAAAAGTAATTTTAGTTATATAAACATTATCTCTTGAAAACATAAATATTGAATTATTAAGTGATAAAAAAATGCAATTATTTTCAAATAAATTACGTTATTTAAAACGGTCACATTTCACAAAGTCACCTCCAAGCGACTAAAATCTGTACTATTTATGATTTTGAATGAAACAAACTCATCCTATTGGCTGCTTGAACATGTGCTTAACTACTGAACTAAAAGTAGAGAACAATGATTCCATGTGATAGTATGTTAATAACTTGGATGCTACAATTTTTCTAGACCTATTTCGCAATTTCAATGTGAGTTTAGGATTATTGATGTTGTTGAGGGTGTTTTCAACGATTGCTAATTAAGATTCCATGCTAAGTACTAGAATTGCATTTATAACTGAATATTCTCGCGAGAGCTTCAGTTTGTTGAGCATGCAACATTGTGTGTGTTTAGAAGTTCGAATGTTAAAACTCACAAAGTTACCCGGCACTGTCAATTTTTTGTGCGCCTTATAATAACAAAAGTCTGTATGTACTTATTGTTCGCACGTTTCGGTTTGTTATGTATATATGATGTGCAAAATAGGGCTTTATTATAGTGCATGTTCCAGTTATTCGGTATCGGCTGACTAATGCATAAATGTAAACATTTCACTCCACGTTCTTGTGTCGGAATCTGGCTTCATGCACTTGGACTTTGTTATGTTATTCATTCAACTTTGTATGTTATGAACTAATGGCAATAGTTTCTAAATATTTCAATTCAGTAATGATAAGTAGTATGTAGACCATTGTGTGTTTTGAAATAAGATTACTTGTATGATCCTGAAACCTTAATAATATAGGTGTAGTTTATTAGAAATGTAATTGAATAAGAATATCTGGTAAAAATATATGTGAATCACATGTATGTCTGATCAATTTTAAATGTGGTTGAAACTAACATTTAAGAAAATCAAAACCTGAAGTACCTTCTGTATTAGTGCATAGTTTAGTTTATTCGCTCAACTTTTGAATAAAGTAAAACCCAATTTAAGGATTGTTTTTGATGAGAATAAAGAATTTTGTAAAGCGCCAGTCAAAGGTCAGCAAGAAACTAAATAAAATTATAATAACTACAATTATACAAAACATCTACATGATTTTAGAGAGCTTATCACCATATGCAATTTCATGTGTTAAAACGTGCGGTACATAAATAATAAATTATCAAAACTAGTTCAGAATTAAAAAACAATAATTGTAATAGGGCTAAAACTATTGCAGTTTTAAATATGTCATCAATTTTTTTTTCTGCGTAGGTTGCTCAGAGGCAGAGATGGCAAATTACTTAATAAATGTAATTAATATGTTTTTAAATTACTGTCTGAATGGTTAAATTATAATTGTCCAATCACTTTACCATAAAAAAGTAATTAATTATTTTGCCCTATTACATGACAAAAATCAAATACTTATTCCAACCGATTAGTGCAAGTTACAATAATAAACACAAACATTAAAAGGCTAAAAGCGGCAACCATGGTCAGCCGAACGTCATTATTTGCACCACGACTAGATGTCCATAGTCTGAAAATAAAAAATAACTGTAAGTTATTGCAATTAATAATTACATGCATAAATTACAGACTATTCAATTCCAGATCAAATGTAATTTAAAGTTATTTTACTTATATGTATTTAAGTACGGAAACAAATTATCATTACTGAAATTATTTATTTACCAAATATGTTTAGATTTAAATAGTAGTTAATATACTAAGAATGATTATTGAAGACAAGTCGATACAAATGTCTACCTTTTAGAAAAATAAGATACGTTTTTAGTACATTTGACTCGATTTGGGTGAAGTAGAAAATATTACAAATAATTTATGATAAAGCATTCAAAAGCTATTTATATCGAAACACTCGAAGCCGAGGATAAACTGAAATACAAATTATATTCTATTTAGTATACAATAATTAGGTTGGCAAAGACCGACACCTAATTACATAGACAGGATAGAAACTGGAGTTGAAAAACTTGAAAATAAACTTGTGGATGTTAGCATGATGGTACAAGGTGCAGTTAGTGCCTGATTCCCGCTACGTAAACGTTTGCTATAACAAACTTATGCTCCTAAATGATAAAAAGTCTATCTCAGAAGACAAATTGAAAAGATACAACTTGGTTAGAAGTATCCAAGATTCTATAGAAAGTAAATTTTCAGTCAATTTAGGAATAACCGAGTTTCCTTAAACAAGAAATCCCAAACTTAATTCAAAAGCTACCTATAACGAAATACACGAAGTCTAGGTATTAAAAATATAATATGGTAAATATATTTATTTAATAGCTTCAGAATTATATTCTGTTGTTAAATGTTATGTTAAATTAAACGGTGATATGTTTATATTATATTCTAATGGTTTTTATATGGTATAACTCTCTTTAAAATTCAGACAGATTATAAAATAATAGTATTAGGTAATTTTCTACAGCTGCTTTAGTAATTCAAATTGTTCACAGTTATGGTAAAACAGAATAAGAGTAGCATTTAATATTTTTAAGTTACGTTCGCTATTTTTAGTTTTCTAAGTACTTTATGATTTCATACATATCAAAGAAACTGCTGAATTCTATCTATTTTAGTTGATTATTTGATTAATTTATAATCAGCCATATTTGTCCATTGCATTTTAGAAACATACAAGTAGTATAATAATTGTTTACTTTGAGCATTATTTGTTTGAGAAGTAGATGATCGCACATCATAAGTTATAAATATAGTGCTGAATTGCAGTTGAGATGAAAATGAACCAATGATACACATATGGAATTCTAAAATAATAAAGGTCCTTGAATTTTGTTTATTATATCTTAATTCGGTGCAGAAACAAATCATTATCAGAGTTTAAAACTAGAAATTCAGCACAGAGAAATATAAGTACCTATGCAATACAAAGGAAATGATTTATATCAATTCCTGCAAAAAAGGTTCTCGAAACTTGAACAACAACGACAACGTGACAAATTATTCTAAACGTCAATTGTCAATGAAATCTGTCTAAATCAGCCTAAATATATAATAATGAAAAAAAGGACATACCTATATACATAAATATATTAATTTGTTTGTGTTTAATATTTGTAAAATTCTACCCTGAAACGAAAAATTGAAAATTTTAGGACTTATTTAAAAAATCAAATGCTTATATTATAAAAATATACATGTGAAATATTTATATTAAAACATTGTTTATTATTTAATTATTGAGAGAACCACTTTCAATTTAGGTCAATTTTCCTATTCCTGAATAATGTCAAAGGGTCCCATAATTTCTTATTTATGAATTTGTAGCGAATAATACTAATTAATAACAATATATTATTATCTATTTGTGTCTTATTATTAGTAATTAAGTTGATATGGATCGGTATTATGTATTATTTAATCTGGATTGTTTCTCACTTATCACTAAATTATTTAAATAATTGTAAAGCGAACTAAATAATTGTAAATAATTAATTAATTTACAATGGAGTTGTAACCTATTGAAAAATGTTAATTTAGGGTCTTATATAAATCCAATAGGACTTTCAAATTTAAATGAAAAGTTAAGTTGTATAGGAAAGAACAAACACGAGAGAATATACTGAAAACTCCAAAAAAATACTTACATTAAAGATTTATATTAATTATTATCACGTTTAATAAATGTACAATTTTTGTCTCTTTATAAATCTATTATTAAATTAACGGAGCCATTTGACGTGAATCCATAATTACTTTATTTTCATCGCTTACAATTTGTGAGTAGAAACGTTTTAGTTAAATTCGATTGGTGATTTCACTATTTCAAAATCGCATTTAAAAACATTTATGGGTTGTAACTACCAAATTAGTTAGTGAACTAATAAAATCTGCAACAAAAATAGTGTTGTTATTGTCTATGTATGACATCGATAGCATCAAAGACGTTTTCCTAGTTAGTTATGTTCAGATTTGGCGGTAGGTATACTACTACTATTAGTACAGAGAAAGAATTAACAACAATTTTACATCTTACAATATCGGCACAATTAACGAAGTTATAGTAACTGAGTTTAAATTTATTCTGATTCAGTGAAAGTATTATTGCCAGCAGTGCACCTCCTCCTCTGGTGAGATTCAGTTGTTCGAAGCAGCGATCACATCTGAACACTATAATTGTTTGAAGCACATTTCGGTAAAATAAATGAAATCAAACTAATTGTCCACAGTACTACAAAATGGGGTCATTTTGGATACCTCTAATGTTTTGATTATGAATCATTATTTAAATGTTGATTTATTTAAGAGAGCGAAAGGACATCAACAATCTACTATTATAACAGTAAACTGTACACTAAATAGACTTGATTTATGCAATTTTAATAATTTACTATGAGACATAAATCAATCTAAAATATACTTTTTTTAATTCGATTAGATAGACGAAAGTATAACAAAGTTTTTAGAGGTACGGTGAATGAGCCGAATATCTAATTCTGATAGCTTCTGGAAATCTGATAATTGTAAAACGCTTTAATATTGTAATTCCCTTTATACTGTTTTTAAAATTAATATCGGACAAATGCGAAAATGCATTCTATTATAATCATATATATGAACCGTCATTTTGAAATGTGAAAGTTACTTCACCTCAACACCGCAATATACTCGAATAAGAGGTATATGATTATAATGATGACAAATCGAGCATTAAAGAACTAAAAGAAAAACAAATCAATAGAGTGATTGCAAGATTTTGTATTTATAATACAATTTTAGTTCTATAGACATTATTTATTACAGAAAAAACATTATAATGTTAGTAAATAATGAATTAGGGAACTCTGATTTCATGTGGTATTAATATTAATAACTTGGTTGCTACAATATTTCTAGACCTATTTCAAAATTAGTTTAGGATTGTTGATGTTGTAGAGGATGCTTTCAATGATTACTAATTTAGATTCCATGCTGAGTACTAAAATTTCTTTTGCAACTAAATATTTTCATTAGAACTTCAGTTTGTTGAGCATGCATCATTGTGTGTGTTTAGGAGTTCGATTGTTAAGACTCACAAAGTTACCCGGCACTGTTAGTTGTTTATTATTGTTCTTTTTTTTTATAGGTATATACGTAGTATAAAAAAAGTATTTATAAGTATTTGCGCGTCTTAGAATAACAAAAGTCTGTATGTGCTTATGGTTCGTACGTTTCGGTGTGCGAAACAAGGCTTTATTATAGTGCATGTTCCAGTTATTCGGTATCAGCTGACTGTTGCATAAATGTAAACATTTCTCGCCACTTCGTTCTTGTGTCGGAATCTGGCTTCATGCACTTGGACTTTGTTAGGTTATTCATTTAACTTTGTTTATTGTGAACTAATTGCAATAGTTTCTAAATATTTCAATTCAGTAATGATAAGTAGTATGTAGACCATTGTGTGTTTTGAAATAAGATTACTTGTATGATCCTGCAACCTTAATAATATAAATGTAGTTTATAAGAGTTTAGGGCCGTATATTACTAAAGCTACTACAATTATATTTTAGAATGAACGATTTTTGAAATGTATTTGAATAAGAATATCCGGTAAAAATACATGTGAATCACATTTATGTCTGATCAATTTTAAATGTGGTAGAAACTAACTTATCTAAACCTTGAGTACCTTTTGTATTAGTGCATAGCTTAGTTTATTTGAACTTTTGTATAAATCTAAACCGAATTTAAGGATCGTTTTAGATTAAAATAAGAATCAGAGCTCATTAACACTTGCAAATTCAGCTGTTAAAACATTGCGGTACGTAAATAATAAATTATCAAAACTAATTCAGAATTAAAAAATTGTAATTGTAATGGCTAAAGCTATTTTAGATATGTCATCATTTTTTATTTATTTTGGTAGCTTGCTCAGGGGCAGCAATGAGCAAATAACTTAATAAATTTAATTAATTTTTTTTTTCTTCAAGCATACAACAATATTCATATTATGCTACTACACACACTATGTAGAACTAAGTCATTATGTTATTAGTACAATAATGAAATTCATTATTGTACTAGTACAATAATGTTAGTTATAAAATATACCACAGGCGGCAGCACTTGCTAGGGCAGCCCGGCTACTGGCTCAACGTTACCAATCGTACGATAATTATCATACATGTAGCATAATTAGGGGAATTGTACGATGTACGATAGTAAGTTACTATCGTACAGCGTACTTAAAATGACAAAATATATATAAAAAAAATATCGTGAACATAATTAGGAGTCACAACCCATAATTTTGAGTGTTCCGTACGACAATTTCAATATCTAATGTTGGCAACTGAAGTGAAGTGAGGTTAACTGACTGACAGCCAGTAGTGATAAATATCGTTATTTGTTTCACAAAAAAAATGTCTCAAGAAGTGGATGAAATGCAATTTACGCCTCCAGCAATAGCAGAAATCGCAAAGTCAGTCATTCAAACATTGATTCCTGAAAAATCACGTAAGGCTTATGATTTCGCTTATGAGAGATTTGTCAATTGGACTAGATAACAAAATGTGAAGAATTTCTCTGAGAATGTTATGCTAACTTACTTTACTCAATGATTAAGGCTGAATTAAATATCAAACATAACGTAAACATATGTAAATACACTAAACTAATAGCATTTTTTAAAATATTGAGTTATTTGATACTTCGACAGAAATGACTTGCAACATACCTGTTACATTTGGAAGTAATCAAGGTACGGAAATAAACAATGAAATTTATACAGCTTCTATCTATTAGGATATTGGAACTATCGATACAAATACTGCCAGTAGTGGTTTAAATATTCAAAATTGTAAAATAGAAAACTGTACATTTAACATAACTGTTAATAAAGCGAGTTAGGGAAAAAAATTAAATAATTTATATTTTATTCTTTAAATTTACGTTAGAATGCTTGAAGAAAAAATAGTATATGCTACTCGGAGTAGAATGCTCTTTTTTATTTCGCTCAGTTTGCATCGCCTCGGCTACACGCCTCGGCCGCAAACATCTGAGCTCAATAAAAAAGACTGCTTTCTACTCCTAGTAACATAATATACTATTAATGACTGAATGGCAATTAAATTACAATCATCCAATTACTATACGTAAATAATGGTAATTAATTATTTTGCTCTATTACATGACAAAAATCAAATACTTGTTGCGACAGATTTGTACAAGTTACACGTGCATTGACTGAATCAAATATCAAAAGGTTAAAAGAGGCAATCAGGGTCAGTCGTACTTCATTACTTACAGGTACCGTTCGAGTAAAATTGAAACATTCAAAATATAACCATTATTACTTTACTTTATAGGTAATGCACCACTATTAGATGTCGATAGACTGTTAGGTATGAAAATAAAAAGTAACTGCAAATTATTGGCATTAATAATTACATGCATAAATAATGTAATTAATTACAGACATTTGAATTACAGATCAAATGTAATTGATATTTTAAATTAACAATGACTTATCTAAAAAATATACATAATTACTTAATTAAATTACTTGTAATTAACTACTGCCAATAGTATTGAATCAGACTGTGGATTTAGAAGCCGAGTTCGAATACTATAGCCGACAAACAGTTTTCACCACATTACTATTACTCTGCGGCTCCCCCTCCACCTAGTACTAGGTATAGGGAACTTAATTTTCAGAACATAATATTTGTTGGGCGATATTTGTTCACAAGATAATAGAGAAGATCAATATGTTACTTAGAATTTTATTTATACGTTACGACTTCAAAAATCATAAATATATAATTAAATATCAAGTACTATAAAGCATTTGAATAATTTCTAATCAGTCATATTTGTCCGTTGCATTTTAGAAACATACAAGTAGTATAATAAATGTTTACTTTGAGCATTATTTTTTGAGAAGTAGATGATCGCACATCATTAGTAAAGTAATAAATATAGTGCTGAACTATACAGTTGTGATGAAAATGATCTAATGATACAAGTATTTTTGTTTATTATATTTTAATTCGGTTCATAGTAAGTATTATTCTATTTAATTAATTAATAGGCAACTTGCCAACAAGAATCAGTATACCATAAACTGAAGAAGGGGTTATGCATACCACCTGTGGAGAATTCCTAATTTCAACAGGTTTGTTATAGATTCAAATTATTAATAGAGTTTAAAACTCAAAGTTCATCAGAAAAAATATAAGCACCCTATGCAAAACAACGGAAATAATTTATTTCAGTTCCTACAGAAAAGGTTCTCGAAACTTGAACAACGACGTAAAAGTGACAAGTTACTCTAAACAATGTCAATAGTCAATGAAATCTATCTAAAACAGCCTGAATACTGAAAATGACGTATACGTTGTTTTTATAGGCGTACATAAAGTAACTGACAGGACAAATTGAAAATTATCCAAATTCCCTCTATTTCAATCGAACTACTTTATATACCATCGATTTTGCAAACTAATCTATGACTACACAGGTGTTATAATAATAATTAGTTTCTTGCCTAAAAGACTACAAACTTGTAAATATAAGTACCTTACACCACGTGTTTGAAAAAGATTGGACACGTTTTATTTAATTATTTAAAATTCTAATGATTTTTCAATGATAAAAGTGAATGTACGAATATGAGATAGACTAAAATTTTAATGCGAAGAAAGATTAATGAAAAGCTACCCTACATATAATGTACAGTGCCGGATTTAAGAGGTACTTATTAGTAAAATTACTGGTTTAGTAACTAAACATAATTAGCAAATATTCTTAACAGAGAAATAGGAATAAAATTAAACTGAACATAATTTATGCAGTTTATAAAAACAGAATGGTGATTGCAGAGTCTATAAATTTACATAGTTGAACACTTTCATATATTTCCTAGGGATTTAACGAAAGAATAAAATTGCTTTATTTTAAAATAAATTATTAATTGAATGTTGAAAATCCTAATCTTTATCTTGTAATCCAAATACTACACAGTTCTACATGTTAATATATAATTATAAAATAGAATTACGTGTTTTAAAGAAAAGGAGAATGGTCAATAACAATTTCAATTATGAAAGAAATATATACAAGGAACAAACTAATTAAATAAATCATTTTATCAGCACAGATTACTTTGCAATAAATTGAGCATTCCACTCCTTAATCTACATTCTCATAGTATAGTTTATAAAAAGTATCAAAATTATTTCAGTCAAGTCAAATACCTACGACAGTCAAATACTTTAATTTTAACATTGATAGCATCATCCATATAAATTATAAATCTGTTTTTGAGATCAAGATCAATGATTAATTCTAATTTGAAATAGTTATGAATTTACTTATCACAATAAGGTCAGTCACAATGAGAAGTTGAAACTGTATCCAATTAGGTTTATTTATATGAACATTGAATATAAATATATTTGTCCATTAAGTTCTATTAAAATTAAATTGTTTGGATCAGACTGATGAAATCAATTTAGATAAATATTCAAAAGTAAAAAGTACGTACCTATTTACAAAAAATATATTCATTTGTTTATATTTAATATTTGTGAAATACTTTCCTGAAACGAAATATTGCAAAATTTTGTAACTTATTAAAAAAATTAATGCCTTTTTAAAAATTGATTATTAAATTAACGGAGTCATTTGACAAATATAGAAACTGAATAATCATAAAAAAAATCAAGTAAATTACTATTGATGTAGTAAATAAACATTATTGGGTGATATCAATTATAAAATAAATTGTACATTACAAAAAAATATTATAAAACTACCGAAAATATTGTCATCGCAAGTAAAACAAGTTGGCAAATTATTTATATTTTATTATTCCCGTTGGATATGATATTTGATTGTACAGTAAGTACCTACAGTTAGATTAATAAGTTTGGTTGAACAAATAATTTTGTCGTTGTCTACTAATAAAACGAGCCTAATTAAACATATTATATGGTAGAAAATGCAGTGATAAATATACAAAATAATGTTACAATATAATCTAATAGAAAATACTAAAAAAATTGTACAATAAATAACAATATTAATAATAATAATAATAAAAAACAACAATGGGGCATTGTATGAAAGTGGGAGGTGAGGGTGGTCATACAATGCCCATTATTATTTGTCATAGTTATTATACAAAGAACACTATACATACGACAAAACATAAGAAAACTTTTAATATTAGAATACTTGACTCTTTACTCGTAAATATGAGTGTAACTACGTATGTAGTTATAAGTGGTATAATTTCACTCATGGGAAATAATGTCCAAAGCAAGTCTTATTAATACAAGAACACGTATTTAAATGTGAATGAAGCGTCATGACACAAAGTTTATTGTACCCATGTAGAATTATAAATGATAGGAAAAATGTTAAATATCGTTTAAATAAAATACAATATTAAAATATATTTAGGTAGGTATTCAAAAGAGAAAAACAAAACAGATGCATTTAAAAAAATATAAAAATGACACGATCGTCGTTCCTATCAAAAACATTGATACAATAATTAAATTTATATTAAAGAACAAGCTGTGTGTTTTACGTGTCCGTATCAGTGTTATATCTGTATGAAATGAAATATGATATTCATCAAATATTTACATCAAGTGAAATATGTACAAGGCATAATGTATTTTTCCGTTTAACATTGTGAACTATGTCTACCTAATACTTACGTTAAGAGTTAGGTATATATATATATATATATAAATATAAAGTTGTAAAGTAAGGATGTGATGTTCAAACTGCACCTTATCCCCAAATTAAGGGCGAACTTCGTCTTCTATTTCTGTCACAACAAGATGTTGTCATCATGGTGCACACCACTCGATGGGGTTCGTATTCTACTGAATATTTTTGTTTGGTGTCATAAAATGACCTATATCCATTGATGATAATTTCTTTTTAAAACTCGTTTTGATGAGTCATTGGCAAAAGATTGTTTAATTGTAATATGTTCATTTTCGTTCGTTAGAACTTTTGCTAGTTCTTCTAGCTCTTGACAATATTCCTTGCTGTGTAGATGTCCCCTAACGCATTTTTATCGCCAATCGCACAAACATTTGAGTCCATGAGTCGATATGAAGATTCTGACCTCCGCAAAATCGTTTTGGCTAATGTACCAGTCACCTTGCTTGAACAAAAGGCACAAGAAAAGATGCGTCAACTTCAATTACAAGTTAAACAAGGTATGTTGTGTTTTAGTGAAGTTAGCACCAGAAAAATAATGGGGGCTACAAAATATTTGATTTTGAATATTAAAAAGATATATTTAAAGATATGAAATTTATTATGAATTGTTAATTTTGTGCGAGATAAACAATTTCAGGTGTTAATAATTAATAATAAAAAATTTGTAAATGATAAACTTTTCATATTTTACATACTTTTATACGATGTTTCATATTGTAATGCGTAGAGTAATTTTTATCTAGTTAAAATTTGTAAAGAAACGTATGTTTAAAGAGTCTAATCTTTACAATTATTAAATTAATTAAATTTGATCACGTGACTATATTAGACGTGTAATACATAATAAATTTCATATATTTAAATGTTTAACCTTGCTTCCATATTAATAATATTTGTTAAATGGAACAGATATAAATATCTCCATTCGAGAGTTGATGTTATGGGAAGCTTTGGCCTGGTTCAAAGCTTGGAAGAAATGGATAGATGCACCAGAATGCGATGAACTACTTGTTCCCCAAAATAGATCTATTTGCTTTACTTGTGAACTTGAGGGAATTTAAACAAAGCAGATTCACGTTTGTAAATCTCGTTCAAAGAACTGTGATGGAGCTGGTGGAGTTAATGGCAGAAAAGTTTGTTCAATATCACATCGCTTGAAAAACGCTCGAAAAATCATTTAGGATTATACAAAATCATTTATTGTTGCTATGTACAACGTTTGTTTGAACTTTGAATCCGGTTTTAGATCATTTTAAACAATTCAATAATTGTTTCATTCGGTAATTGCTCTCACTAAAAATAGTATGTATTTAGAAATGATAAATAGTATATGAAAAGACTTTATTTGTAAGAAGGAAATTGTGTTTTAAAAAATGATTACATTAGTAATCACGTTTTAAATTTAGTACAACCAAATAATTTATTATTATTATTGCGTTGTTTGTTGATTAAACTAGTTTTATTGAAATTTTAGTAGCAGCATAACTAATTAGTAACTAGTCATAGTAATCTCCTAGTAGATCGCTTTTCAAGTGACTGTACTCATTACAAACTTAGGGCTGTGTAAATAAAATAATGCGTTGCAGAACAATATCGGAAGCGGATAAACAAGGACGTACTTCCGGCTCGTTATCATGGCGATTACAAAGGAGTGAAACTAAAATTGAGGAACACAAAACTTGGGTTGCAACCCCTGATGATATAACAGCCAAATGTATGACTATAAGGTATTCACCTATACATGATCGATATGAACGTGTATCTCAAGCAAGGGTCGTTGAAACTCTAGATAAATGGGAAAATGGCGTGTTAGACGCAGAAGGCGTCTTTAGGAAGGAAGAGAAAGACTGGAAAATGGTTTACTTGTGTAGAGAAGGTTAGGAGACGAGTGAGTTTGTTAGGACCTATACTGACTTATTCTTATGTACCTATGTATAGAATCTTCAGCTGCAGGCAAAATTCAATGGAGATTTTCTGTGGGCCATGGAAGACAAATAGATAGAGTTTCTATCCGACTGGATAGCAAAACGTTTGAGAATGGAGAAATTCTGTTGACTGTCACTGGCAACGATAAAACGGTTTATTTTACAAGTAGGTTATTACTCAAATTCATTTGGTACAAATTTAGTTTAAGTCATTTAGAGATAATGGTTGCACTAAGGCGCTAAGCGATTATTTCGCAAGTTTAGTTACATACGAGTAGAATTTTTAACGTCACTAGTATGTATTTGAAGGCAATTTTTGTTTCTAAATGTAAAGTACAGTTTTAATTAGATGAACTATTATAGGTTGGGGTGCATTGGAAACTGTAGAACTGAGTGGGGTGGATGCTATCACAGTGGCGGCTCGTCTCACTGGGGGCAAGGGCGATTGCGCCTGGCAACACACTCAGCTCTTTCGGCAACCCTTGTCGGACGTCACTGCCTTTTCTTTCATTGTTACTGTCACATTTCATTAAACTACTAACAAGTGCACATTTTTATGTTATTCATAAATTATTCATTTTTATTTATGATAGAAATATTACTATTGATATTGGCGAAAAACTACTGTTTAATACATAAAAGTGAGCACTGAGTGTTTCTATAACATGTATTTTTAAGGTTTCGATTAATAAAAAAATATTAAGTGTATAATTTAAAATAACTATTATTTTATTACTAAATCCTTTAAATAAAAATTTAATCTTAATATTTAAAGTTTGATAATATTAAGTTTAAAACAAAAAACGATTTACTTGAATTTTTGATTCAAACAGCGGCAATTTAAGCACTTGAAGTGAGAGGGGGCAGATACATTATATACATACAGGCTGTTCAAAAAGTTCCGTGACGATGAAATATCTCGAGAAAAACACATCGAATCGAAAAACAAAAACAAAACACGTGTTTCATATTTTTCAAAAAACTTATCTTATGTCACCAAGCACGATCCCCCACCGCTTCCCCCTGGGTGTGAGGTGGGGGTCCACTTTGAAATCATATAGCATACATTCATTTTTATAAAGAAATACATATGATCACATATGCACATACCGAGTGTATAGTTTATTTGTGGTAGTTAGGTATATCAGACCTACAATATTAAAGTTTCTATATAACTATAGTTTCTGTCATACTTAATTTTAGAATAAACTATAAAAACAAAATTAAAAACTGCGTCTAATTTGTTGATCAAATATGTGTTTCATTGATGAAATAGATGTTAAGGAAAAGTTACAGTTTGAGACTATTTATAGATTG
The DNA here is from genome assembly GCA_947425015.1 of Pterostichus niger. Taxonomy (NCBI): domain Eukaryota; kingdom Metazoa; phylum Arthropoda; class Insecta; order Coleoptera; family Carabidae; genus Pterostichus; species Pterostichus niger. Next base: position 14,012,836 of record OX380337.1, read on the forward strand.
CCATGAAAAATGAAAAAATAATTTGACGGATCTTTCAACACAAAATTATATTTGTTTGTTTTATTTCTAAGTATTTTAAAATGATTGAAACGTATTTGAACAAAAAATTCAGGCTCTTACATGCAGATTTTAATTTTAAACTATTTTGTATGTTTTGTTCAAAAAATAATTGGGCAGAAATTACTGGAATATGAAAATTTTACGGTCCTATGTTTTATCGTTGCTATTATTTCTAGGTAGCACAAATAAAGTAGAAATCCGGTATAATTGTTAATATAAATATTGAACTAAATTGTGTTTTTCTCGCTTTAAATTTAGCGCAATTATCAATAAAAGATTCATAGTCTAATGACTGAACTACATCATTCTCTGTGGTTGATAGATGAGATGGATATAACCAAGTTAACAAATTTCGTTCATTTTTTTTAACTCTCTCAATAATCAAAAATGGGAAAGAAGCAGGGTGTGCAAAATTAAAACATTACAGTATTATTTTTGTGGTCCCTAAGATTATGGACTTACAAACGTGCGTTTCTTACATCTGTGCGATAATCCGCCATTGAATCAAACTTGCTTTTATTCAATGGTAAATGTTTAAGTAGAGCTTTTCTTTAAATATGTTACTATGAAGTATAGTTACACAAGATTAATTTTAGAATGATGCTTCTCTTTAATTAATTTAGTATGAAATATAGGAACACAAGATTGCGATTTTTCACACATTTTGCAAATGCAAGAAACAAGAATATTTAAATTAAAATTTCAACTCAAATTCTGTTCTTAAATAAAACATTAAAACCAGTTATTATTGATGACAGCTATTACATTCTGTAGAAAAATAATAGGTATGTATTTTTGTGTTTACTATTATTGAACTAAACGTTTAAACTAAATAACTAAAACATTAGACTACTAAGTTTTAATTTTAGTTATAGAGAATGCGTCCAGTAACTAATTCTGGTAGTTTCTAGAAATCTGCTGACATTTTTCTAAATTGTAAAAATTATGCTACTATTAGAAATGTGCCTCTAAAACATGAAACTGTTAAACATATATATTTTTTGTAATTGACTAATGATCTGATTAATATTTTTAAATTCCTACCTTTTGTTATTATTACTTCAAATTAGTTTTTACTATAGAATAAAATAGAAAAAATTATTGTCCTTGCGACAAAATTGAATCCGTTTATATAATAATAATACTACGGTGTTTGACAAACATACTACATTGTGAAAGACAAAACCTAAAATTCCGCTTTAAAATTATAATTTTGATACTTATTTCTGATAATAAATATCGGATGAATGCAGAAATGCAATCTATTTAATCAAATACATAAACTGATTGCAAGACTTTTATGTTTATAAAATAATATACTAAGTACATCAGTAATTTGGGTTATATAAACATTATCTCTTGAAAACAAAAATATTGAATTATTAACTGATAAAAAATGCAATCATTTTCAAATAAATGACGTTATTTAAAACGGTCACATTTCACAAAGTCACCTCCAAGCGACTAAAATCTGTACTATTTATGATTTTGAATGAAATAAACTCATCCTATTGGCTGCTTGAACATGTGCTTAACTACTGAACTAAAAGTAGAGAACAATGATTCCATGTGATAGTATGTTAATAACTTGGATGCTACAATTTTTCTAGACCTGTTTCGCAATTTCAAAGTGAGTTTAGTATTGTTGATGTTGCTGAGGGTGTTTTCAACGATTGCTAATTTAGATTCCATGCTGAGTACTAGAATTTCTTTTGCAACTAAATATTCTCATTAGAACTTCAGTTTGTTGGGCATGCATCATTGTGTGTGTTGAGAAGTTCGAATGTTAAGACTCACAAAGTTACCCGGCACTGTCCATTTTTTGTGCGTCTTATAATAACAAAAGTCTGTATGTACTTATTGTTCGCACGTTTCGGTTTGTTATGAATATATGATGTGCAAAACAGGGCTTTATTATAGTGCATGTTCCAGTTATTCGGTATCAGCTGACTGTTGCATAAATGTAAACATTTCTCGCCTCTTCGTTCTTGTGTCGGAATCTGGCTTCATGCACTTGGACTTTGTTAGGTTATTCATTCAACTTTATATGTTGTGAACTAATTGCAATAGTTTCAAAATATTTCAATTCAGTAATGATAAGTAGTATGTAGACCATTGTGTGTTTTGAAATAAGATTACTTCTATGACCCTGAAACCTAAATAATATAGATGCAGTTTATATCAGTTTTGGGCCGAATATTACTAAAGCTACTACAATTATATTTTAGAATGAACAATTCGACGGTAATGTTATAAAAGATAGATTTTCGAAATGTAATTAAATAAGAATATCCGGATAAAATACATGTGAATCACAGCTATGTCTGATCAATTTTAAATGTGGTAGAAACTAACTATTAAGAAAATCTAAATCTTAAGTACGTGCTGTATTAGTGCATAGCTTGGTTTATTTGCTCAACTTTCGAATAAAGCAAAACCGACTTTAAAGATCGGTTTATATTAGATTAAAGAATTTTGTAAAGCGTCAGTCAAAGGTGAACGAGAAACTAAAAAAATATATAATAACTACAATTATACAAAACATCTAGACACCTCATTACCACATGCAAATTCCATTGTGTGTTTTGAAATAAGATTACTTGTATGATCCTGAAACCTTAATAATATAGGTGTAGTTTATTAGAAATGTAATTGAATAAGAATATCTGGTAAAAATATATGTATGTCTGATCAATTTTAAATGTGGTTGAAACTAACATTTAAGAAAATCAAAACCTTAAGTACCTTCTGTATTAGTGCATAGTTTAGTTTATTCGCTCAACTTTTGAATAAAGAAAAACCGAATTTAAGGATTGTTTGTGATGAGAATAAAGAATTTGGTAAAGCGCCAGTCAAAGGTCAGCAAGAAACTAAATAAAATTATAATAACTACAATTATACAAAACATCTACATGATTTTAGAGAGCTTATCACCATATACAATTTCATGTGTTAATACGTGCGGTACATAAATAATAAATTATCAAAACTAATCCAGAATTAAAAAATAATAATTGTAATAGGGCTAAAACTATTGCAGTTTTAAATATGTCATCAAATTTTTTCTGCGTAGATTGCTTTAGTAATTCAAATTGTTCACAGTTATGGTAAAACAGAATAAGAGTAGCATTTAATATTTTTAAGTTACGTTCGCTATTTTTAGTTTTCTAAGTACTTTTTCTAGTTTCTATCTATTTTTGTTTACTTTGAGCATTATTTGTTTGAGAAGTAGATGATCGCACATCATAAGTTATAAACATAGTGCTGAATTGCAGTTGAGATGAAAATGAACCAATGATACACATATGGAATTCTAAAATAATAAAGGTCCTTGAATTTTGTTTATTATATCTTAATTCGGTGCAAGTATTAATCTATTTAATTAATGAATAGGGAACTTGCCAACAAGAATCAATGTACGATTATACTGAAAAAGAGGTTATGAGTACTATCTGTTGAGAATATCTAAATCCAAGTACTTTGCTATAGAAACAAATCATTATCAGAGTTTATAACTCGAAATTCAGCACAGAAAAATATAAGTACCTATGCAATACAAAGGAATTGATTTATATCAATTCCTGCAAAACAGGTTCTCGAAACTTGAACAACAACGAAAACATGACAAATTATTATAAATCAGCCTGAATATATAATACTGAAAAAAAGTACGTACCTATATACAAAAATATATTCATTTGTTTATGTTTAATATTTGTAAAATTCTTCCCTGAAACGAAGAATTGAAAATTTTAGGACTTATTTAAAAAATAAACTGTTGGTTCAAATGCTTATATTATAAAAATATACATGTGAAATATTTCTATTAAAACATTGTTTAATGTTTATTATTTAATTAATGAGAGAATCACTTTCAATTTAGGTCAATTTTCCTATTCCTGAATAATGTCAAAGGGTCCCATAATTTCTTATTTATGTATTTATAGCGAACTATACTAATTAATAACAATATTTTATTATCTATTTGGGTCTTATTATTAGTAATTATGTCTCACATATGTTGATTATTATTAAATTATATTATGTGTTATTTAATCTGGATTGTTTTTCACTTATCACTAAAATATTTAAATAATTTTAAAGCGAATTAAATAATTATAACTAATTATTTAATTTATAATGGAGTTGTAACCTATTGAAAAATGTTAATTTAGGATGTTATATAAATCAAATAGGACTTTCAAATTTAAGTTAAAAAGGAAATTGTGTAGGGAAGATCAAAAACAAAAGAATGTACTGAAAGTACTTACATGAAAGGTTTCTTATTAATTAGCAGTATTATAAAGTTTAATAAATGTACAATTCTTGTCTCTTTATAAATCTATTAAAAACGAAGTCATTTAACGTAAACCCATAACTACTGTATTTTCATCGTTTAAAAATTGTTTTCAAGAAAAACCATTCATATTGTTTTCCTGAATGTACATTTGTATGTATTATAAACGAAATACCATATATAATAAAATAAATAAATAGTTTTCTTGCACATTATTTGTATATTTATTATTATTACAGTTTTTAATTTTGAGTAATTCCATTAGAATAAAAAATGCTGTATTTTTGAGAATTTTATAAAAGAGGACGATGATAAAATTTAAAATGAATAAGAAGGGGTTCCAGGTCATGTATACATAATATTTGTAAAATAGAAAATATAAATTATAAAATTGACAGAATAACATAGTAGCAAATTGCTTACATTGAAACCAAAAAAATAAATAAAACTGAAACCAAAATGAAGGTGCTTATATAACAGTATTCAGGTTAAAAATAAATCTACGAATACAATAGGTACTGTAAATGTATACATTGATATTATTTCCAGTATATATACAAGATTAAGAAAGAATGAATGGAAAAGTAAATTATAAAATAAAAGGTATAATATTTTAAAAATGAAAAGTAATAAAATTCTGCAATTACAATATAGGGATGGCGATCTTTTTTGAATCAGAATACTAATAGTAACATTTCTAGTAAGGTGCGTGTTAAATGCGCTTTTAAACGACATTGGATCTGAATGTTCTTTATGTCGTTAGATATTGCTTTATATATCTCTATAAAAATAAACATATTATGATGTGGTAAAGACTTAAAACTTTGCTATTTTAAAGAGACAAGAGATTGTTCTCAGTACGTATAAATTATTATTGTTCATTGCGTTCCTAAGTGGTTAAATCTTTGTCAGAATGAACGATTTATGAAAATCTTAATGTTTTATTTTAGTATATATGTAGAGTAACAAAAACAATCAATTTGATATAAATGTTCTATTCTAGATTATGTATCTACCTTTTGGTTACGAACGTATAAAGTAGAATCATATAGACTTTGTTATTATTAAGTATAATTTTATTAAGATAAGTAGGTACATTAACTTCATGAAATACAAGACCCATTTAATGCTTATAGTAAAATTAGACATATTATGATTTCAAGTAAATCATGTTATTATAATAAGTACAAGACTTTTTATAATTCTGCATTAGTAGACATTGTTGTAATACTACGACATACAGAGTAACAAGTCTTCACTGTGAAAGTACTATATCGAAGTAAAAGTGAATGTGTTTATCACGTAAAATTATTGTTAATTATGTGTTAAACATTTAGACAATTTTGATAAATGGGTAATATTATTGACTATTCAAGGCATCTGTCACCTGTCAAAAGTAGTCTAATACGAATGCTGGATTTTGAATTTCACAGCCAACCAAATCAAATTTTAATGCATGCTTTGTGCTAGTAATATTCAATACTAGTAGTAGTACTTTTCAGTGAATATTTTAAACAAATGAACATTTTTATTAGAAATACATAGAATTACATAAAAAAAAATTGCATTAAAATTAAATGTACAATTTGAAAAATTTACATTACTTGAAGGATATTTGTATATTCCTCTTCAGTTACAGCTTCTGCGCTATTGGTTCTTTTTTCTGTTTAAAAAATCTGATGTGGACACCACATGACTTCCCTGTACGCGTATTAAACTATAGATATTTTTTACATTGCACATATTTGACATTAAATCTTTTATTTTTTGTTCTAATCCATAGCAAACTTTTTTTTTTTAATCTAAAAATATATAATATTTAATTTAGATATCTTGTTTATACAAAAAGCTAATTTAAAAATTCTTAATGTGATAGACGCAGAATTTAATTCTCTAAAACTTTTATTTGCAGCATTCATTTCTAAAATTAAAATAATACCATTTTTTTCAAGGAAAACTGTTTGCAGTTTCATGTAATGTGCCACTTCCGGTTAGTCTATTTTAACCATTTCCATTGATATAGTAGTCTTATATACCAAATTTGGAAAGTTTTAAATTATATTTGAATATAGTTTTTCATGAAAATCTATTATAGGCTTCAAGTAAAGTACCACTTCCGGTAGTTGTATAATGACCAAAAAGGGAGGTGCACAACTAGATGTTATAAAAGTCCTAAATATAAAGTTTCAATTTTCTACGGCTTACCGTTTTTGAGTTATGCGAGATACATACGTACGTACAGACGGCATGACGAAATTAGTAAAAATGGATTCAGGGAGGGCCAAAATACCTATTTCCGTTGAAATCTGAGAACCGAAAATTTTCGCGATTACAATACTTCCTTTACTTCGTACAACTAAGTAAAAACGTATTGAAAGTTTTTTATAAAACAGACAAAACAATTTTCAATACCTATTTATTAAAAGAATTACAATAAAACAAAAGACAATATCCATTGAATGGAATCATAATAAAATATAAATAAACTAAATTATACATTGTTATGAAAAAATGTCACTCTCATTTATTTTATCTTTATAAGTTTGGAACAAAAATACTAATTTTCGTGCCATTTCAACACCTAATTTATTTTTAATTTAAAGTGCACGATACCGAACGATGAGTATACACGTTCTACTGATCCTGATGACGACATGGCACATGTAAACTGCTTTATAATATTTATATTTTGATTTACTACAGGAATTTTTTTTGTTAACTCCACCATTGCATAATTTTCTTGAATGGTTCCAATTGTGCTTTTAGTTTTTAAATGTGGCTACAATCCAGTATTATTACACATGCTGATGATTTCCACTTCATTTAATGCTAGTTCTTTTTCTTCTGCAGATAATTTATAGGATCCAGCATGTGTGCAATGAATTGGTACCTTGTTAATGCTTGCTTTGTATCTGTTTTTAGAATATATTAACTTTTTGTAAAGTCATTAAAAACTTATTCAAGTCGATTCCAAATTTCGACAGCGACATATTTTGAAGTGTTCATTTTTTGCATATTATAAATAAATAGGCTTTAATAATTTTTGAAATTCCTTGGCCGATTTTTTTTTGCTGAATATAAAATATTTTATTATACACGATAGAATCTATTACAAATGATTTCCATCACATATTTAGAGTAGCTTGTCCCAGTCGCAAACAAAACTTCTAAACAATCTGCCAGAGTGTTGCACCTTAATTAATTATTATTACGAAAATATTTTACGACGTGTACAATATGATCTTTAATGTTCGGTATTTCTAAATCTTTTGATAATAAATGAAGTATTTGGGCTGAACTACCACAGGTTATTATCTGAGAATGTGTATTTTTTTCTATATTTTTACTCATGCGCGCCATATTTACAGCATTATCAGTGATGAAACTTTTTAACATCGTAAATGAAACAATATGATAAGTTGTAATATTAGTCAAATATTCGGCCGTATTGGGCTACCCTGATGTGTTAATTGTTTTGTATAAAAAATTACTACCATGTTCAGTTGTCACGGTTGCACAAGTAACTGGTTCATTATGCACATTCGACCAACCATCGGTAGACATGTTTATAGTGGAACCTGACAATTTACCAAAGCATTTTTTTTCTTTGTTCTGTATATATTTCGTCTAACAACGTACATGATAAAACTTTCCTTGAAGAAGGAGAATATCCAGGTCATTTGAATTGCATTTTACCTCTGGATTTTCTATATATCTAAAACAACTATTCAATGCAAAAATAACTTTATCAATTTTCTTATCAGAATCACGGTTTTTCTTTCTGTGAACGTAGGAATTAAAAAGTAGGTCTTTTCTGATGAGTGCTGGGTGAAAATAATAAATTTCCAGAAGTTAAAGTGAAAGGCGCTATCTAGCCGTATCTATTAATAAAGGAAACAAATTCTGTATAACTACAATGTAAAAAAAATATTTGATTTCTATCATTTGGTATAGATAATGATGAACACGAAGGGCTATCTTCGACGTCCATATCCTGCATCTTCTTGTATTTTAAATAATGTTCTCTGAGACGTTGAACTACTCCCTACATTTCATTTTTACATATTTTGAAAATGGCTCTCCTTCCAGTTTTACTCTGGCTCAGTTTTCTATGTAATTATTCCAAATACTAGCTTTTCTGCTACCAGTCATTTTAAATATTAATAACTTCACTTGCAAGCACTAGTCACCAGCTTCACACAACAAATGAACTAGTTTCAAGTACGAAGTTTAAAGTGATATAAAAATTTCAAGAAGCAATTTCAGTATATATATATATATATATATATATATATTACTAAAGTACTAAATAATATATGCAAGAAATATACTCGCAATATCTTTCTAAAATGGTATGATAATATTCTAATTAAATTATAGCAATGTAATTTATGTACTAAATAGGTTATATATATATATATATATATATATATATATATATATATATATATATATAATTGAACTGAACTGAACTGAACTGAATTTTGCCACTAAAAACTGATTTTGATTATTGTAATTTCTTGGAGATAAATTATCAAAAATTTAAAATCCTAATTTGATGTTATATATAGCTACTTACGTAAAGAACATTCATATTTAAAAATAATTCATATATGACTGAAATATAAAGTAATTAAAAAAAAATTACACTTAAGATATTCATTTCTATTAACAAAATAGAAAATAATGTTCAAAATATTTTCTTCGTATTTAGTACTAAGCTAATATTTTCACTTTAATAATTTTATTTTTTAAGATACACATTGAGTTACTTTAGTACGGTAAAATAACAATGATGCATCTTATTGATAATGGTTGCCATTGATACTGCGTATGTATGTAGTGGGTGGATGTGGGTGGTCATACATACGCATTTTCATGGTATTTACCTATTAGAAATACAGCATTTAATAAAAAATGCATTTACTTTCATTATACTAATTTTTAAATTGGATTATGAAGAAATATTTGATGTGTCTATATAAATCATTAGAATTTAATAAAATAACATCAATTTATGATGCAAATTACTGTGAATATATTTCCCGTTCGTTTAATTAAAAATGTAATATTTTTAAGTAACTTTATTCTTGTAATAATGATTAAATATATTAATTATGGAAAAATTCTATGAATATATTAGTTCACAAATTTACAAGTTGAATAATCATAAAAAATCAAGTACTTTACTACTGATGTAGTAATTAAAATAGATCAAACAACTATTGAGTGATATCAATTATAAAACAAATTGCAACATTACAAAATAATATATGAAAATATTGTCATGCAAGTAAAACAAGTCAGCAAATTACTTATATTTTATTATTCCCGTTGGATATGATTTTTGATTGTACAGTAAGTATCTACAGTTAGATTAATAAGTTTGGTTGAACAAATAATTTTCTCGTTGTCTACAAATAAAACGAGCCTAATTAAATATATACAAAATAATGTTACAATATAATCTAATAATAATAATATATGCTATTGAATAGTGTTAAAGATGCTAAATTATTTGAGAAATAAAATTTCTAAATAAATATATTGACTACAATCTGTTTATTAAGCCGGAAAGAATGTTATTGTGGAAAAAAGAAAAACCTGGGAAATTTGTTTTTCTTATCTTCCACAACTATGATCTATTAATATACGTCGACCCATTTTATTGTATTCCTGCATAAAAGTAAATTGTATTACGTACATTAAGCATATTACATATAGTCTGATAGATCCAAGGTACGTCTAGCAGTCATTGCAGCATTGCTAAATATAAGAGATACTACGTCAGAAACATGGCTTTAGGTAACGTTTTAACTTTATTGAGTTTTAAATGTATATAACTTCTAAAACACGATAATACGAATTTTAAATTACATCCATCTATAACAATACAAATCTCATGAGATGAAAGCTTGACAAATTTACCAGCGCAATATCCGCTTTGATGAACAATAATTAAATTATTAATTTCATGTTGTAACGGTATTTAGACTATTATTCATATATTTAATAGCAATATTTTTATCTCTATTTTTTAAGCGGCTGTTATGATTTTTTTATAATATTCTATTTGTAATTTAGTACGATCGTACGAAATAATCACCTATGCATAAATTTCATTTTGTTGTGCCAGGATTTATTATTATCGAATGCTATTTTTTTGCACGATTTAGAGAATAAATACCCAAAACGGTAATGTTTAATTTAATCTATATTCACATTGACTTTTTCTATAAACAAAGAATTAACAACTTTACATCCTACAATATTGGCACAATTAACAAAATTAATAACTGAGTTCAAATTTGTTCTGATACATTGAAAATATTTTCTTATTGCCAGCAGCATACCTACCTCCTCTAATGAGATTTAGTTGTTTGAAACAACTGAACACTTCATCATTGCTTTAAGCACGTTAAATAAATGAAATCAAACTAATTGTCCACAGTACTAGAAAATGGGGTCATTTTGGATGCCTCTAATGTTTTGATAATGAATCATTATTTAAATGTTGATTTATCTAAGAGAGTGAAAGGACATCAACAATCTACTATTAGAATAGTTAACAGGACACTATATAGACTTGATTTATGTAATTTTAATAATTTACTATGAGACATAAATCAATGTAAAATATACTGTTTTAAATTCGATTCGCTAAACGAACGAATAACAACGTTTTTAGAGTTACGGAGAATGAGCCGAATAACTAATTCTGATAGCTTCTGGAAATCTGATAGCTTTTTCAAATTGTAAAACGCTTTAATATAGTAATTCCCTTTACACTATTTTTAAAATTAATATCGGACAAATGCGAAAATGCATTCTATTTAATCATATATATGAACCGTCATTTTGAAATGTGAAAGTTACTTCACTTCGACACCGCAATATACTCGAATAAGATGTATATGATTATAATGATGACAAATCGAGCATTAAAGAACTAAAAGAAAAACAAATCAATAGAGTGATTGCAAGATTTTGTATTTATAATACAATTTTAGTTCTATAAACATGATTTATTAAAGAACAAACAAAATAATGCCAGTAAATAATGAATTAGGGAACTCGGATTCTATGTGGTAGTATATTAATAACTTGGTTGCTACAATATTTCTAGACCTATTTCAAAATTAGTTTAGGATTGTTGATGTTGTAGACGATGTTTTCAATGATTGCTAATTTAGATTCCATGCTGAGTACTGAAATTTCTTTTGCAACTAAATATTCTCGTGAGAGCTTCAGTTTGTTGAGCATGCATCATTGTGTGTGTTTACGAGTTCGTTTGTTAAGACTCACAAAGTTACCCGGCACTGTTAGTTGTTTATTATTGTTCTGCTTTTTATACGAAAACGAAAACGAGTATTAAAAAAGTATTAATAAGTATTTGTGCGTTTTAGAATCACAAAGGTTTGTATGTGCTTATGGTTAGTACGTTTCGGTGTTATGTACATATAATGTGCAAAACATGGCTTTATTTATAGTGCATGTTCCAGTTATTCGGTATCGGCTGACTGTTGCATAAATGGAAACATTTCTCATCACTTCGTTCTTGTGGCACAATGTGGCTTCACGCACTTGAACTTTGTTAGGTTATTCATTTAACTTTGTATGTTGTGAACTAATAGCAATAGTTACCAGATACTGCAAATTATAGGAGTTAATAATTACATGCATAAATAATTCAATTTTTATGGCACAAAATAATACAGACAAACAATACTTAGAAATTTAGTTCTAAGTTACGACTTCAAAAATCATAAATATATGATTCAATATCAAGTAGATGATCGCACATTATAAGTGAAGTCATAAATATAATGCTGAACTACAGTTGAGATGAAAATGATCTAATAATAGAAGTATATTTTATTTATACAAACTATAACAGCGTAAAGAAAGGAATTTTAAAATAAGTGTCCTATAATTTTGTTTATTATGTTTTAATTCGGTGCGCAGTAAGTATTAATCTATTTAATTAATTAATAGGCAACTTGCCAACAAGAATCAGAATACTATTAACTGAAGAAGGGATTATGTGTACCACCTGTTGAGAATTCCTAATTTCAACTGGTTTGTTATAGATTCAAATTATTATCAGAGTTTAAAACTCAAAGTTCATCACAAAAAATATAAGCACCCTATGCAAAACAACGGAAATAATTTATTTCAGTTCCTACAAAAAAGGTTCTCGAAACTTGAACAACGACGTAAAAGTGACAAGTTATTCTAAAACAGCCTGAATACTGAAAATGACGTATACTTTATATTTATAGGCGTACATAAAGTAACTGACAGGGCAAATTGAAAGTTTCCAAGTTCCCTCTATTTCCATCTAACTATTGTATATACCATCGAATTTGCAAAATAATATATTACTACATACATGTATACAATAATAATTAGTTTCTTGTCTAAATGACTACAAACTTGTAAAAAAAATAAATAAATAAATAAATATAAATATATCATCACGCCTTTTACCCATTACTGGGTGTGGCACTCTGCCTAAGCAGATCTCGGTAAGTGATATATTTTGTCGCGTGAAGTGCGGTTACCAGCCGTCAAATCACGGCCCTCAAAGATATTAGTGGAGATTTTTAAATTGGTGAAAATTGTTTGTCGGCTGTGGGGATCGAAATACTATACAGTTCTACATGTTAACAAATAATTATAAAATAGAATTACGTGTTTTAAACTTGTAAATATAAGAATATTCTAACGTCCAAAACATATTCAGAATAATTAATAGAATAGTGTGCAATGCAAGTACCTTACACCACGTGTTTGAAAAAGATTGGACATGTTTTATTTATTTATTTATCATTTAAAATTTTAATGATTTTTTAATGATAAAAGTGAATTTACGAATATGAGATAGACTAACATTTAATACATATAATATACAGTGCCGGATTTAAGAGGTATTAGTAAAATTACTGAAACCAAACATAATTAGCAAATATTCTTAACTGAGAAAATAGCAATAAAATTAAACAACATAATTCATTCAGTTTATGAAAACAAAATGATGATTGCAGAGTCTATAAATTTACATTGTTGAACAATTCCATATATTTCCTAGGGATTTAACGAAAGAATACAATTGCCTTATTTCAAAATAAATTGTTAATTGTAATCGAAATACTATACAGTTCTACATGTTAATAAATAATTATAAAATAGAATTACGTGTTTTAAAGAAAAGGAGAATATTATATGACAATTTCTATTATGAAACAAATATATACAAGGAACAAACTAATTGTAAAAGATCCCAATCACAGATACAGAAATAAATCATTTCATCATCACATGCCTTAGTATTTAAGTTATTTAGTAACTTATATTAAATGATTATTAAGTTTACTTTGCAATAAATTGTGCATTCCACTCCTTGCTCTACATTTTCATACTGTAGTTTATAAAAAGTATCAAAGTTATATCAGTCAAGTCAAATACCTACGACAGTCAAATACTTGAATTTTAACATTGATAGCATCATCCATATACATTATAAATCTGTTTTTGAAATCAAGATCAATGATTAATTATAATTTGAAATAGTAATGAATTTACTTATCACAATAAGGCCAGTCACAATGAGACGTTGAAAATGTATCCTATTAGGTTTATTGATATGAACATTGAACTTAAAAATAATTTGTTTAGATGACACTGATGAAATCAATTTATATAAATATTCAAAAGCAAAAACTACGTACCTATCTTCAATAAATATATTCATTTGTTTATGTTTAACATTTGTAAAATACTGTCCTGAAACGAAATATTGCAAAATGTTAGGACTTATTTAAAAATAAGCTGTTGGTTCAAATACTTATATTATAAAAATATACATGTGAAATATTTGTATTAAAATATTGTTTAATTTTTATTATTTAATTAATGAGAGAACCACTTTCAATTTAGGTCAATTTTCCTATTTCTTAATAATGTCAAAGTGTCCCATAATTTCTTATTTATGAATTTGTAGCGAATAATACTAATTAATAACAATATTTTATTATCTATTTGTCTCTTATTGTTAGTAATTATATTTCATATGGGTTTATAGGAACGGTATTATGCATTATTTAAACTAGATTTTATAACGGACTAAATATTTTAAAAAAATATTTAATTTGCAACCTTTCAAAAAACGATAATTTAAAGTGTTATATAAATCAAATTGGACTTTCAAATTCAGGTTAACAGAAAATTGTATAGGGAACAACAAATACAAGAGAATGTGTTGGAAGTTACAAAAAGAAATACCTACATTAAAGATTTCTTATTAATTATTATCACTTTTAATACATGTACAATTCTTGGCTTTTTATAAATTTATTATTAAATTAACGGAGTCATTTGACGTGAACCCATTACTACTTTATTTTCATCGGTTTAAAAAAATAATAAAGAAAAACCATTCATATTGTTGTCTGGAAAGTTGGTAGTATATTTGTATAAGTTTGAGTAATTCTATTATTGAAAGTTTTATAAAAGAGGACGTTGACAGAATTTAAGATGAATAAGAAGGGGTTTCAGCCAATATATACATAATATTTGTAAAATAGAAAATAACAATGATTAAATTGACAGAATAGCATAGTAGCAAATTCCTTACATTGAAACCAATAAAATACATAAAAAGTTGAGCTAAGTAAAGGTGTTTATATAATTGTATACAGGTTAAAACCCAATCTGCGAATACAGTAATGTAAATGTGAATATTTATTTTTTCTCCTAATATATAAATATATTATTGTACGTTGCGGTCCTAAATGGTTAAATCTTTGCCAAAATTAATGACCTTGTCTAAATAAATAGCAATTATAAAAATCTTAATGTTTTAGTTTAGTATCTGCATAGAGTAAGAAAGATAAGTGATTTAATATAATTGTTCTATTTTAGATTATGTACCTAACCTTTAGTTATGAATTTATAAAGTAGAAACACATCGACTTTGGTAATCTTAAGTATAATTTTATGAAGATAAATAGGTACACTAAATACAAGACCCACAGATATATTGTGATTTCAAGTAAATCATGTATAATAATTTTGCATTAGTAGGTACTGCTGTAATACTGCGACATACAATAACAAGTCTTAAATGTGAAAGTACTATATCGAAGTAAATGTGTTTATCATATAACATTATTGTTAATTATTGTAAATAAGTAATATTATTGAATAAATTATGGTAATTACGAGCGAAGGCTTACCGGTGTCCAGAATTCCGGCGAGTTTATAGGCCGGATAGCCATTTAATGTTTTGTTCTTAAATGATAATGGACATCAACACACTTTACAATAAGAGAAATTAAAGGTATCCATATTTCAAGTTACTCTATTACTTGTTTAATTAAATTACCTGCGAGTATTTTTACTTTTCTCATGATAATATTTATTGATTTCATATTTGTTTATTGGATAAAAATTCTTACTCATAAAATACCATATTTTAAATAATAAATTTATTAATATAATTGCTAAAATGAAAGCAGAATTCCGACAGGATTTGCGTCGCATCACAAATAATCACTCATATATCATATTAATATTTTAATTATTTACATATAATTGATATACAGTACCGAAGTAATATAAATTGATTTTTAATTTTAATTATTAGTTTTATTAACTCTCTTACTTTAAGTTTTAATGAAAAGGCAAAATATTGATTCACTTACGTCTATTGAAACTATTAATTAAATCGTAGGCGTGCGCTGAAAATTTATTTATTTGATTAATTACCGTTTATAGGACATCTAAAAAAAGGATAACCGTTGTTGATCAATAAATTAAAATAAGATCGAAATTCTTTTGATGAAAACTATGTTGTGATAGTAGGAAAACTCTGTCAATTAATGCATATTTTTCATTTGTCCAAAAACATTTCAAACGACGGATTCAAAAATTACAACATCGTTGTAATGGACATGACGTACAAGATCAGAGTCTAGATAATAATAAAAATCAAGCCATTATTTACGCTAAAATCCCTTATGACAATGAAATTAATTTTTCGGTCAATAAAATTTTCAACCACTAAACATTTATTTTCAAATTTAAAAGACAAGATTCCTACAGAAATACAAAAAAATGTCATCTACAGGATCGAATGTGGCTCTTGCGGCAAATTCTATATCGATGAAACTAAACAACCTTAAAAAAAAAACGAGCTTACCAACATGAACACCAGTGCAAAGCGTTAAATCGAATCACAGTGCTTTGACTCAACATTCTGTCGACACTGGATACAAATTCAAGTTTAAAAATGCTGAAATTTTAGATTCTGAAACGTTTTAAACAATAGACTTTTAAAAGAAACTTTTTATATAAACTTAGATAAGGCTAAGAATTTAAATTCACAAACTGATTATAAAAATAATCTGAAATACATCAATATCTTCATCGATAATTATAAACAAACTTGGCGTTTGTTTTCTTCTTTTTCTTTTTCCGTTTTTGAAAATTGTGTGTTGGTGACGCTGATGACAGGGGTGATCGTCTTTGACGGACTCAATTCTCATCAGAACTGTTCCAAACTCCACTGAATGCACTTCACAAAGAAATTTCTTGTCGAAGTTTTAATAAAATTTTTGCCTCAGTTATGGTTGTTTGAAAAGTTAAACGATTTAAACTGTTTTTTACGTCAGCGACCTGTAAACTGGTGAGTGAGATTGTTGACTACTTTATTACCAAATTGTAACAAATTATAATTACCAACAGCTGCAGATGAACGTGTTAAACGTTCGAAACGTTCAATAAAGTTTCAATGAATCCATTCTGTTAATTTATTCCACTATCCATGGATTACTAAGGCCTGATTACTTGTTCTCAAGAATATTTTGGATCCACATAACCTCGAAATAAATAATTAGAATACATCACTAAGTTTTAATTTTAGTTATAGAGAATGCGCCGAGTAACTACTTCTGGTACTTTCCAAATATCTGATAACATTAATCTAAATTGTATAAATTGTTCTACTATTAGAAATGCACCTCTAAAACTTAAAACTGTAAACGTAATTGACTAATGGTCAGAGTAATATTTTTAAATAACTTCTTTTAGTTATTATTATTTTAAATTAGCTTTTATTATAGAATAAAATAGAAAAATGTATTGTTCTTGCGATTTAGTAAACTAAACTGAAGCAAATTGAATATAAACACAAAATTGAATCCGTTTATATAATAATAATGCTACGGTGTTTGACAAACATACTTCATTGTGAAAGACAAAACCTAAAATTCCGCTCTAAAATTATCATTTTTATACTTATTTCTGATAATAAATATCGGATTAATGCAGAAATGCAATATATTTAATCAAATACATGAACTGAAATTTTGAAATGTGAAAGTTACTTTTGCTCGAAACTGCAAGATATAAGAGGTCAAGATTACAAGACTTTTATGTTTATAAAAGTAATTTTTGTTATATAAACATTATCTCTTGAAAACATAAATATTGAATTATTAAGTGATAAAAAAATGCAATTATTTTCAAATAAATTACGTTATTTAAAACGGTCACATTTCACAAAGTCACCTCCAAGCGACTAAAATCTGTACTATTTATGATTTTGAATGAAACAAACTCCTCCTATTGGCTGCTTGAACATGTGCTTAACTACTGAACTAAAAGTAAAGAACACTGATTCCATGTGATAGTATGTAACTTGGATGCTACAATTTTTCTAGACCTATTTCGCAATTTCAATGTGAGTTTAGGATTGTTGATGTTGTTGAGGGTGTTTACAACGATTGCTAATTCAGATTCCATGCTAAGTACTAGAATTGCATTTACAACTGAATATTCTCGTGAGAGCTTCAGTTTGTTGAGCATGCATCATTATGTGTGTTTAGAAGTTCGATTGTTAAGACTCACAAAGTTACCCGGCACTGTCAATTTTTTGTGCGCCTTATGATAACAAAAGTCTGTATGTACTTATTGTTCGCACGTTTCGGTTTGTTATGTATATATGATGTGCAAAATAGGGCTTTATTATAGTGCATGTTCCAGTTATTCGGTATCGGCTGACTGTTGCATAAATGTAAACATTTTTCGCCACTTCGTTCTTGTGTCGGAATCTAGCTTCATGCACTTGGACTTTGTTATGTTATTCATTCAACTTTGTATGTTATGAACTAATGGCAATAGTTTCAAAATATTTCAATTCAGTAATGATAAGTAGTATATAGACCATTGTGTGTTTTGAAATAAGATTACTTGTATGATCCTGAAACCTTAATAATATAGGTGTAGTTTATTAGAAATGTAATAGAATGAGGATATCTGGTAAAAATATATGTGAATCACATGTATGTCTGATCAATTTTAAATGTGGTTGAAACTAACATTTAAGAAAATCAAAACCTTAAGTACCTTCTGTATTAGTGCATAGTTTAGTTTATTCGCTCAACTTTTGAATAAAGTAAAACCGAATTTAAGGATTGTTTTTGATGAGAATAAAGAATTTTGTAAAGCGCCAGTCAAAGGTCAGCAAGAAACTAAATAAAATTATAATAACTACAATCATACAAAACATCTACATGATTTTAGAGAGCTTATCACCATATGTAATTTCATGTATTAAAACGTGCAGTACATAAATAATAAATTATCAAAACTAGTTCAGAATTAAAAAATAATAATTGTAATAGGGCTAAAACTATTGCAGTTTTAAATATGTCATCAAATTTTTTTCTGCGTAGGTTACTCAGAGGCAGAGATGGCAAATTACTTAATAAATGTAATTAATATGTTTTTAAATTACTGTCTGAATGGTTAAATTACAATTGTCCAATTACAAAAAAGTAAGTAATTCATTTGCTCTATTACATGACAAAAATCAAATACTTATTCCAAACGATTAGTGCAAGTTACAATAATAAACACAAACATTAAAAGGCTAAAAGCGGCAACCATGGTCAGCCGAACGTCATTATTTGCACCACTACTAGATATCCATAGTCTGAAAATAAAAAATAACTGCAAGTTATTGCAATTAATAATTACATGCATAAATTACAGACTATTCAATTACAGATCAAATGTAATTTAAAGTTATTTTACTTATATGTATTTAAGTACGGAAACAAATTATCATTACTGAAATTATTTATTTACCAAATATGTTTAGATTTAAATAGTAGTTAATATACTAAGAATGATTATTGAAGACAATTCGATACACATGTTAACCTTTTAGAAAAATAAGATACGTTTTTAATACATTTGACTCTACTTGGGTGAATTACAAAATATTACAAATACTTTATGATAAAGCATTCAAAAGCTATTTATATCGAAACACTCGAAGCCGAGGATAAACTGAAATACAAATTATATTTTATTTAGTATACAATAATTAGGTTGGCAAAGACCGACACCTAATTACATAGTCAGGATAGAAACTGGAGTTGAAAAACTTGAAAATAAACTTGTGGATGTTAGCATGATGGTACAAGGTGCAGTTAGTGCCTGATTCTCGCTACGTAAACGTTTGCTATAACAAACTTATGCTCCTAAATGATAAAAATTCTATCTCAAATTGACAAATTGAAAAGATACAACTGGGTTAGAAGTATCCAAGATTCTATAGAAAGTAAATTTTCAGTCGATTTAGGAATAACCGAGTTTCCTTAAACAAGAAATCCCAAACTTAATTCAAAAGCTACCTATAACGAAATACACGAAGTCTAGGTATTAAAAATATAATATGGTAAACATATTTATTTAATAGCTTCAGAATTATATTCTGTTGTTAAATGTTATGTTAAATTAAACGGTGATATGTTTATATTATATTCTAATGGTTTTTATATGGTATAACTCTCTTTACAATTCAGACAGATTATAAAATAATAGTATTAGGTAATTTTCTACAGCTGCTTTAGTAATTCAAATTGTTCACAGTTATGGTAAAACAGAATAAGAGTAGCATTTAATATTTTTAAGTTACGTTCGCTATTTTTAGTTTTCTAAGTACTTTATGATTTCATACATATCAAAGAAACTGCTGAATTCTATCTATTTTAGTTGATTATTTGATTAATTTATAATCAGCCATATTTGTCCATTGCATTTTAGAAACATACAAGTAGTATAATAATTGTTTACTTT
Organism: Pterostichus niger; assembly: GCA_947425015.1. Lineage (NCBI taxonomy): Eukaryota > Metazoa > Arthropoda > Insecta > Coleoptera > Carabidae > Pterostichus > Pterostichus niger. Next base: position 14,033,342 of record OX380337.1, read on the forward strand.
GAGCATTATTTGTTTGAGAAGTAGATGATCGCACATCATAAGTTATAAATATAGTGCTGAATTGCAGTTGAGATGAAAATGAACTAATGATGCACATAAGAAATTCTAAAATAATAAAGGTCCTAGAATTTTGTTTATTATATCTTAATTCGATGCATAGTAAGTATTAACCTAAATATTTAATTAATGAATAGGGAACTTGCCAACAAGAATCAATGTACGATTATACTGAAAAAGAGGTTATGAGTACTATCTGTTGAGAATTTCTAAAACCAAGTAGTTTGCTATAGAGATATATCAGAGTTTAAAACTAGAAATTCAGCACAGAAAAATATAAGTACCTATGCAATACAAAGGAAATGATTTATATCAATTCCTGCAAAAAAGGTTCTCAAAACTTGAACAACGACAACGTGACAAATTATTCTAAACGTCAACTGTAAATGAAATCTGTCTAAATCAGGCTAAATATATAATACTGAAAATAGGACATACCTATATACATAAATATATTCATTTGTTTGTGTTTAATATTTGTAAAATTCTACCCTGAAACGAAAAATTGAAAATTTTAGGACTTATTTTAAAAATACACTGTTGGTTCAAATGCTTATATTATAAAAATATACATGTGAAATATTTCTATTAAAACATTGTTTAATGTTTATTATTTTATTATTGAGAGAACCACTTTCAATTTAGGTCAATTTTCCTATTCCTTAATAGTGTCACAGGGTCCCATAATTTCTTATTTATGAATTTGTAGCGAATAATACTAATTATTAATTAATAACAATATATTATTATCTATTTGTGTCTTATTATTCGTAATTTAGTTGATATGGATCGGTAATATGTATTATTTAATCTGGATTGTTTCTCACTTATCACTAAATTATTTAAATAATTGTAAAGCGAACTAAATAATTGTAAATAATTAATTAATTTACAATGGAGTTGTAACCTATTGAAAAATGTTAATTTAGGGTCTTATATAAATCCAATAGGACTTTCAAATTTAAATGAAAAGTTAAGTTGTATAGGAAAGAACAAACACGAGAGAATATACTGTAAACTCCAAAAAAATACTTACATTAAAGATTTATATTAATTATTATCACGTTTAATAAATGTACAATTCTTGTCTCTTTATAAATCTATTATTAAATTAACGGAGCCATTTGACGTGAATCACTAATTACTTTATTTTCATCGCTTACAATTTGTGAGTAGAAACGTTTTTAGTAGGTATACTACTACTATTAGTACAGAGAAAGAATTAACAACAATTTTACATCTTACAATATCGGCACAATTAACAAAGTTAGTAACTGAGTTCAAAAAAATAAATGAAATCAAACTAATTGTCCACAGTACCATTTTGGATACTTCTAATGTTTTGATTATGAATCATTATTCAAATGTTGATTGATTTAAGAGAGAGGAAGGACATCAACAATCTACTATTATAACAGTAAACTGTACACTAAATAGATTTGATTTATGCAATTTTAATAATTTACTATGAGACATAAATCAATCTAAAATATACTTTTTTTAATTCGATTAGATAGACGAAAGAATAACAAAGTTTTTAGAGGCACCTACGTGAATGAGCCGAATATCTAATTCTGATAGCTTCTGGAAATCTGATAATTGTAAAACGCTTTAATATTGTAATTCCCTTTACACTATTTTTAAAATTAATATCGGACAAATGCGAAAATGCATTCTATTTAATCATATATATGAACCGAAATTTTGAAATGGGAAAGTTACTTCACCTCGACACCGCAATATACTCGAATAAGAGGTATATGATTATAATGATGACAAATCGAGCATCAAAAACCTAAAAGAAAATAAATCAATAGGGTGTTTGCAAGATTTTTGTATTTATAATACAATTTTAGTTATATAAATATTATTTATTAAAATAAATACAAAATAATCGAAGTAAATAATGAATTAGGGAACTTTGATTCCATGGGTATTAATAACTTGGTTGCTACAATATTTCTAGAATTAGTTTAGGATTGTTGATGTTGTAGAGGATGCTTTCAATGATTGCTAATTTAGATTCTATGCCGAGTACTAAAATTTCTTTTGCAACTAAATATTCTCATTAGAACTTCAGTTTGTTGAGCATGCATCATTGTGTGTGTTTAGGAGTTCGATTGTTAAGACTCACAAAGTTACCCGGCACTGTTAGTTGTTTATTATTGTTCTTTTTTTTATAGGAATATACGTAGTATAAAAAAGTATTTATAAATATTTGCGCGTCTTAGAATAACAAAAGTCTGTATGTGTTTATGGTTCGTACGTTTCGGTTATTCGGTATCAGCTGACTGTTGCATAAATGTAAACATTTCTCTCCACTTCGTTCTTGTGTCGGAATCTGGCTTCATGCCCTTGGACTTTGTTAGTTATTAATTCATCTTTGTATGTTGTGAACTAATTGCAATAGTTTCTAAATATTTCAATTCAGTAATGATAAGTAGTATGTAGACCATTGTGTGTTTTGAAATAAGATTACTTGTATGATCCTGCAATCTTAATAATATAAATGTAGTTTATAAGAGTTTAGGGCCTTATATTACTAAAGCTACTACAATTATATTTTAGAATGAACGATTTTTGAAATGTATTTGAATAAGAATATCCGGTAAAAATACATGTGAATCACATTTATGTCTGATCAATTTTAAATGTGGTAGACACTAACTTATCTAAACCTTGAGTACCTTCTGTATTAGTGCATAGCTTAGTTTATTTGAACTTTTGTATAAATCTAAACCGAATTTAAGGATCGTTTTAGATTAAAATAAGAATAAGAGCTCATTAACACTTGCAAATTCAGCTGTTAAAACATTGCGGTACGTAAATAATAAATTATCAAAACTAATTCAGAATTAAAAAATTATATTTGTAATGGCTAAAGCTATTGCAATTGTAGATATGTCATCATTTTTTATTTATTTTGGTAGCTTGCTCAGGGGCAGCAATGAGCAAATTACTTAATAAATGTAATTAATTTTTTTTAATTACTGAATGGCAATTAAATTAGAATCATCCAATTACTATACGTAAATAATGGTAATTAATTATTTTGCTCTATTACATGACAAAAATCAAATACTTGTTGCGACAGATTTGTACAAGTTACACGTGCATTGACTGAATCAAATATCAAAAGGTTAAAAGAGGCAATCAGGGTCAGTCGTACTTCATTACTTACAGGTACCGTTCGAGTAAAATTAAAACATTCAAAATATAACCATTATTACTTTACTTTATAGGTAATGCACCACTATTAGATGTCGATAGACTGTTAGGTATGAAAATAAAAAGTAACTGCAAATTATTGGAATTAATAGTTACATGCATAAATAATACTAAAAAAATTGTACAATAAGAAACAATATAATTAATAATAATAAAAAACAACAATGGGGCATTGTATGAAAGTGGGAGGTGAGGGTGGTCATACAATGCCCATTATTATTTGTCATAGTTATTATACAAAGAACACTATACATACGACAAAACATAAGAAAACTTTTAATATTAGAATACTTGACTCTTTACTCGTAAATATAAATGTAACTACGTATGTAGTTATAAGTGGTATAATTTCACTCATGGGAAATAATATCCAAAGCAAGTCTTATTAATACAAGAACACGTATTTAAATGTGAATGAAGCGTCATGACACAAAGTTTATTGTACCCATGTAGAATTATAAATGATAGAAAAAATATTAAATATCGTTTAAATAAAATACAAGATTAAAATATATGTAGGTAGGTATTAAAAAGAGAAAAACAAAACAGATGCATTTAAAAAAATATAAAAATGATACGATCGTCGTTCCTATCAAAAACATTGATACAATGATTAAATTTATATTAAAGAACAAGCTGTGTGTTTTACGTGTCCGTATCAGTGTTATATCTGTATGAAATGAAATATGATATTCATCAAATATTTACATCAAGTGAAATATGTACAAGGCATAATGTATTTTTCCGTTTAACATTGTGAACTATGTCTACCTAATACTTACGTTAAGAGTTAGGTGTATATATAAAGTTGTAAAGAAAGGATGTGATGTTCAAACTGCACCTTATCCCCAAATTAAGGGCGAACTTCGTCTTCTATTTCTGTCACAACAAGATGTTGTCATCATGGTGCACACCACTCGATGGGGTTCGTATTCTACTGAATATTTTTGTTTGGTGTCGTAAAATGACACCTATATCCATTGTTTGGCTGATAATTACTTTTTAAAACTCGTTCTGATGAGTCATTGGTAAAAGATTGTTTAATTGTAATATGTTCGTTTTCGTTCGTTAGAAATTTTGCTAGTTCTTCTAGCTCTTGACAATATTCCTTGCTGTGTAGATGTCCCCTAACGCATTTTTATCGTCAATCGCACAAACATTTGAGTCCATGAGTCGATATGAAGATTCTGACCTACGCAAAATCGTTTTAGCTGATGTACCAGTCATCTTGCTTGAACAAAAGGCACAAGAAAAGATGCGTCAACTTCAAATACAAGTTAAACAAGGTATGTTGTGTTTCGTGAAGTTAGCACCAGAAAAATATTGGGGGGCTACAAAATATTTGATTTTGAATATTAAAAAGATATATTTAAAGATATGAAATTTATTATGAATTGTTCATTTTGTGCGAGATAAACAATTTCAGGTGTTAATAATTAATAATAAAAAATATGTAAATGATAAACTTTTCATATTTTACATACTTTTATACGATGTTTCATATTGTAATGCGTAGAGTAATTTTTATCTAGTTAAAATTTGTAAAGAAACGTATGTTTAAAGAGTCTAATCTTTACAATTATTAAATTAATTAAATTTGATCACGTGACTATATTACACGTGTAATACATAATAAATTTCATATATTTAAATGTTTAACCTTGCTTTCATATTAATAATATTTGTTAAATGGAACAGATATAAATATCTCCATTCAAGAGTTGATGTTATTGGAAGCTTTGGCCTGGTTCAAAGCTTGGAAGAAATGGATAGATGCACCAGAATGCGATGAACTACTTGTTCCCCAAAATTGATCTATTTGCTTTACTTGTGAACTTGAGGGAATTTAAACAAAGCAGATTCACGTTTGCATATCTCGTTCAAAGAACTGTGATGGAGCTGGTGGAGGTCATGGCAGAAAAGTATGTTCAATATCACATCGCTTGAAAAACGCTCGAAAAATCATTTAGGATTATACAAAATCATTTATTGTTGCTATGTACAACGTTTGTTTGAACTTTGAATCCGATTTTAGATCATTTTAAACAATTCAATAATTGTTTCATTCGATAATTGCTCTCACTAAAAATAGTATGTATTTAGAAATGATAATTAGTATATGAAAAGACTTTATTTGTAAGAAGGAAATTGTGTTTTAAAAAACGATTACATTAGTAATCACGTTTTAAATGTATTTCAACCAAATATTTTATTATTATTATTGCATTGTTTGTTGGTAAAACCAGTTTTATTGAAATTTTAGTAGCACCGTAACTAATTAGTAACCAGTCATAGTAATCTCCTAATAGATCGCTTTTCAAGTGACTGTACTTATTACAAATTTAGGGATGTGTAAATAAAATAATGCGTTGCAGAACAATATCGGAAGCGGATAAACAAGGACATACTTCCGGCTCGTTATGATGGCGATTACCAAGGGGTGAAACTAAAATTGAGGAACACAAAACTTGGGTTGCAACCCCTCATGATATAACAACCAAATGTATGACTATAAGGTATTCACCTATACATGATCGATATGAACGTGTATCTCAAGCAAGGGTCGTTGAAACTCTAGACAAATGGTAAAATGGCGTGTTAGACGCTGAAGGCGTCTTTAGGAAGGAAGAGAAAGACTGGAAAATGGTTTACTTGTGTAGAGAAGGTTAGGAGATGAGTGAGTTTGTTAGGACCTATACTGACTTATTCTTATGTACCTATGTATAGAATCTTCAGCTGAAGGCAAAATTCAATGGAGATTTTCTGTGGGCCATGGAAGACAAATAGATAGAATTTCTATCCGACGTTTGAGAATGGAGAAATTCTGTTGACTGTCACTGGCAACGATAAAACGGTTGATTTTACAAGTAGGTTATTACTCAAATTCATTTGGTACAACTTTAGTTTAAGTTTTAGCATACAAGTCATTTAGAGATCATGGTTGCACTAAGGCGCTAAGCGATTATTTCGCAAGTTTAGTTACATACGAGTAGAATTTTTAACGTCACTAGTATGTATTTGAAGCCAATTTTTGTTTTTAAATGTAAAGTACAGTTTTAATTAGATGAACTATTATAGGTTGGGGTGCATTGGAAACTGTAGAACTGAGTGGGGCGGATGCTATCACAGTGGCGGCTCGTCTCACTGAGGGCAAGGGCGATTGCGCCTGGCAACACACTCAGCTCTTCCGGCAACCCTTGTCGGACGCCACTGACTTTCCTTTCATTGTTACTGTCACATTTCATTAAACTATTAACAAGTGCACATTTTTATGTTATTCATAAATTATTAATTTTTATTTATGATAGAAATATTACTATTGATATTGGCGAAAAACTACTGTTTAATACATAAAAGTGAGCACTGAGTATTTCTATTACATGTATTTTTAAGGTTTCGATTAATAAAAAAATATTCAGTGTATAATTGAAAATAACTATTATTTTATTACTAAGTCCTTTCAATAAAAATACAATTTTAATATTTAAAGTTTGATAATATTCAATTAAAAAAAAAACAACGATTTACTTGTATTTTGTAATCAAACATGGCGACTTAAGCACTTGAAGTGAGAGGAGGCAGATACATTCTATACTTACAGGGTGATCAATAAGATCCATGAAATATCTCGAGCAATACACATCAATTAAAAAAATAAAAAACACGTGTTTAATATTTTTCAAAAATCCTAATACCAGTGAAATACCGCAATTAAATAATCAGAAAGAGAAGGCAAACAAGGAACCGTATGCGCAGGTAGATAATTTTGATTATTTATTTTACTTGGATAATCAGGATTATTTTAATAGATATGATCTACCTCTTATGTTTGACACTAAGGATAATCAAGACATTTTATTAAATAAAAGTGATTATAATATAAATGGTACCCAGGACCGTAAATGTGTTAGTGTGGGTATTGATCCCAATTTAAAATATGAGATTAGTATAAGATATGCAAAATATTATTAAAGTTAAAGATATAGTTTTAAGAAAAAAATATCTGATGTGGACTCCACATGACTTCCTTGTACACGTATTAAACTATAGATATTTTTTTAATTGCACATATTTGACATTAAATCTTTTATTTTTTGTTCTAATCCATAGCAAACTTAATTTTTTTAAAAATCAAAAAATATATAATATTTAAATTTAGATATCTCGTTTATGCAAAAAGCTAATTTAAAAATTCTTAATGTGCTAGACGCAGAATTTAATTCTCTAAAACTTTTATTTGCAGCATTCCTTTCTAAAATTAAAATAATACCATTTTTTTCAAGGAAAACTGTTAGCAGCTTCATGTAATGTGCCACTTCCGGTTAGTCTATTTTAACCAAAATCTATTATGTTATTTCCATTGATATAGTAGTCTTATATACCAAATTTGGAAAGTTTTAAATTATATTTGAATATAGTTTTTCATGAAAATCTATTATAGGCTTCAAGTAAAGTACCACTTCCGGTAGTTGTATAATAACCAAAAAGGGAGGTGCACAACTAGATGTTATAACAGTCCTAAATATAAAGTTTCAATTTTCTACGGCTTACCGTTTTTGAGTTATGCGAGATACGTACGTACGTACATACGTACGTACAGACGGCATGACGAAATTAGTCAAAATGGATTCAGGGAGGGCCAAAACACCTATTTCCGTTGAAATCTGAGAACCGAAAATTTTCGCGATTACAATACTTCCTTTACTTCGTACAAGGAAGTAAAAAGAATTGGAGAAAAAGTGTAATAGTGTAAATATTTTTAATAATTAGTTTTTAATTTAATTGAAAAAGTTGGTGTAGATAATTCATTTATAATTAGTTAATAGAGTACAATGGAGCTGACAGTCGAGTATTTTGGGTTTTATTATTTTTACATTCTATATACTTTTTACTTCCTTGTACGAAGTAAAGGAAGTATTGTAATCGCGAAAATTTTCGGTTCTCAGATTTCAACGGAAATAGGTGTTTTGGCCCTCCCTGAATCCATTTTCACTAACTTCGTCATGCCGTCTGTACGTACGTATGTATCTCGCATAACTCAAAAACGGTAAGCCGTAGAAAATTGAAACTTTATATTTAGGACTGTTATAACATCTAGTTGTGCACCTCCCTTTTTGGTCATTATACAACTACCGGAAGTGGTACTTTACTTGAAGCCTATAATAGATTTTCATGAAAAACTATATTCAAATATAATTTAAAACTTTCCAAATTTGGTATATAAGACTACTATATCAATGGAAATAACATAATAGGTTTTGGTTAAAATAGACTAACCGGAAGTGGCACATTACATGAAGCTGCTAACAGTTTTCCTTGAAAAAAATGGTATTATTTTAATTTTAGAAAGGAATGCTGCAAATAAAAGTTTTAGAGAATTAAATTCTGCGTCTAGCACATTAAGAATTTTTAAATTAGCTTTTTGCATAAACGAGATATCTAAATTTAAATATTTTATATTTTTTGATTTTTTTTTAAATTAAGTTTGATTAGAACAAAAAATAAAAGATTTAATGTCAAATATGTGCAATTAAAAAAATATCTATAGTTTAATACGTGTACAAGGAAGTCATGTGGTGTCCACATCAGATATTTTATTTCAAATAATAATGGAACATGTATACAACAAATTATCATTGTCAAACTTATTAAATTTATTAAATAATTGCAGAAAATTTGTATGTGTGTAACCATTAATTCTAAACAAAAGATAAACTTATCAGCAATGTCTATAGTATTAAATGTCCAAGTTTTAGTATTTTTTCTTATAAATTCAATATGTTGCTTGATATACGGCGGTCGCCCATACCTATCAAAGTAAATTCCGTGTCCATAGCGTTCAATGTAAATTGCTATCCAATATGTTCCAGGCCTTGTATCAGGGCCGGTATTTACAATCATTGCGCATGGGTAGTTAACATAATTTGGTAATTTATTTTCAGCACAAACACCGTAATAAGAGACATTTTTGAAGTGGCGTTGAAGTAGTCTGTATCTGATTTACGTTCGTCACAGCACATATCATTTCTTCATGCGGTCTGGGTATTATGCAAGCACTCACAACGAAATTATTATTTAATATTTTTAATGAAGGGCATCCTAATTCTGATAATTCGTTTAAATCTTCTCTTTCTAGTACTTTTCCAATAATTTTACTTTTTTCTTCTCTCTTAACATATATTTTATCCAAAGATTGTATAATGTTTTTCAATATTATTGACAACTGACTGTAATGTACATATCCGTAATTCCAATCATATCCGTGATGATTATATTTTAACCACTTAACTTGTGACACTGCCTTGACTGACAATTCTTTTTCATTAAATGGAGGTTTAACTACGAAATGGTGAGAATTCACCACACGTCACTGTCAACCAATAGGATCACGAATTTGTTTGAAAATGAACCAATGAAATGTACATTTCGTCGGAAATTCATCACTAGTGAAATTTCATCGGAAATACCACTGGTATTTATCCTTGGTTACGAATAAAATAAATGATATTTTCAATATTTTCATAAACGTCAATTGAAAAAATTTTTTCAGTGTACATTTCATATTCAAAATTTTCATAACTGTAATAAGTAAATAAATACCTAACTATTCTTGTTAATTAACTCTTGTTTGGTAAATTCTCAAGCCGAATACAACTCGTAGTATGAAAATTGACAGATAATATTTTGACATAAATATACATTCGTTGTTATGGAAATGGAAACATAACGAGTGCGAAGCACGAGTTGTGTTTCCTATTTCCATAACAACTCATAATTTATGTCAAAATATTTTCAGCAATTTTCATACTACTTGTTATATTATATATGAAAATATGCACCTGTTGTTGATATTGCGGCCAGTTCCTTTATTATAAAATCTTCAGCATTTCCGTAAAAACCCTAAACATCAACTATATAACTTGTCATAATGAAGGTTTCTAATTAGCTGAGCTTGTTTTACATAGTTAAAATAATTTATTATAATAAACAATAGTAGAAATACAATATAATAAAAAAAATAACAATATAATTAACTTAGATAATCTACAATAACATTTCTATTTTTATCAATTTCTATAATATTATCAAATTCAGCGTAAATTACACAGTTTACAGTTTGTGTAAGAGCTTATTCAAATCCAACTTCCAACCGTAGAGAATCATTACGTGTTAAATTCCAGTTCATCATAGAATTAGCGGCCAAATCAGATGTTAAATCAAATGCTACCAAACAATATCCATCCGGATAACTTTCCCTGTCAATTTTATTTCCATTGTTTCCAAAGTGTATACAGGGGCGCCGAGAGGAAAAGCGGGCCCCGGGAAAAAACAAATTCGGGCCTCCTTTAACTTTGAATATTTATTAATTAAATATAAGATACCAAAAAAAATATATTTATAAATATATGTATGACAACAATAAGAATTATTAATATCTAAATAAAGTTATAACAATATAAATAAAATTAAATACAAAATTCTGAGTTAATTGGTGCAGCGATGTGTATTGTATACTCACTGTATGACTATCTAATATCTAGTTGCATATTCGATAAATGCAGGGGATACCAAAACAGCACTACGCACAAATGTATAGAGCCTTTGCCTATGTGTGTTATATACAATGTAATAAATTGTAGAAAACGTGTATCAGACATTTCGTTATACATGTTTTAGTAAAGAATATAAAAAATTGGTGAAATAGTAGAAAATTAAAAGCAATTTATAAAATAGCATCACATCCGGGCCCTTTGAATTCCACGGGCCCTGGGTATTTTACCCCACCTACCCTCCCCTCTCGTCGGGCCTGAGTGTATACCAGTGCTCGAAAATAAGGAATTGTACATTTGAATATAGGCTTTATCGCCGGTGAACTTTAGTTGCAAAGTTTTCGATGGTAATTGCTGGCCATTAACATATAATGATAAATAGATCATTTGGAAATTTTCAAAATTGAATGGATTGACTAACTTAAACAATTTTAATTAAAAGTATAGTTTTTAAAAAACATTTATTTTTCCCATTACAAACTATGTTACACAGATAACTTACAAGACAGACTGATTACGTGATATAACGATGGTTTCTCTTTTATAAACTTTGAGTGCTGGGTCAGCTCATTCCTGCAGGTTCTTGTAATATGAAGTCTCGTTTGGATTTTGATATGTATAACTGCTACATAATCACCATTGAATGCTTTATTTGTCACGAACCCGACTATACATCTATTAGGTAATTGTCCTAAGAAGATATTATCTATGGATTTACCCTGAAGATCTATTGGGATTGTAGCGGCTTTACATTCGGCTCTAGTGATGGGATATTTAGCAGTTGTCATTTCTAAAGTCTTGTTATGAACAAGTAATATACTAGGATTTAATTTCACTCTTCGAACAAATATTGTGGCTTCGTTTATTTGCATTTTGTAATTAGTCGCTGTAGATATTAAATGAAAGCTGTCGCGAGATCGCACTAATCTTACACGCATTTCAACGCCATTAATTAAATTTTTTTCCTGATTAAACATATGTCCAATCATATCAACACTTTTACTTTGTTCAATGATTTTTTTGCGTTTTAAATATCCAGAATTTCCTCCAACGTCCGTGTTATAAATTTTTGGGCGTCATCTTTATACTACATTGACGAAGTCAGATACGATTTTTTGGCGTCTTTCCCATAGTTTAACAAAGTTTCAATATATGATCTATACGCATAAGTATTATTTGGTGGGGAAATAAGTTTCTGATTTAAATATACATCAACTTGGCTAAAAATTGAATGAAGCCAATTATTAACAGGTTCCACATTATCGGTTTCTTGTAATACAGTGTTATCAGATTTAGTAATCTTTACATTTACATATAACATAGTTTGCGATAAGTCTAAATATTCTTCTCCATGTCCAGGTATAACAAATTCAAGGGGGCCATAATCGGTAATGTATGATAATGGTTTATAATTAACCCACTGACCGTATTCGATACTAGTTTGTGTAGGAGGTAACGCAAATAAATCTAATTCCGTTTTTACACATTCGCACGATTGGGTATGTAAGAAAGCCATTTTCTAGTCGAATATATCAATTTCTCTGCCGCGTTCCTTCTTCTTCTTTTCACTTGCAAGTAATATGGGAGACTGAATACGTTTGTTTACTAGTTTCTTCTTTTTATACCCCGAACCATTAATTAAAGTTTCAATTTTATTTTCAGCTTTGCGCTTCAGGTTAATTCCAATCTTAGAAATGCGATTTTTGAATGATTCTTTTATAGATGATTTTCACTGAGGTCTCCCAAAAACTGTACACCAGAATGTAATGCTTATTTACCAATAATTCCAGCACCTTTTTTAATTAACGGCATAATACTTTTAAATAAACCGTTTAAAAACTGCCAAAACCATGACCACGCTGGAGTTGATTTCCTCTGAAAACCGTTCTAATTCCACTACCAGCTTGTTGGCTGTAATACATATGATACGGACAGGTTTTCATAATGCACGACGTCTAAAGTGTAACTTCACACATAACGTTCCAAACTGGAATGGAGCGGCGCTCCCCTCGATACATCTTATATCAATTTCAATATTTGAAAATTCTCTTCTAAGCACTGGTATATAATGCGGTTGTGCGTATGTAATTGTTTTATTTGAACCAAAAACATATTTATCCGTATTGACGTGGGTAGTTCTTAACAGTGGCGTAACAACGTCTCCTACGAATTGAGGTTCAATTATGTCGCAGTATACATATATCTGCGAAGGTATACCTAGTATCAAGTACGGTAAATTAATTGATGACTTTTGTTGATATATATTGATAAACGGTGAAAATTCTATCTGAAGGGCTAATTTTGGAGACATTTTCTTAGAACATACATTTGGATTTTTAAATTTTACCTGAACACGTTTTTCTGATTTAATATAAGTAAATGCCACCAAACTACAGTATATATCGTTTATAACGACATATCGGTTATAAAAACGGAAAATTAAAGTCCCGGACAGACACGATAAGACATATACTGTAAATGTATTGCTTATTACGACATCGGATATTGCGACCGAACAGATATAAAGACCGAAAAAACCGGGTTAGATATCGTATATAACGACGAGCGGTGAAAAAAGTCCAGACAGAATTATTGGAATTACAGAATTTTACGAAATATTTATGGTGGCGTAGTATTCTTTTCATTTGTTAATAGTCTGAAGCCTTACCACTGGTGTGCGCACATAAAATCACTATGTTGAAGCGGAAATCTTTTAATATCGAAGAAAAAGCTGCAATTATATGGCGTTTAGAAGCTGGAGAGTTTTCATAGCCAAGGAATTTAATGTAAGTACAAAATGTTGATAATCATTTATACAGCATATTTTCTAGAAATATGTTTTTTTTTACAACATTTTTCTTTTATAGGTATCCCATTCTACAATTTCAACGATATGGAAAAATCGGAAAAAGATACAGAACATTTTTTAAAGCAGTACCAGCTCCTTACGATAGAAAAAAATAAGATCTTGTAAACAATCCGCAATAGATGAAGCTCTACTGGAGTGGTTTAAAATCCAAAGAAGCCACAATGTTCCTATAAGTAGACCTATTTTACAATCAAAGGCTGACGAATTTGCTAAAAACCTGGGACTTGACGACTTTAAATGTTCAGTTGGATGGATTGAACGATTTCGAAAGAGACATAATATTGTTTGCGGTAAAATTAGTGGCGAAGCAGCAGACGTACCAGAGGGGGTATGCAGAAACTGGTTATCTACAGTGTGGCTTAATTTAAGAAAAGGATACAAGGACGAAGAAATATTTAATGCGGACGAGACAGGTCTATTCTTTAGAATAACACCGGACAAGACAATGAAATTTAAAGGAATGTATAGGGGGCAAATTGTCAAAAGAACGGTTGACTGTTCTTGTAGGAGCCAATTTGACGGGTTCAGAAAAACTTAAACTTTTGGTTATTGGCAAAGCTAAGACTCCTAGATGTTTTAAAAATGTTAAATCGTTACCTATTCATTATGAAAACAATCAAAGAGCCTGGATGACATCAGTATTGTTTGAAAAAATAATTTGACAATGGGATTACAAACTCTGGAAACAAAAAAATAAAATGCTACTGCTATTGGATAACTGCCCAGCTCACTCGAAAATTGAAAACCTGAAAGCAATTAAACTTGTCTTTCTTCCACCTAATACCACATCAGTGCTCCAACCAATGGACCAAGGAGTAATAAAAAGTTTGAAAACACAATTTAGAAAGCAGCAGATTATAAAATTTTTGAAAGAAATTGATTCTACATGCTGAACACCACAAAAATTAAACATTTTGGAAGCTATTCTACTGATTTCTAAAGCTTGGGATCGTGCTTCACAAACCACCATATCAAATTGTTTTGCTCATGCTGGATTTCGTCCGCAACCAGATTTTTCAGAAGAAGATGAACTTCCTCTGATCGAATGGATGAGGCTTCAAACGAATAATTATGAATTAGATGATGACTTGCCTTTGGCAGAGTGGGTTAATAAGCTACCTATAAAAATTTAACAACAGATGAAAATTGGGAAAACTTTACGGCTGTAGACGATGATCTTGAAACTGAGAGTAATATGACAGTAGAAGAAATTTTAGCAAATATAAATCCAGAGGATGTGGAAACTGACACCAATAACGATGATGAAGACCTAGAAGAATTCGAGCCACCATCTATAAGAGAAGCTCTTTCTGCTATTCAATTAATTCCAACTTATTTCAGATTCAACGAAACTGTAAAAGACGCAAATACAGAGTCTGTCATTTCAACTCTAGAAAGGACAATCGAAGCAGAATTTTTGAAAAGTAAACAACTATGTAAACAAAGCTTAGTAACAGATTTCTTTGATAAAATAAATTAAACCACATGTAATATATTTTGTATATCTTTATTTTTTTAAATAAAAATTGCTTTCATCATGTATATTTGTATTTTATTATAGCTACCTATGGATATAACGACCTAATACGTCCGGTCCCTTGGCCGTCGTTATAAACGATATATACTGTATTAATATTAGATTAATTTCATGTAACAAATCATCAATATTTTCATAATGTTTTGCAGTAATGTAACATTTTTCAAGTTCTATTTTCACACTGTTCTCTTGTTTATTGCCTATTTTCATCATGATTTTAATTTTATTTTCACGATCATTTACATTGTAAAAAGAACATGAATAACTAATTTCTGACAATGCTACTTCCCAAGATTAATTTAACTTTATTTGTTGTGGTAGCTGTGTTGTATATCGGGTAGTTTTATTATTAGAAAAATATTGCATTGAGCTGTTACTTGGTAAGAAGAATTCGTTTTCATTCATTGTTTGATCATTAAGGCTGCGTTCGAAACGAAGCGCCGCCGTGTTATAGCTGTCTAATATGCAACTATTACCTCTTATATCCTAGCAATTGCTATACTAGCAAATTATGTTGCAAAATTGGATTCATTGTATATTAATTGAAAATAAAAGATAAATATTTAAATTCGTCTTGGTATCGCAGATTCGTATCAATAATTCAGAAAGAAAATTATAAAAATGTGTTTTTATTCTCCTCTGTGACATTAATCAAAATGATAATCTATGGAATCTAAGTAGGGAGCGTAGATATTAGTTGTCGATATCTTGTTTCAGTTTCAATTCCATGCATCACTAATTCCATTAAATAATAATTACTGTTCTATTAGTAACAAAGTTACATAAAAACACTTTTTAAAAAGCTGATTAATTAATTAAATAGTTTCTGCGTTGCACAATAACCAGGAATTTTTATTGTTGTATATATTAACGTTACATTTAATTTAAGTACGGCTATAATTTAACACGCTTGTCGTAGGTCTGAAAACACGTCAGATGATAGATATCTGATTTACGAGATGATAATAACGACCAATAAATAAATAACAAGTGACTGCATTAACTACGCGCAAAAATCTCGCTAATGAGAATCTCTTTGCTGCTTGGCGTTTGCTTCTGTCTGCCGTGGTGTTGACGCGCTACTACAACTTGCATTTTAACAATGTGCAGAGTGCAGCTATCTTGAATCGGATGCTGCATTCTTTATATTGTCGCTCTGCCGAGAATATGAATATACTTGAACTTGTAGAAGTAGATACTGAATTTTTTATTTGAAAGAGATACTTCAAGATCAAGTTGCTACGATCCGCAAGCAAACAAAATTGTACTTTATGATATACTCAATTATTATGTTTGAGATTCAACATATAGGCTTTTATTCCCTCATGTATGGGTGGAAAGTTGACCGTTCTCTCTTTTCGAAAGAAAGTAACTATTTTCCTCCCTTATTTATGGTTAGTTCTATAGCACCACGTGCAGGTATCCACGAATTAAATTTATCGCTATATCCGCACCACTTGACAAGTAATTTCTTACTGCGGCCGGTTCCTTTAGTTTCTAATATCTTATCTATTTTATATGTAGCATCTGAAGTCATCAAAACATGTTGTAATTCCTGTTCATAAAAACTACCTTCGATATTTTCATTGTTTAAATCGGTCAGTTTGTAAACTATAGGATTTCTTTTAACAATTGATCGAATTTTAAACAATTCATCACTCCAGTTAGATTCAAAACCTTTTCCAAAGTATTCTTTGATTTTGATATACGAACCAAATCATTTATTTTAAATTTTGACTTTTGTTTATCAAATTTTTTGTTTAATCCATATTGATTTGTCCACGCTTGTAATATATTTGTATCATTTACTTCTGAGATTGCCATTTTTATTGACCTATGTTTTGAATTATTATACGCCGAAACAAGATTTTGTAAGACGTGGACATATCGGTATGTGTTTTTATAAGTATAGTATCGGTACATTTTGGATTTGAGAGTTCGGTTTAATCGCTCCACTAATGATGATTTTATATCATTATTATTTGTAACATAATATTTAATATTGTTTGTAAGTTTGTAAGAAAATTGGCTTGCGTTCCTCAAATATTTCTGTAAACGCTTTCACCACAGAACTTGGTTTCTTATCTTTTAATGGTAAAGCCCAGGCATATCTGCTAAATACGTCAATTACAGTTAAAATATATTTGTACCCATCATTATATTTGTTAAGCTTTCTCATGTCATTAAGATCGGCTTGAAAGAGATCATTCATATTTGAAATTTTATATGTATATCTTGCAAAAGTTTTCTTATCGGTTTATGTAGAGAGTATGCATCTTGTGCACTTAGACATTTATGTACTTTTGTAACATCATATTCTCATTTTACAGCATTGACAAGGTTCGCGGCACTAGAAAATCCTGCTGGATTTTTGAGGTTGTAATATATATTTGCTAACTTCTTATTAATATTTTTAAAATGAATATCGTTTCCACTTGTTTATGTTGGTTTTTGTAGTATCGGTGTCAACTGGGTATGAATCGTGAACGTCAAATAAGTTTTTTCTTTTATATCCGACAGGTGAGTCTATAGACTGTAAATATTTCTTTCGTTGCGGATTATTTATTAATTCAATAGGTATATTAATAGATTGTAATGATTTGGTAAAATCTTGCCAGCCTGTTGGATTACTGAATTTTCGAGGTCTAACAATATCCGCAACTAAATCGGAAATATTAGAATTTGGTATATCAACGTTATTTATTTTTACAGCACCTTTATCATTCCACGTAGGTAACTATATTATCTAATTTTATTTTTCCACCAATATGCGCGCTTTCAATTGAAATTTTTTCGGAATAACTTTAAGAATTTCTTCAATTTCATCCGGTTTGTGTGGTTCTTGTTTCAACTCTGAGCTAGCATTATGACTAATTGTTGTTTTTATATGTTCTTTTCCGAAATAATTATCATCAATGATTGGTAGTTTTATAGGATCCCTAGCATTTTTTTGAAAGTACAAATATCGCTGCAGTATTTCTTGATATAATGGCCACTTTTCGTGAGCAGGTAGTTTTAAATTTAATATTTTATGCATATCATTATCAAGTTGATTGAATGCATTGCCAATATTATTAGTACACTCGCTATTGTTACTTTCTTTTTGTAAACGATTTAAATTTTCGGGCGATATTAATATATTTTTTTTAGCATACTCCATGATTGAATTTTTTATGAAACTGCTTAAAATACTAGTAATTATAGGTGCTAATAAAAATGGCAGAAATGCACCACCCGACTGTACCAGTATTCGTTTCTTATTTTTCTAATTGTCACCACGTTTGATAAGTTTTCGTAAAATGTTTTTATGACGACCTAATACAGATTGTTGTTTACTACTGAGAGGAGTTTTACCATGTATTGTGGTATAAATACACTCGCAGATACATCGAACAGAATTAGAATCTGTGCATTTTAGTAAAGCCATTCGATAACTGGGTTTGAGCTTATGAAGACTTCGTAATAAATCCGCGTTGTTAATTACTGTTTTAGACATGATGGCGTTATAATTGCTGGAAAATCTAAACTGTTTCTTTTATACTTTTTACGCGGTCTATAAAAATATTTCAAACCGTCACGTGATGTTCTGAAACGTAACCATTCAGGAGTGGTTTGTTTTAAATCGAAGATTAAATACCCGTGTGGTTCCGATGTAGCGTCGTTATATGCTTCTTGTATATACTTAGTATTTTCTGGACAAACTTGTCGTGAAAGATGATTAATTTGAGCTTTATCTCTAGGATTTTTAAAACAAATTATGTAATTAGCATTCAGTGACATATCTCTTTGGCCTTTACCCCGATGAAATAAATTTTGAGTTAGAAAAAAAACCGATAAATTTTTATGATGGGACCATTTTGTAAATATGTCCACAATGCGATCGTCTGCTTCTCTCATGAGATCATCAATTATCATTAATTGTGGTTTATTTCCATCGATACTTTCTATGTTAGGTAAACCTTCTATGAATTCAACGTTTTTAATATTTTCCAATAGCTTTTGCCAGCTACCGTAGTGCCAAAAGACTTTTTCAAAACTTGTATCGCTGATATCACGCATATTACTTATAAAATTATTAACAAAATATGATTTTCCGCTGCCTGAGGGACCTGCGACTATAGCTGAAAAAGGATGTTTAAACTGTATGCTCCTGTTGTTTACACAAATGTTCAAATTTTACTGACAAATTTAATTTAATTTCACACTATTTATAAAAAAATATACAACAATATAGCTAATTAACAAGGGTCACATTCTATTTATATATTTCAACAACACAACTTTGCTTTTTTTAACATTCCTAGTAGCGTCACAAATTAGTTATACAATAAACTTAACCAAATAAAAGATCAACCTGATGATCAACAACTTGAAAATACAAATGCACAAAATATTTTAAAATAAAATTAGTAAACTCTATTACATATTCTACATATTTACTACCAGCTAACTTTATACTACACTAATTGTTCATTCTACTTCTTTTAAATCCGTATGGTATTGAATCGTAATTTTCAATTAAACGACGTTTCATAAAATTAATTTTGTATTTTTTTGTTCCCTTTTACTAACTACGGTATGATTTTGTGTACATTTAATATTATTTGAAATTAATACTATTGGATCTGGCTCAGCAACATTATTTGTAATTAAATTTTTTAAAGAATCAAAATTTAGAATTTCTGAATTCTTGTAATTTAATGTAAACCCTTTAATTTTACAAACTTCTTTCACTAACTTATCTTTTGTACAAAATACTTTATAACCGTAATTTTTTGGTCCGCCCGAAACAAATTCAGTAATATAGCTACCCGGACCATAACATTCTAACTCATCTGTTAAATCTCCCAAAAAATTACCTACAGGTGGTTCATATTCATTGGGTAAACATCTATAAATAATTGAATCAGTATCGTAATAAAGAACTCTTCGATCTAAAAGGGCTAGGAATTCGTAGAGACGCAAACGGGCTTGTGCCGTGGTGTAAGCGGCGATGACCACATTCACTGTTCGTAGTTGATCGGCCGCTTCTGTCTCATGTCCCCAACTGACGTACGCCATCTGATCACCCGCCGGGATAATGCTGTGTACATCAACAGCGGGGTTCGCAAGAAGTTCGTATAGTTCTTCAGGACTCGAAAGCACCGAAGTACGTTTCATATTTTCTTTTTGGGCGAATTTTCCTGTAAATAATTTCAAAATTAGTCATTAGTTTTATTTATATACATATAATGTAAAATATCTTACCCCAAAAAGAATTGAGCATAAGTTTACTCAACGATCTCTTTCCTTCGTTTTTCTGAATATTTTTCGGATCAAGTTCGATCCCCTCCTGTGTAAAGTACTCCTGAATATACAGTTGTTTTGAGGCTTCATCAACACATTCGGTCGGATATCCCGACGACTCTTTTTTTTTTAAATTGTCTATATAATTAACAAATAAACCGCCACACTTTGTATTTTTATCATACATCGTAACATTGTAGTGCCACACCTCATATATTTTAATAATTTTGTACCCATATTGAATTGCTTTACGAATTTCATCCACAACCCATGTACCATCAAACTCTCTTTCTTCTTTCGTATGGGAACATTCTTCCTGCACAAGATTGTCACAACATGTTCGACATAATGCAAACATTAATTTACCGTGTATTTTGCGGGGTAAAATCGGATGGTATAAATGAATAGGAGGTAAAACTGTACATTTAATAAGCCCTTCTACACGATCAATATTATTATCAGGTCCTACTATATGATTACAGTCGTCGCCAACGTATATGGTAGGATGGCCTACCGGATATTTACCGTATTTGCAAACATATGGATAAAGCGAACATACGTCCACATATTTAATTTTCTCCTGTCCTTCTGTTTTATAATACATGGATGTATTTCCTGTACGACCACCAAAGAAAGCATCTCGTGGATTTAATGGTAATTTTATTAATAAAGGATGATTTTTCAAAGTAATTTTCAAATTTTTGTCGTTTCTTAAAATTTTGTTAAACTCACACTCCCATATTTCTACAATAGTATATCCATGATTACGCAGTTGAAGTGATTTTTCTCTTGTACTTTCTAACCTCGAGTTTAAAGTTTCTTTTGATGTTGTAAATAACGGTTTATCGCGATTTGTACGGTAACATAAGTCATGGCCATGCCAAAAACAACCATAGAATTCAAATACTAATTTCGAAGGTGCATAATAACCGTCAACCTTAAATTTTCCTTCTAAAACAATTTCTTTACTATTACCTGCATGTGCAATTTTAATATTTCTATTTAATTCTTCATAAATTAACCACTGTAATCCAATTTTTGATTGATTGTCGCAAAGTCTATAACCGCGCGGTGGAATAATACCTATAGTGTTAGGTTTTATAAATTTTCTCCTAAACACACGATTACAGGCTGAAGCTATTGTGACTGCCTCGGTGAATGGACACACATCGCAATCGTTTAAAAAATTAGATCTAAATTTGAGGCATGCACAGCGAAGTATGTCAACATTTGAAATACAATATTCTATGATATCTTTTTTCATATCGAATACAGTCTGATTATTAACTTGACTATTATACCATTCCAATAAATATTTACGAGAACTAGAATCCATGAAATCTGCACCATAGTACTCAATCGCAGGCAAAGAACCGATATAATTTTGATTATCTTGTTTATTAAAATAATGAGGAAAATAACCTTTTTTTATTGACGCCGGTAAATCCATTGCTTTAGTTAATTTTGCTAAAGACATTGGTAAATAATTAATTGAGTCAATAAATCTAATTTGTTTATTAATATCCAGTAGTAAAATCTTTGTTCCATTTAAAATATTTTTTGGTTTTATATTTAAATGTTCCACGATATATTTCAAAATAAATTGAATGTCGAAACTTTTACCATTATGGACAATGCATGTTACAGTTTTAAAGGAAATTCGAGGAAGTAATACATTCTGCATGAACTGAATGATTGGGTTGTCTTTAAAGATATGCTGTCTAACACCACAAGATGTACACTTGATATTAATGTCATCAATGTTACAACACTCGTCGCACGATTGTTGCACAACACACAAATTAACTTCATGTTCTTTATTGTCTTGATTACCGTCACTATATTGTTTTTCTTGTCTCGTCTCCAAATCGAAATATATAAATAAATGATTAGCGGCTTTTACTGGTTTTTTATCCACTTTTATAAAACATGTATGATTTTTTGATTTAAATTCGTAACATAATTTACAAAAAGTTTCTCCACACTCGTGTTGTCTTTTATTATTATTAGTGTGATATATTTTGAAACACTTGTTGCACATTTTTATATTTTTACAGCGTGCAGTATTTAAATGACTATTGAAACATTCTTGTCCACGAAAACGTCTATTGCATGCTGTACACAAAATTGAAACTATATCACTTGGACAAGGTGGTGTACGATAACAATAATCACATCGATATTCACACCGATGACGACTTAGTACTTCATAAGGTTTGTGACATGGTTCACAGAAGTAGCCACATGCAAAAGCCGCCGTTAAACTTTTTATTACTGAAAAATGCGACTGATGGTGTAACAAGTTTATTCTTGGTAGATCCGTACCTCGAGCTCCTTCAAAAAGTACAACTCCCTCTTGGTTGAATTCATATACTACTATATTAAACTGTTTATAGTGCCTTTGAAATTCTGTTAATTCTAATATACCAGCACCATCTTCAGGAACTCGAACATCAGCATTTATGCATAATTCGCGAGCTCTTTGTAATTGAATATTGTCAACATTCTTCGCAATCTTTTTAAAATTTGTCATATTTGTTACCCAAGCTTCCCCTACAATTAAGGCTCGCGGTAGGCATAGATTATCTTCATTATTTATTTCTACAATGCCATGTTTTTGTTTACATAATTCAGCAAAACTAAGTCCGTGCTTTCGTAATCTACCTTTACCTGTAGGTACACTAACTCGCGTCAATTCAACACAAAATTCCCCATTGGAAAAGATTTCGGCATTACTTTGGAGAATTCTTGCTATAGCATCCCAGACTACATTCATAGATAGTTGATCTGCACGTCTGAAACTTAACCAAGCAGGGCCATCTTCAAAACGAGGGGTGTTAAATGTAAATCCTACATAATCCGCTGGAGGAACTTCTCTTAAAACATATGTTACTAATTCATTCAGGCTTTTGTAACGATTAGTTTTCGCTTTTGTAATTTCAAAATTTGTCTGCTCATTTCTCGGCCTGAAAATTGGTTTTCATCAAAATTCGTCACAGATTATTATTTAATATTTTCATAGTAGTAACTTACAACAGTTCTTGTATGGTTTAATCTAAAGTAAATGTTATTTGTTCTAGTTGAGGTTAATCACATTTTGTTGACGTTTGTTGACAGTACGCGATGAAGTTGGCGCGCGTTCATCAGATGTTGTCGATATAGTCTTATTATAAGCACAAATATTTTTCCTATAGTTCTTTCTTTTAAATTAGAATCCGTGTTTAGGCTAAACTTGACTTGGGGGCCAAACCTGAAGTTGGCTGCAGAACAAGCTGCTTCTGGCTTGATAGAATAATAGAACATTGTTTGTCTAGAAAAATAACTATTTTTTAAATAAATATTTTATTATATAGTTTCTCATAAAATTAAATAAAAATACAAAAAAAAAAAAAAAAGAAATTAGTTCACTACATAGGTACATTATAATATACCTAAACCTAATTAAAACTATATAGTTTACATTTTACAATTGCACATAATTGCACAAACAATTATACAAATAACAAAATAACATATCAATACATGTAAATTAAATTTACAATAAAAATACTGAAATACTCATAACTATACCGTGCGTGCCACGAAAAGGTTGGCATAGGGAAATAACATGGGAAAGAAGGTTTTTGTAAATAAAAAGTGTCCGGTAAAAAATTATGGTATAATATTGCACATGACCATACTTGACCTATCCACACACATTGTTTCATACAGATTACTTCATTTTAATGCCACAAATTAGAGAAATTAATGAAAATAGTTCGAGAAAATCGCCTACTAATTATGATTTTTTGTGACAGCTTTGTCATAGAAACAGAAGCTGTCACTATAACCGTCAAGATTTGTTGTGAATATTAAGAAATCTTGACAGATAACTTTATATTTCAAACATTAATCACATTACTTCGCGATCTTTTGTAATTAAAGGCCTTAGTACGATAGTAGGTACCTACATTTGGTATTCATTTAATTACTTTATTTATTTTACAAATAATATTAAGACGCAGTATTTGTGTTTTTTTAATATACTCATATTTATTTTAACTTTTTGCCGTCTGCCGCCCTTTTATGCTGGCGCCCGGGTTCTGGGAACCCCAAGAACCCTGGGTTGGAACGCCCCTGAAGCTCACACCCAGTGAAGCCTTATTTCACGTATTACGTTCAAGTGCGTAATTCGTCCACCATCTTCCGCCTGAATTGCAGTTGACGCCATCTTGAAACTTAGCGGCAACGATCCATCTCGGAGCGATTCGTGATTGTCCGCCAGAGTACCGAATCAGCCCAGCAGTTCCAGTATCCCACCACCTACCGGTCAACCGGTCAACAGTGCGATTGTCACAGCTAAGCCATTATCTCATATTATCCTTATATTAATTTATTTTATGTTAATATCTATTTTGTTGTTCCTGTAATTGGCAGAAAAACGTTGTGTGTAATTTAGTAGTGTATTAACAGTTGGTTGATACTTACCTCTGTTGAAAGAGTCCGGTCAAGCGAGTTATTATTTTATTATTTCATTTTTGTTTTGGACAAGTTGTTCCTACGTAGCGCGTAGCTAGTACGTCGGATAGTAGCTAGGGCCTGCGCTTTGTGTAATTTCGGCGCCCGTATCGCGATCGGTGGTACCATCGAAACGTCATACGTCGTTATCGCGCCTTGTGTTCCTTAGGTATTTTGACTAACTGCCGCAGTCCTACATACTATCGGGAGGACCCAGCGACCCGCTGCGCTAGTTTCCCTTGCGTTAATTACTCTCTTACCTGTACGCCTTGATTGGATTTCTCGTTCAACTCCATTTTTGTTATTGTTAAGTTACTGTACGGAAAACTCTCTTTTCTGTTATTTTATTAATTTAATATACTATATTATCCACTCAATGCACTGGCCGCTAGTAATTTTGTGCACCCTTGTATCTCCTTCCTGGAACGTATCCCGATTTTCGTCGGCCGTCAGACTCTTGTTGAACCGGTCGCGGCTCAGGCCGGCTGGCGCCCATCAATTTTGTGATTTATCACCCCTTCTCCGACTCACCCCGTCTTCACTGAGTTTAGCCGCGGTTCAACCGTTCCACCCGGGCTCATCATTCCCCCCAGGGAGCGTATGGTTGATAGTAAGCGTGGCAAGCAAGCCGCGTTATATAAAAATCGGCAAAGTGCGAGTCGCGTTGTTTCTTCAAACCATGAAATAGGATTAACAGTAGAGGGCGGATCAATCATTTTAAAAATAACACGTTTACCTCTTATATTGAAATGTTTAACTTGTCTATCAATCTCACTAATAATTTTAAAACGTTCCTGGCTCGCCGCTGATGATGTTGAAACATTTACACTATCGCTCGTAATTCCTGAACCAAGTTGCGGTGTTGCTAGCGAATCTTCTAATAAACTTTCGCATATTTGAAAAAGAGTAATTGTAATTCTCTTCGCTAGTTGACAGGCCTTCATTATCACTCACTTCATCACAAATATCTAATATTGTTTGTAAATTATTGAAATCTTCATCAGACATTTTTCTGGTTTAAATCTCACAAATACGTACAAATAAAATAGCAACACTACTGTTAGGATAGATACCAAACTAAATTTATATTCAGGTGTTTCTCAGTTTTAAAGAATATTGGTAATTGATTTTTAATGGATTTACGTAAAATCAGTGGTACTCAAAACAATAATATAACATGTTTATCATTTTAAATTAAATAAAAACAATTTATTCAAACACAGAAATATTATACATACATTTTATTTTTTACAATTGAATAACATTTAATAATAATATATTTACAATTTTTCAAATACAATACACGTAGCTTCTCTGGCTAGACCGCAATCCTTCTTTCCCTTATAAATCATGGCTACACGACCATTTGATTCGTTTAAATATTTTATATCATCATCAGACATGTAGTCAAAGCGTGTTGGTAGAAAAACACCATAGTCTTTAAATTCTACTTTTACTTTTCTTCCAATTTTTGTTTGTACAGCTTTTGCATTCACTACGTTATATTTTTTATCTTGTACGAGGTCCGTAATTATCTTTGTAGGTTTCAAATCTTTCAATAAACCTAAATTATTTATTTTATCAAAATTCATTGTTCTGTAAATAAAAATAATAAAATTAATATTATGTATAATATTCAAAATAAATAATAATAATATAAACAATAAAACAAACAATAATACATACGTATGTATTAATGCACGTCGAACTTGCCTACTTGATGTTTGTATAGTAATTGAAAGAAAAATAATTTATTTTTCGTAATACATGCACAAGAAACACGTTCTTATTCCCTAATTTTAGAGACAGAAACACTGCTTTTCTCCCCTAGGGAGAGAAACATTATGTTTCTCTCCCTAGATAGGACGTTTCTCTCTCTAGGTAGTATGTTTCTCTCCCTAGAGAGATGTTTCTCTCCCTAGAGACTACGATTATTAGCTGTTTGCGGCGTTTCCTAGGTAACTAGTTACGAAACCCATATTTGACATTTGTCCCGATAACACAGTTATTTTTGTGCACTTGTTACTAAAAGTATAATATGCTTCACGGGAGGGCGCGATTATCCCTTGTGTGAAGTTAGCAAACCTCGACTTTAGCTCGGGACTTCGGCCTTCGCTTACGTCTCGGTTTGCCAACATCACACGCGGGAATAATCGCTTGTTTCCTTCCCTTGATGCATAACATACTATTCTTCTTTTATACATATCGTGCTATATTATATACAAATATATTTTACAATTTGACAAATTCTATTAATCATAACTACTCAATCGCTATTTTCAATACAATCATATATCAATACTACATACATTAACTAAATAGAAAGTTTACCGTAATAACAAACAACTTTCAGTTTAAATATAAACTCGCCCTAATGACAAATAACTTACAAACACAAATTTTCCCAAATTCTTTCATAATTACAGATCGTCACATTCAGTTTAAATATAAACTCGCCCTAAAGACAAATAACTTACAAATATAATTTTTTCCAAATTCTTTCATAATTACAGATCGTCACATTCAGTTTAAATATAAACTCGCCCTAATGACAAATAACTTACAAATACAAATTTTTCCAAATTCTTTCATAATTACAGATCGTCACTTTCAGTTTAAATATAAACTCGCCCTAATGACAAATAACTTACAAATACAATTTTTTCCAAATTCTTTTATAATTAGAGATCATCACAAATCATACATACATAAAATTTCCCCAGATAGAAAGTTAACTCTGTTGACAACAATTCGCAAAAACAAATTATTGAAAATTCTTTCATAATTACGGAAAACAACATTCCAAAATTCACAAATAACCTAAAAATAAAAACCCCCGCGAGGGACCACAAATTTTTCCAAATTCTTCGAAAACGACATTCCAAAATTCACAAATAACATAACCTTTACTTTACATTTAGAGAGAGATTTATATAAATTTCTGCAAAAAAGATCCTCGAAACTTGAACTACGAAAAAGTGACAAATTATTTTAAACGTCAACTGTCAATGAAATCTATCTAAAACAGTTCAAATACTGAAAATCGTTATATTTATAGGCCTACATAAAATAACTGACAGGGCAAATTGAAAACTTTTCCAAGTTCCTTCTATTTCAATCTAACTAGTTCATATACCATCAAATTTGCAAAATAATACATGACTACATAGGTGTTTATAAAAATAATTAGTTTCCTGCCTAAAAAACTAAAAACTAAATATAAGAATATCCTAGCATCCAAAATATATTAGGAGTAATTACGAATAGTGTGCAGTGCAAATACCTCACACTATGAGTGAAATTATTAATTTTTATTGATTTGGTTGATTTAAAAAAGATTGGACATGTTTTATTTAATAATTTAAAATTTTAAAGAATGTCAAAGGGTCCCATAATTTCTTATTTATGAATTTGTAGCGAACAATATTACTTAATAACAATATATTATTATCTATTTGTGTCTTATTATTAGTAATTATGTCTCACATAAGTTGATTATTATTATATTATGTATTATTTAATCTGGATTATTTTTCACTCATCACTAAATTATTTAAATAATTATAAAGCGAACTAAAATAATTTTAACTAATTACTTAATTTACATTGGAGTTGTAACCTATTGAAAAATGTTAATTTAGGGTCTTATATAAATCAACTAGGACTTTCAAATTTAAGTTAAAAGGAAATTGTATAGGGAAGAACAAATACGAGAGAATATACTGAAAACTTCAAAAGAATACGTACTGTAGCGAGTACGGCCCTGTTCCGTCTGAAACAGTCGACACGTCTGCTGCACGATTCACCGCTGTCTCAGACGCAATAGACAGGTCCGTACCTGTTCGCTCTGCGTCATGCTTCTACCGTGTGCCAGAAACTCTCGAATATTCTCGAATACATTGTTGCAGCATATAAAGGAGAGTTTCGGCCGGGAAGAGGCATTCTGTATTCGAAGTGTGAACAGTGCAAGTCGTTGCTAAATACTTTGTTGTGAATATAAATACGTGTTGAATATAAATATATGTCTTAGTAGTTGTACTACATTAGTTTCGTTTTAAATAAATATTTTGTTAGTGTTTTCATTACTCGTGTTTTATTTAATAATAAACTTCACCGAACCCGAAATTGTAATAAACGTTACAATTGGTGTCAGGTGTTAGGGTTGTGTTTTGTGAATTTAAAGTGAAGTTTAAGTGCAAATAAACAAAAATGGGTTCGAAAATGGTAAATCTAAGTGATTTAAAAGTGACTGATCTCAAGAGAGAATTAGAAGAACGTGAACTGGACACTACAGGCAAGAAAAGTGTACTCCAAGAACGACTTCGTCAATTTTTGATTGAAGCTGGTGAAATAGTGGATACTTACGAATTCAAAATTCCGGGCGATTTGGACTCCATGTATCAAAGCATGCAAGAAAATTCTAAAAGTTTGGAAGCCAAATTGCAAGAAAATTCTAGAAGTTTGGAAGCCAAATTGGAAGAAAGTTCTAGAAATACCGAAGAAAATTCCAAAAATCTGAATGAACTTATGGAAAATTCCAGAAGTTTGGAAGCCAAATTTGAAGAAAATTCTAGAAGCTTGGAAACAAGCTTGGAAAATAAATTTGAAGAAAATTCTAGAAGTTTGGAAGCCAAATTAGAAGAAAGTTCCAGAAATATCGAGGAAAATTCCAAAAATCTGAAAGAACTTATGGAAACTAAATTTGAAGAAAATTCTAGAAGCTTGGAAACAAGCTTGGAAAATAAATTTGAAGAAAATTCTAGAAGCTTGCAAGTCAAATTAGAAGAAAATTCCAGAAGCTTGGAAACAAGCTTGGAAGCTAAATTTGAAGAAAATTCTAGAAGCTTGGAAAATAAATTTGAGCAAAAATTTGAAAAGTTTGAAGAACATTCAAGAAGTTTTGAAGAAAAATTTGGAAAATTTGAAGAACATTCTAAAAATTTTGAAGAAAAATTTAAGGAAAAAATTGAAGAAATCGAAGCAAGATTGGCAACATTGAATCACGAACAGCCAAATGTCCAACAAATCCACGACTTGATTCAGAAAACTCCATCTAGTGACCAGCCATTAAATAACGAGAAAGTTGAATATTTAGTGACAGACGGGAAAGAATCACTGCGTAGATTCCACATGAAACCACCAGAATTTGATGGCAAGGTATCTTGGCCTAATTATTACGCCCAATTCGAAGCTGCCGCAGTATCTAATGGGTGGTCATCATCTGAGAAGGCAACGGCCTTGATAATTGCGCTGCGTGGTGACGCAGTGGATATTTTGCAAACAATCCTTCCAGAAGAACGGCAGAACTATCATCAACTAGTTAAGCGCTTGGAAATGCGTTATGGACACGCACATATGCAGCAAGTGTATCACTTGCAGCTGAGAAATAGATGTCAGAAATCAAACGAGACTCTTCAAGAATTTGAATCTGATATTGCTCGTCTAGTTCGCCTGGCATATCCTGACACCCCAGATAGTGTGTTGGAACGACTGGCTGTGCAAGGCTTCATTGATGGTCTCCGAGATAAAGAAACCAAGCGGGCCCTGATTCTGGCTCGTTCAAGTAACCTGTCCATTGCCTTGGCCAGCGCATTGGAATTCGAGGCGGCAGAACACGCTTCAAGACGACAAGGAAATATTCGCACAATAGAGGGCGTGGAGGAGAATCATAACGAGTCTATGGAGGAAACAGCACGGCGTGTCATGACTGAGATGTTGCCAAAGAAGAGACAACTTCGATGCTGGAACTGCGGTGAGCTAGGGCATGTGCGAAGCCGCTGCGGGGAACAAATAAAGAACAAGGCAGCGGAAAACTAAAGCGGGTCGACGCAAGGGGGCGAACGTCGATCCATCATAAAGATGCCCTGAAGCTAACTGGACATGTCGCATCCCTACAACCTAGACTAAATAGCATCTTTGTGGATGGGTTGATCGACGGGAAACCACATACCTTGCTGATTGATACAGGTGCGACAAAAACCATCATTAGACCTGATACTCTCAAGAAACCGATGACGGTTGAATCAACAAAATGGCGACTGCGCACAGCAACAGGAGCCGCGGCTACCATCCATGGCGAAGCAGACATTACCATTACCATCGGAAATACACGAATTAAACACCGTGCCCTGGTAGCTGACATTGAAGACGAATGTATTCTCGGAATGGACATCATGAACGCAAATGGCGTCGAACTAAATTTAAAACGCGGAATACTAAAGATCAATGATGAAGAGATCGTTTTACATCCCCGAGGAGAAGACACAGTACGTCTGACCTTAGCTGAAGATACGGTCGTGTTAAATCGAAGTGAAATGATTGTGGATGCCCACCTGGAACATGAACTTCCAACCGGATGTACCATGATGTTAGAAGCTGGAAATCATAATGAAACGACTACTCGAGGAATACTGGTTGGAAAATCTCTCATACATACTGGAAAGGTAGTACCAGTTCGAGTAATGAATGTGAATTATTATCCAGTTACACTAAAGAAGGGTACTATCTTAGGACATTGTTCATCAGTAACTTCGATTATCAGACGAACATCCGTTACACAAAATCCACCAAAGAAGCTTTCTGCAGAACTGACAAATCTACTGTCAACATCTTGCAAAGAATTAAACCAGGACCAGAATATCAGAATGAGAAATTTAATAACGGAATATCAAGACGTTTTCGACACCAGCTGTGGGACCAAGGGTAGAACCAACATAGTCCAGCATCAAATAAACACCGGCGATGCACGCCCCATTCGCCAAGTACCAAGACGATTGCCACTGGCCAAGAGAGAGGAAACCGAGAAAATTATTCAAGACATGAAAAAAGAAGGTGTCATCGAATCCTCAAGCAGTCCGTGGGCCTCACCAGTGGTGTTGGTAAAGAAGAAAGATGGGTCAACACGATTCTGCGTGGACTATCGTCAACTCAACAACGTGACGAAGAAGGATAGCTACCCGTTGCCCCGAATAGATGACACATTGGATACGCTGGCTGGGTCGAAAATATTCTCAACATTAGACTTGAAAAGTGGGTACTGGCAGGTTGGCATGGCACCAACGGATAAAGAGAAAACTGCGTTTTCTGTCGGGGTCGGACTGTGGCAATTTACAGTAATGCCGTTCGGGCTCTGCAATGCCCCCGCCACGTTTGAAAGACTCATGGAAACGGTACTGCAAGGACTATCTTGGAAAACCTGTTTGGTGTACCTTGACGATATTATTGTGGTCGGAAGAACATTCAACGATCACATGAGGAATTTGGAGGAGGTATTCCTGAGACTACGAAATTCTGGTTTGAAGCTTAGTCCAAAGAAATGTCATCTCTTCCGCAAAGAAGTGCAGTACCTGGGACATATTGTGTCCGGAAACGGAATAGCCGTTGACAATCAGAAGATCCGATCAGTAAAAGAATGGCCAGTACCAACTGACAAACATCAATTGCGAAGCTTTCTTGGTCTTTGCACGTACTACCGGCGATACGTCTCTGGATTCGCCAACATTGCCAAGCCACTGACACGACTCACGGAGGAAGGACGGAAATTTGTGTGGGAAGAAGACTGCCAAGACGCTTTCGAAAACCTCAAGCGAGCCCTAACAACAGCACCAGTCCTGAGTTATCCTCTACCCAACGGGAACTTCATATTGGATACAGATGCCAGCAATGTCGGAATCGGCGCCGTCCTATCGCAAATTCAAGATGGACAAGAGAAGGTCATCGGCTACTTCAGCAAAACTCTGTCGAAGCCGGAGCGTAACTACTGCGTCACCAGGCGAGAATTATTGGCGGTAGTTAAAGCCGTTGAACACTTCTACAAATACCTGTATGGAAGGAAATTCCTGGTGAGGACTGATCATGCTGCGTAGAAGTGGCTGTTACAATTCAAGAATCCGGAAGGGCAGGTAGCAAGGTGGATCGAACGGCTACAGGAATATGACTTCGTCATCGAGCATAGGGCCGGAATTAGTCATTGTAACGCCGACGCATTATCAAGACGACCATGCTCAGAAGACTGCAAACACTGTACGCGTGTGGAGGAGAAGTCCGCTCCAATCTTACGAACCACAGTGATAGACGACCATTGGCTGACTGAAGAAGTTGTGAAAGACCAAGAAGGCGATCCAGAATTGAAATACCTACTGGAATGGAAGAAAGAAGGCCGCAAACCAACTTGGCAAGAAGTTGCACGACACTCGAAAACCGTAAAATCGTACTGGGCGCAGTGGGACTCCATTGTTATAGAGAATGGACTACTGAAACGTATCCTGGAAGGTCCTGAGGCTACAGAGCAAAAGATGCAGATCATAATCCCTAGGAAAAGAGTACCGGAGGTACTGAAGGAGATTCATGATGGAACTGCTGGAGGACACTTAGGAGTAACGAGGACAGTTCAGAAGCTGCGTGAGCGATTTTACTGGGTTAATTGTCGAGAGGATGTAAAGGAGTGGTGCAAGAAGTGCGTAGTTTGCGCCGCAAGCAACGGACCGCAGAGACGTCGGAGAGCCCCAATGCGTCAATACAATGTTGGGAGCCCGTTTGAAAGAATTGCAATTGACGTGGCCGGTCCATTTCCAGAATCCGACAAGGGAAATAAATACATCATAGTGGTCATGGACTACTTCAGCAAGTGGGTTGAAGCTTATGCCTTGCCAAATCAAGAAGCCGCTACGGTAGCAGAAGAACTTGTCAACCAGTGGATCTGCCGATTCGGGGTACCGTTGGAACTACACTCCGACCAAGGTAGAAATTTCGAGTCGTCTCTGTTCCAAGCAATCTGCGAGCTATTGAACATTCGCAAAACAAGAACAACTGCTCTACACCCACAGTCAGATGGCATGGTCGAACGCATGAACAGAACCATCAATAGACACCTCTCCAAGGTTGTCTCCGGCCACCAAAGAGACTGGGATTGTCATCTACCAATGTTCCTGTTAGCTTATCGATCATCCGTCCATGAAACAACAGGACAGACTCCGGCTAGCATTGTCTTTGGTCATGAACTGCGATTGCCCTGCGACTTGAAGTTCGGCAGCAAGCCAGGTGAAAATTTGGCTGGCGAAGATTTCGTCACCGAACTTCGGAAGAAGATGAACGACATCCATGAGCAAGTACGCTCCAACATCCAGAGCGCTAGTGACAGGATGAAAGACCAATATGATGTCAAGGCTGAGAATGGGGGATATCAAGCCGAGGATCTGGTTTGGCTATACAACCCACAGCGTCGCCGTGGTATGTCCCCAAAGCTACAGAACTCTTGGGAAGGTCCCTACGAGGTACTGAAGCGAATAAATGACGTCATCTATCGAATCCGGAAAAGGACTGGAGGAAAACCAAGAGTGATTCATTTCAATCGGTTGGCTCCTTTCGCCGGTGACAACAACGATGGCAACGCCAATGAATCTCGAGCTCGACGAATTAATGTACAAGATCCGGAAATAACCTTTGATGAGTTCATGGCCTCCTATTCTACGGGCCATAAAGTTCGAAATGGTGTGACCAAGGAACATCAGGGAGACTTATTCAAAGTGCCTACAGAATACTCATTAGCACATTGTGTGGCCCAAGATCTACAGATGTCTCGAGGAATCGCCGTGGTTTTTAAGAAAAAGTTCGGCCAACTTGAAGAATTACGGCAACAACATCCATATGTCGGCAAAGTGTTACAGATAGCCGACAGACAGTCGAGCCGAAACAGAAGCATTTTTTACCTGGTGACCAAACATCTGTCTCACGAGAAACCAACTTATCGCACCGTCTGGGACACCCTATGTGATCTACGTGGTGTGCTGCTCGATCAGGATATTTTAAAACTAGCTGTACCAAAGCTAGGCTGTGGCCTTGATGAATTGAGCTGGAGAATTATAAGAAACATGCTGGAAACTATTTTCCAATATACCGGAATTGAGATCCTGGTGTGCAGCTATAATCCCTGTGGTTCAACAGTAGTGAAGAGAACTGTGGACTGTTATTTCCACCAAACGTCACAGTGCTCGCGGGGATCAACGTGCAGATATCGACATGGCGCAGAAAAGTTTCGGGACGAAACATCCTTAAGGAGGGGGCAGTGTAGCGAGTACGGCCCTGTTCCGTCTGAAACAGTCGACACGTCTGCTGCACGATTCACCGCTGTCTCAGACGCAATAGACAGGTCCGTACCTGTTCGCTCTGCGTCATGCTTCTACCGTGTGCCAGAAACTCTCGAATATTCTCGAATACATTGTTGCAGCATATAAAGGAGAGTTTCGGCCGGGAAGAGGCATTCTGTATTCGAAGTGTGAACAGTGCAAGTCGTTGCTAAATACTTTGTTGTGAATATAAATACGTGTTGAATATAAATATATGTCTTAGTAGTTGTACTACATTAGTTTCGTTTTAAATAAATATTTTGTTAGTGTTTTCATTACTCGTGTTTTATTTAATAATAAACTTCACCGAACCCGAAATTGTAATAAACGTTACAGTACATTAAAGATTTCTTATTAATTATTATCATGTTTAATAATTGTACGATTCTTGTCTCTTTATAAATCTATTATTAAATTAACGGAGCCTTTTGACGTGAACCCATAATTACTTTATTTTCATCGCTTAAAAAAAATTAAAGAAAAACTATTCGTATTGTTTTTCTGAAAGTTGGTGGTATATTTTTATGTATTATAAACGAGATACTATATATAATACAATAAATCAATAGTTTTCGTGCACATTAGCTGTAAATTTATTATTATTAAAGTTTTAAACTTTGAGTAATTCCATGAGAATAATAAATGCAGAATTATTGAGAATTTATAAAAGAGGACGATAATAAAATTTAAAATGTATAAGTAGGAGTTCCAGGTCATGTATACATAATATTTGTAATATAGAAAATATAAATTATAAAATTGCCAGAATAATATAGTATCAAATTGCTCACATTGAAACAAATGAAATCAATAAAAATGGAAGCTAAATGAAGGTGTTTATATAATTGTATTCAGGTTAAAAACCAATCAACAATAATGTAAATGTATATATTGGTATTATATATCCAGTATAAATATAAGATTAAGAAAGAATGAATGCAAAAGTAAATTATAAAATAAAAGGTATAATATTTAAAAAATGAAAATTAATAAATTTCTTTAACTACAATATAGGGATGGCGATATTTTTTGAATCAGAATACTAGTAGTAACATTTCTAGTAAGGTGCGTGTTAAATGCGCTTTTAAACGACATTAGATCTGAATGTTCTTTATGTCGTTAGATATTGCTTTATATATCTCTATAAAAATAAACATATATAATGTGGTAAGGGCTTAAAACTTTGCTATTTTAAACAGACAAGAGATTGTTATCTGTACGTATAAATTATTATTAAGAATAAAGAACGTAGACACTTGATGTAGTTTCACAAAATTATTTATTTGATCGATTTCGGCTTATTAGGCCTAATAAGCCGAAATCGATCAACTTGTTAATAAATAATTTTGTGAAACTACATCAAGTGTCTACGTTCTTTATTCTTATTCATAATGTTTCACCAAGTGCCAACGGCTCATACTTTTGATATTAAATTATTATTGTTCATTACGTTCCTAAGTGGTTAAATCTTTGTCAGAATGAACGATTTATGAAAATATTAATGTTTTATTTTAGTATATATGTAGAGTAACAAAGACAAGCGTTTTGATATAAATGTTTTATTCTAGATTAGGTATCTATCTTTTGGTTACGAATGTATAAAGTAGAATCACATAGACTTGTTATTTTTATAAAACAAACAAGACAATTTTCAATATTTATTTATTAAAATAATTACAATAAAACAAAACACAATATCCATTGAATGCAATCATTATAAAATATAAATAAATTAAATCATACATTCTTATGAAAAAATGTCACTCTCATTTATCTTTCGATTATTCGTTAATTGTGTTATAAGATTTGAACAAAAATACTAATTTTCGTGTCATTTCAACACCTAACTTATTTTTTAATTTGGAGTGCAGGATATCGAACGATGAATATGCACGTTCTACTGACGCTGATGACGACATGGCACATAAAAACTGCATTATAATATCTATATTTTGATTTACTACAGGAATTTCTTTTTGTGAACACCAGACATTGATAAAATTTCAATACCAAACATAATTTTCTTGAATGGTTCCAATTGTGCTTCTAGTTTTTAATAGTGGCAACAATCCAGTATTATTAAACATGCTGATGCATTCCACTTCATTGTTAGTTCTTTTTTCTTCTGCAGTTTCATTTCATTTTTACATATTTTGCAAATCGTTCTACTTCCAGTTTTACTCTGGCTCACTTTTTCTATGTAATTATTCCAAATACTAGCTTTTCTGCTACCAGTCATTTTAAATATTAATAACTTCACTTGCAAACACAAGTCACCAGCTTCACACAACAAATGAACTAGCTTCATGTACGAACATGTTAACTTACCCCGGCCACCAAATTTAAGCATATAGTTTAAGAATTTCGTGTAAAATCTAATGTTCCTCCATTTAATAAAATAATTTAAAAAAATATCAAAAAAATCATGAATAATTTTTAAAAATCATTGACTATTGATTTTGTTTTAAATCATGATTTTTCCAACCTTGATACATCGCCATGATCAATAAGTAGATGGGCGGACTGGCCATTTGTGCCTATGAACCATAAAATTTAAAACGCAAGCAACCACAAATAAAACTCTTGAAAAGAGTTATTATATTCTACAACATTATTGGGTATCCAGAAAATAAAACTATATTTTGTTTGCTGATAGTCCGCCCCTGAATATGTATACTCGTATGTATGGCGCACTAACACTGAATTAGAATATATTTTCCTTCTTAGATAGTTTAAAGTGATATAAAAATGTCAGGAAGCAATTTCAGTAAATAATATTTGCAAGAAATAATTAAAAACTCACAATTAATAAAGAAGTAGTAAAGGGTGATGTGCAGTCATGACACACTAACCTTGCGCACGCCTGCTTATGCGTTGCCTACAATACAGGTCAACTTGGTTATAACTTCCAGAAAAGAATTCAATAGTAAACAAATTAAAAATATAAAACTACAAATGCATAGTTTTGATTAGAAGAAAAACTGACAAAAATGTGCCTTATTATGACTTTTATGGGAAAATAATAAAGATGTAATAACGTAAGTTATTATAACCAAATTTTGACATTTCAATATCTAAAATCTCCCATATTTTAGATTTATTAGTAATCCATAATTAACATGGCTGCACGGTTATTATGTTTTACGCTAAAAATTTAATACACGTAGTTCAAAAAATATTACTCATTTCTTGTATCAATAAATTATTAAGTACCTGTAATAATATGTTACAGTAAATATCTTACAAGTGCACGAGATATACCGTGTTATGAAAATTAACGTTTAGTTTTAATGAATAATTAGTGTTCAACAAATTTTGGAAAATGGCCCTTAGTAAAATATTAAGTGTTTAAAGTGTTTTCAATATAGAATATTTGTTAAAGTTAAAATTCAATATTTGTGTTTTGAAACAATTTGTATTTATCAATTTGCAGACGAACAATCATAATTTCTTTGTGTAAGGTATAAATAATTTTAATTTAATGTTTGTATTTTATTGTGTAATTTATAAATTCTGTACAAGTTCGTGTTATTTGTGTAAATTTGATGAATCTTGTACTAAAAAACTATCTAATAAACATAATAAATTACTAAAGTACTAAATAATATATGCAAGAAATATACTAGCAATATTTCTAAAATGGTATGATAATATTTTAATTAAATTATAGCAATGTAATTTATGTACTAAAAAATAGATTATATATATATATATATATATATATATATATATATATATATATATAAATAACACGAAAACTAAATATAAATTTTATGACAGTGCATAGAATTTTGTCCTCGATTCTACAATATTATGTGGATTATTTTGTGACCAGTACCGATAATTATGACAGTTTGGTTCGCCATTCATGGTAAATGTGCATTCATCTGTGAATAAAATACTACTTAAAAATTCTTTATTACAATTTGATTTCTCCATCATTATTTCACAGAATATTTTGGCGGTTTTGAAATTTAAAAGGAGTGTATTTATGTTTTTTGAGAATTCTATGCACTGTCATAAAATTTATATTTAGTTTTCGTATTATTTATATATATATATATATATATTATTTATATATATATATATATATATATATATATAAATAACACGAAAACTAAATATAAATTTTATGACAGTGCATAGAATTCTCAAAAAACATAAATACACTCCTTTTAAATTTCAAAACCGCCAAAATATTCTGTGAAATAATGATGGAGAAATCAAATTGTAATAAAGAATTTTTTACATTATTTATTCAATTCATTATTAATTACAATAATTTGCAGTATTTGGTAATTATTGCTATTAGTTCAGAACCCACAAAGTTAAATGAATAATCTAACAAAGTCCAAGTGCATGCAGCCACATTGTGCCACAGAAGCGAGGTGGTGAGAAATGTTTACATTTATGCATTAGTCAGCCGATACCGAATAACTGGGACATGCACTATAATAAAGCCCTGTTTTGCACATCATATGTACACAACACCAAAACGTACGAACCATAAGCACATACAGACTTTTGTTATTCTAAGGCGCACAAATACTTATTAATACTTTTTTATACTACATATATTCGTATAAAAAGCAGAACAATAATAA
The DNA here is from genome assembly GCA_947425015.1 of Pterostichus niger. NCBI lineage: Eukaryota > Metazoa > Arthropoda > Insecta > Coleoptera > Carabidae > Pterostichus > Pterostichus niger. Next base: position 14,073,094 of record OX380337.1, read on the forward strand.
ATAACTAACAGTGCCGGGAAACTTTGTGAGTTTTAACAGACGAACTCGTAAACACACACAATGATGCATGCTCAACAAACTGAAGAAATATTCAGTTGCAAAAGAAATTTCAGTACTCAGCATTGAATCTTGAATCTAGCAATCGTTGAAAGCACCGTCTACTACATCAACAATCCTAAACTAATTTTGAAATAGGTCTAGAAATATTATAGCATATACTTTCAATGTATCAGGACAAATTTGAACTCAGTTATTAACTTTGTTAATTGTGCCGATATTGTAGGATGTAAAATTGTTGTAAATTCTTTCTTTATAAAAAAAACTCAATGTGAATATAGATTATATTTAACATTACCGTTTTGGGTATTTATACTCTAAATCATGCAATCAAAATAACGTTCGATAATAATATATAAAAAAAAATAAATAAATATATCATCACGCCTTTTACCCATTACTGGGTGTGGCACTCTGCCTAAGCAGATCTCGGTTAGTGATATATTTTGTCGCGTGAAATGCGGTTACCAGCCGTCAAATCACGGCCCTCAAAGATATTAGTGGAGAGGGAGCCACAGGGGTAGATTTTTTTAAATTGGTGAAAATTGTTTGTCGGCTGTGGGGATCGAACCAGGGTTCTCAAGATCCACAGGCCGACTCGATACCACTGAGCCACCTACCCCATATAATATATATATATATATATATATATATATATATATATATATATATATATATATATATATATATATATATATATATATATATATATATATATATATATATATATATATATATATATATATATATATATATATATATATATATATATATATATATATATATATATATATATATATATATATATATATATATATATATATATATATATATATATATATATATATATATATATATATATATATATACCGGGTGTAACATGAAAAGTGAAACATAGGCGTTTAACATGGCAAATCAGTTTTTGCGTGCGCATTGTTTCCCTAATTATTTTAGGAAAAAATGTTTCAAATAAATATTGTGAAGCATAAAATTCTACATCCGAATTAATAAACAAAATTCATTTTGACTACTTCATAACTGCAGAAATTAAATTTGAAAATTCACGTAATTTCAATTTAATAGTAATAGCCATGGAATTAAAAACAAGAGATGAACAAATGCTTAACGTTTTATACGTCAATGCCAGAATAAATTGTCAAAATCATTTTTACGTACTAAATATTTATTTTCTAAATAAAAATTTAATAATAATAAGGCAAAATATTTTTTAGATTTATTATTTAAGAATAATAAAATAATAAACTCGATAAAATATTTAAGGTAGGTTGTTATTAAATTTTAACAAATTAATTAATGTAACATGAATTAAATTCAATAAAAACATCAACAAACTAAATATTCTTAAATTGTTAAATTAGATGTTCAAGTAGTCCACCGTTTTGAGCTGAACAATAACCTAATCTGTTGTAGAAGCTTTCTCGAGCATTCCTTAATTGTCGATTATTTATTTTCTGCCATTCTTGTAATATAGCATTTTTAAGTTCTTCTAAATTCTGATATCTTTTTTATAAACATAAGATTTTAAAACGCACGGATTTAAATCTGGCGACCGTGCTGGCCAGTTAATTGGTCCATTTCGTCCTATCCAGCTTTCAGGAAATACATGGTTTAGATATTCCACAATTTCTCTAGTGCTATGTGCAGGGCAGCCATCATGCTGGAACCACACATTTTCTTTGTTTGTTTCAACAATTTGTGGTCTAACAGCATTAATTAATCAATTCAAATATGATGCTGAATTTATTCGTTGGATGAAGAATGGGCCAATGATTTTATCACCAAAAATTCCTGCCCACACATTGACAGAATGCCGATATTTTGTCCTCGATTCTACAATATTATGTGGATTATTTTGTGACCAGTACCGATAATTATGACAGTTTGGTTCGCCATTCATGGTAAATGTGCATTCATCTGTGAATAAAATACTACTTAAAAATTCTTTATTACAATTTGATTTCTCCATCATTATGTAACAGTGGCCAATCCTACCCGATTGTGCCAATGTAATAGTGGCCAATGTATGTGGCTGTACAAAAACCACTTTGGCAGTGACACGCGAAAAACAGGGCCCAACGGCCTTAATTCGCGCGGAGCCTAACTAATATTAAAGGGAACACTCCCAATAATAGTTCTAAACGTTTTAACGAACAATCTCGAAGATGACAGACGAAAGGATATTGGATATTAACAACAAGGGAAATTGTACTTCAACTTCAACCAACCTTAATAGCTGTAGTTGACGGCAGGTTGCTCAGGAGTCATCAGCGGCTGGTGGGTCTCGAAGTCATCTGAGTGTCAACGAATGACAAACACACACACCACACTAAGGTAGTTTGGATAGGTACACTTTCCTCAAGAATCACAACCACTCTTCTATTACGTTTAACACTATTTATTATAAATATGAGATAAATAGTTTACACAACACAGGACAAACAAATACAGAATTTGAGCACTTGCTCGTAATTAAATTATAGCAATATAATTTAATTACTCTTGAACTAAAAACAGTAGTTCAATCAAACTATAAACCAAAATAGTTTGAGACGATGAGTTGAACTTAAACACTAAAGCATTTCTAGCTTTTCCAAGTGATTATCAATCTACTGACCAGGTTCTTCTCAAGAGCTGGAGTCAACTCAATCACTAAAGCAATTATAGCTTTTCCAAGTGATTATCAAACTTCTGTCTCCGCTCACCTAAAGAGCCGGCGTCACAACTTGACCCGGCACCATCCGAAGGGCTGGCGTCACAACTTGACCCGGCACCATCCGAAGGGCTGGCGTCACCACAGGTGACCCGCCTCCAAAGAGCTCGAGACACTTGAACTAATAACAGTAGTTCGAGACAACTTAACCACTAAAGCATTTCTAGCCTTTACAAGTGATTCACAATAATTTACTGATCAGGCTCCAGCTCATCCAAGAGCTGGAGCGAACTTTTACAATAAACTTACTAATCAGGCACCAGCTCATCCGACGAGCTGGCGAGAACTAACTAAGCTCGGAGCAACCAGAAGGGTGCTGAGAACTTACGGGGAGATGCATTAGGTATCTTTATCAAGAACTACGCGTCAATTCCTTCTAGAAGGAATAGAATTTGCATCATCTTGTCGGCAGAACAAAGACCTACCGCAGACGCTGAATATGCAAAAGTCAATCTATATTGTTTATAGCTGAGGCAATTATCAATTAAAATAACAATTAATTCCAAGTAATTGAAGCTACAAATATGTTCATTCTAAATCAACAATAATAATTTAGTCTACAACTCATCAGCTAAAAACAATTATGAATGTGCATGATGAAATGCATCAACCGCGATACCGCATTGTTACAATTATTTCACAGAATATTTTGGCGGTTTTGAAATTTAAAAGGAGTGTATTTATGTTTTTTGAGAATTCTATGCACTGTCATAAAATTTATATTTAGTTTTCGTGTTATTTATATATATATATATAAATAACACGAAAACTAAATATAAATTTTATGACAGTGCATAGAATTCTCAAAAAACATAAATACACTCCTTTTAAATTTCAAAACCGCCAAAATATTCTGTGAAATAATGATGGAGAAATCAAATTGTAATAAAGAATTTTTAAGTAGTATTTTATTCACAGATGAATGCACATTTACCATGAATGGCGAACCAAACTGTCATAATTATCGGTACTGGTCACAAAATAATCCACATAATATTGTAGAATCGAGGACAAAATATCGGCATTCTGTCAATGTGTGGGCAGGAATTTTTGGTGATAAAATCATTGGCCCATTCTTCATCCAACGAATAAATTCAGCATCATATTTGAATTGATTAATTAATGCTGTTAGACCACAAATTGTTGAAACAAACAAAGAAAATGTGTGGTTCCAGCATGATGGCTGCCCTGCACATAGCACTAGAGAAATTGTGGAATATCTAAACCATGTATTTCCTGAAAGCTGGATAGGACGAAATGGACCAATTAACTGGCCAGCACGGTCGCCAGATTTAAATCCGTGCGTTTTAAAATCTTATGTTTATAAAAAAGATATCAGAATTTAGAAGAACTTAAAAATGCTATATTACAAGAATGGCAGAAAATAAATAATCGACAATTAAGGAATGCTCGAGAAAGCTTCTACAACAGATTAGGTTATTGTTCAGCTCAAAACGGTGGACTACTTGAACATCTAATTTAACAATTTAAGAATATTTAGTTTGTTGATGTTTTTATTGAATTTAATTCATGTTACATTAATTAATTTGTTAAAATTTAATAACAACCTACCTTAAATATTTTATCGAGTTTATTATTTTATTATTCTTAAATAATAAATCTAAAAAATATTTTGCCTTATTATTATTAAATTTTTATTTAGAAAATAAATATTTAGTACGTAAAAATGATTTTGACAATTTATTCTGGCATTGACGTATAAAACGTTAAGCATTTGTTCATCTCTTGTTTTTAATTCCATGGCTATTACTATTAAATTGAAATTACGTGAATTTTCAAATTTAATTTCTGCAGTTATGAAGTAGTCAAAATGAATTTTGTTTATTAATTCGGATGTAGAATTTTATGCTTCACAATATTTATTTGAAACATTTTTTCCTAAAATAATTAGGGAAACAATGCGCACGCAAAAACTGATTTGCCATGTTAAACGCCTATGTTTCACTTTTCATGTTACACCCGGTATATATATATATATATATATATATATATATATATATATATATATATATATATATATATATATATATATATATATATATATATATATATATATATATATATATATATATATATATATATATATATATATATATATATATATATATTATTATATGGGGTAGGTGGCTCAGTGGTATCGAGTCGGCCTGTGGATCTTGAGAACCCTGGTTCGATCCCCACAGCCGACAAACAATTTTCACCAATTTAAAAAAATCTACCCCTGTGGCTCCCTCTCCACTAATATCTTTGAGGGCCGTGATTTGACGGCTGGTAACCGCATTTCACGCGACAAAATATATCACTAACCGAGATCTGCTTAGGCAGAGTGCCACACCCAGTAATGGGTAAAAGGCGTGATGATATATTTATTTATTTTTTTTTATATATTATTATCGAACGTTATTTTGATTGCATGATTTAGAGTATAAATACCCAAAACGGTAATGTTAAATATAATCTATATTCACATTGAGTTTTTTTTATAAAGAAAGAATTTACAACAATTTTACATCCTACAATATCGGCACAATTAACAAAGTTAATAACTGAGTTCAAATTTGTCCTGATACATTGAAAGTATATGCTATAATATTTCTAGACCTATTTCAAAATTAGTTTAGGATTGTTGATGTAGTAGACGGTGCTTTCAACGATTGCTAGATTCAAGATTCAATGCTGAGTACTGAAATTTCTTTTGCAACTGAATATTTCTTCAGTTTGTTGAGCATGCATCATTGTGTGTGTTTACGAGTTCGTCTGTTAAAACTCACAAAGTTTCCCGGCACTGTTAGTTATTTATTATTGTTCTGCTTTTTATACGAATATATGTAGTATAAAAAAGTATTAATAAGTATTTGTGCGCCTTAGAATAACAAAAGTCTGTATGTGCTTATGGTTCGTACGTTTTGGTGTTGTGTACATATGATGTGCAAAACAGGGCTTTATTATAGTGCATGTCCCAGTTATTCGGTATCGGCTGACTAATGCATAAATGTAAACATTTCTCACCACCTCGCTTCTGTGGCACAATGTGGCTGCATGCACTTGGACTTTGTTAGATTATTCATTTAACTTTGTGGGTTCTGAACTAATAGCAATAATTACCAAATACTGCAAATTATTGTAATTAATAATGAAATGAATAAATAATGTAATAATGTAATTTATATATAAGTATCGTTTTTATTATACTTGAATCTTTTTTATGAGGCGCCGTTTGAGATAAAATACAATGTTCTGAATTATATATAGAATTGCATTAAATATATAAAATTTTCTATATATAACTCAAACCAGGTAATATATTCATTATAATCATTATATTACCTGGTTTGAAATAATAGCATATTTATTCATTGGATATTATGAGAGATTATTTTAATTGTAATAATTCCGCGCCAATTATAAATCTGCAAATAAATTTGGTTGTGTCGGATATAAAACTTCGTTTCAACCCCTAACATTATTTTTACATATAAATAGACTACACCCCTAAATATATTTTAAAATTAGTCCGATATCAAGCAACACTGAAAGAAGGTGGCAATTATTTTTGATATTAATTATATTTTAATTTCATACATTTTCTCAAAAAAAAAAATCGTTTCAACCCCAAATATTTTGATGTCTTAAATAGTTGTATATGTAAATAGACTACATCCCTATACATATTGTAAAACTAGTCCGGTGTAAAGTTACCCCGGAGCAAGGTGGTAATTAATTATATTTAAATATATTTGCTTTGAAGCCGAAGACTCATGGCACTTCGGCACAACACATCTATGAACCATGATAATGTTTTATTAAATTTACAACACAAATCAAAATCCTAAAAACCTACACTTCAATTGTCACTTGTTACAGAACAGGCAAACGAACATGTAAACTAGGCACCACGCATTACCAACTTGGCTGTACTCCCCCCGGTCCCCACTAACAGGAATTGTACTGACAGCAATACATAGAATGATAGGTATATAGTTTTGCTGCTTTCACACAAATGGTAAATGTGATCGCCCTCATTATCACGCGGCATGTCATAGAACTAAAATTCTATATATTTACACAATGCCACATGCGCCGTTTGGGACAAAATTTTCTGCATGATATATAGAATTGCATGAAATATATAAAATTTTCTGTAATATATATATTTGTATGTAATATATATAAAATTTTCAGTTATATATAGAAAATTTTCTATATATTTGGTAAAAATGTATACAGGGTGTTTCAGGACTAGTGTAACAAACTTTAACATCTTATTCCCGAGGTCATTTTGAGCCAAAAATGTCATATGAACATAGGTCCTATTCCTTCTAGTTACCAAAATACAAGAGGTTAAAGTTCTATAAATAACACGAAATTTTCAAATTTTTGTAATCAATTTCGGAAAACAAGAGTTTTATTGAAAAGCCATACCTTCTTTGTCTGAATTAATTTTATTTATTAACCCTTTGCACTCCAGCCTAAATACTTATAGAGGATATCAATAACTCCAACACTATATTAGTTACATACATACATAGTATACAAGTACATGCATGTAATGTAAAAATGTCGCAATTACGGCGACAACGGAGTGCAAAGGGTTAATATTAATATGCATACGAGTTCAAGGCGCTCATTTTGAACACTTGCTGTAATTTTTTTAAATTTGTTATCTTATTTCATATTATGTTAACCAATTCCATGTTTGGTTATGTTGTTCTGTGTCTATTTAATTGTGTCATTTTATGTTTTGTTCTCGAAATCGTATTCGTTAATATTAATAAATAAAATTAATTAAGACAAATAAGGTATGACTTTTCAATAAAACTCTCGTTTTCCGAAAGTATCTTGATTAAAAAAATTTGAAAATTTCGTGTTATTTATAGAACTTCAACCTCTTGTATTTTGGTAACTAGAAGGAATATGACCTATGTTCATATGACATTTTTGGCTCAAAATGACCTCAGGAATAAGCTGTTAAAGTTTGTTACACTAGTCCTGAAACACCCTGTATATTACAGATTATTTTTTCAACCCCAATTTCGACCAATAAGAGCGTGGCATTTAACATCACGTGGTACAACTAAGTCTAAATTATATCGATAATTTCCCGGCTAGGTTGTTAGGCGATAAACAATCATTTTTCTGGCAGTTGTAACCTATGCGCTATTTAGAATCATCAAAAATAATCAGTCGAATACCCATCGAGCTTGGAAATTATCGGGAAATACCCGATAATTTTCAAGCTCTCGGGGTATTATATTTGAAAATTGTATATATTTAATGCAATTCTATATGTAATTCAGAACATTGTATTTTGTCTCAAACGGCGCCTCATGCTTTTTGGACGAAAATGTGGTAAAAATTATAAATACATTGTGATAGAACACTCTGTTGTTATCTATGCCATAATACAAGAAGCCAATGAAGAACGCAATAGTATTATTAAACATCTGAAATACTAAACATATTTATTTATGAATTGCTATAAAAATTATTGAAACTATTAATTAAATCACTCATATATCATATTAATATTTAAATTATTTACATTTAATTGATATACCGTACCGAAGTAATATTAATTGATTTTTCATTTTAATTATTAGTTTTATTAATTTTCTCTTTAAGTTTGAATGAAAAAGCAAAATATCGGTTCACTTACGTCTATAGAAATTATTAATTAAATCATAGGTGTGCGCAGAAAATTTATTTATTGAATTAATTACCGTTTATAGGAAATCTAACCTTAAACAATATTCAATGAGAAATATGATGCACATTATATCTTAATACATTTTTTTAATACCAGCAAGTATAATTCATATTTTATTAATGTAAATTCAACTATTAATTGATCAAAATGGATACTAGTTTGAAAACCTGAAGCAATAAGAATAAACCTAGATTCTGTTTCCAGCAATTTAAATGGTGAAATTAAACTACAAAGATAGTCAAATAAATTTAGAATGTAAAGTATGAAAATTATTTATTAGTGTTCAATTTATAAAGTTACTTATTAGAAAAAATGGTGGACAATTACGAGTACACAATTAGTGAAAGAAATTAATTTCTTAGGTTGTTTATTTGCGGGTTCGTATCCTCACAAGCCAATTCCTTCAATTCACACAATTCAAAGAGTTATTAATAATCAAATTAAATATGGATCAGTGTTCCATCCATGCCACAATTGCATTAAAAAAACATGTTGCACCAGAAGAAGAAATTGAGATTCATGATAACGTTAATGAAATAAATGTTCTAGCATCGGTATCGAATAATCCTAGTGTGAGAACAAGATAATTGCATCGGGATTAGGAATACATCACACCACGGCCTTCAAAATATTAAAAAAACATAAATACAAATCTTTTAAATAAACCGCATGATATATTGCGAAACGATAATGGAAAAGGCGAATGCTGACAGAAATTTTATCAAAAATATATGTATTTGCTTTTCTGATGAATCCATATTTAGCATTAATGGAGAATCAAATGTTCAAAATTAGCGTAGTTGGCACAAAGAAAATCAACATTTAATTTTAAATAACCATTCTCAATATCGCGAAAGTGTGAATGTTTGGATTGGAATGTTAGGTTCCAATATTATAGGACCTTTTTTTTATTGATGGCACACTAAATTCCCAGAAATATTTGGAGTTACTCGAGACAGAGATTGGGTCTGCTCTGGATAATATTTCAGGGGGAAATTCGATTTGGTTTCAGCAGGATGGCTGTCCTGCTCATTCTACAAATGAAATTAAAACATTTTTAAACCAATGTTTCTCAAATTGCTGGATAGGACGCGGTAGTCCAGTAAACTGGCCAGCTCGATCCCCGGATTTGTCCCCAAATGACTTTTTTTATGGGGCAATTTGAAAAATAATATCTACAAAACTAGACATGCATTGAAACGAAAAATTGTGGAAGAATACAGAAAAATTACAAACCGACAATTAAAAAATATGCAATTTTTATGATAGATTTGGGTTCTGTTTGGCAAACAATGGATATTTATTTGAGCACTTAATAATAATAATTCTGATTTATTTTCTTTTAAATTTAAAATCCAAAAAAATCTAATGTTACGATAATAACAAAAAACAACGGTCCTTTTCAAGACCACAAACAATTTTACAAACATACAAATACAATTTTCATTTCCAATTGTTTACAATTTTGTTTCATTTCCAAGGCTAACCCGATTTTTTAGTTAATTTTTTATATTTTCATATTAATTTCTGCCGTTATAGGGCATGTAATATTAATTCTGTTTATTGATTCTGATGTAGAATTTTATGCTCTACAACTCTCATTTGAAGCTTTCTTACCTAAAATATTTAGGGAAGCAGGAAATTAAGAAACTATGATTTTACATGTTAAAGTCCTATGTTCCGGGGTCGCGGTCAACACCCTGTATATATATATATATATATAAATAAAATAAATATATCATCACGCATTTTACCCAAAATGGTTTGTTGGCTGTGGGGATTTATTCAAAATATGCATTATCACACCATTTATTATTTATATTTGCTGTTATAATGAGTAATCACTGTGACAATTATTTAGTTCCTCTTAATCTGCTTCTTGATGGATCTGGATATTACATTCTTCTATCTAAAAAATAAAAATGTAGTTATAACCTTCGGAATATAATTCAATATGAAAAAAATACAAACAAACCTTAGTTTTCTATCGCCACTATTCTACCATCATCTATCAAACCAACAAATTTGAAATGTTCAAAATTTAACTCCATTTTTACGGTATACAAAATTCTGTACGTCTCACCAATGAACGCAACAAATGGTATTAGTTTGTCTCTATGTCTGCAATGATGGGCACCCTACTCTATATAAGTGTGCCATAACATCTAAAGAAATTGAACGATTCTTTCGAAATTTTAAGAAATATGAAAACTTTATATTTTCTAGCATATTACAGATATACGTATTATTATTTTATTTGTGTAACCAAGCTTATAAGTGAAAAAATACTACCTATGTATTTTAATTTTCAATTAAATTTATATAGATACGCATCAAACTGTGGATTTGAGAATTAGAGTTTGATTCCCATAACTGACAAATTAATTTCTCTACATTTTAATTATCCCTGTGGTTCTTCCACCACTAATATCTAAGGCTGGAAAACGCACTTCATGTGTATAAATATATCACTTACCAAGATCTGTTACGGCAGAGTATCACAGATAATAATGGATAAAAGGCGTGGTTATATATTTATTTTAAACCTACATTCACAGTTCTTAACCATACTCACTATTTTTGGCCTTGTCGAGTGGAATTCGACCATTTCCAATTGTTGACACAAACATTATTTTTGTTTTATGTTTATTTATACGCCTTATACAAAAGTATATAAAATACATTTTTACAATATAGAATATTAGTAAACGGTAGTAATTCATTTGTATAATTTGCTACTATATCTAATTTAATGTACGAATCTGTTCAGCAAATAAAAGAACTTTATTTTTTAAATTTTATTCAACTTACAGATTATTGATTCTTGTTTCCTTCCAAAGTACTCCCCTTCTCTATTCACACACTTGTCCCAGCAATGTTTCCATGTCACAAAGCCGATCAGAAAACCTTTTGAATTGGCCAGCAATACATGTGACGAATTTGTTATAATGTCTTTAACGTTGTCAAAACGGCGTCCTTTCAGCACTGATTTCAATTTCGTGAATAAGAAAAAATCGCCGGGAGCCAGGTTTGGAGAATAGGAATAATAGTGTACAGTAATCTGATATTTATCAGAAAACCGGTGAATTTACAAAGATGAATGAGTAGGCGCATTGTCATGGTGAAGGAACTAACTTTGCTACAATTCAATGCATTTGCAATTTTTCGGCCAAAATTCTTGATTTTCTTAACGTTAGTGTCATCAGTTAAGATTCATAGTCATCTTCAATTGATTGTGGATCACTTTTAAATCGGGTAATTGTAAATCATTCATAACACGTCGTACGACCTAGAGTATCACCTCCGTAAGCTTGCTTAAAAATTTAAAACCTTTCTGTGAAAGTTCTCTCTAGTTTCTGATTACTCGGGAGATTATTATAACGAACGCAATGCTACTAACCGTACGTCACTAAGCTTAATTAAAAATGTTCTGTTAATTTTTGTATAATTCTAAAAACAAGATAAAATAAAATGTTTTAGGTTAAAACAATTATACGTTTTTAAATTTTCAAACAGCTTATGCTTAAGACAAAGACAAATATTGTAGATCTGAATGATTTGACATTATTATGTAAGTACGTCAAACATTTCAAGATTATGAGAAACGACAAAAACATTGACTATATTAATATGTAACTGTGAATCAATAATTATAGATGAAACGAAAAGATGAAATACTTAAAACATAACTAAAATTTTGTATATGCATACTTACTCGTGCACCCACTCGAAGCGTGGCGAATGAACATTTACATATACGTTTCTGTGTATAAGTTCCAAAATACAGTTTTTTGAAAATTATTCGCAACTCTTAAAAATAACTATATAAATGTATTAATTTCGAGAATCGAGCCCTATGGCACGTGATTCGAACCAATATGACGAATATTTAAAATTGTATATGTCGAAATAATTAGATAATATTATTAGTCAATAAAATATCAATTCTTATTGCAGATTGACGTGCAGTACAGACTCTACTAGTAACAGAAATGAGAGAAGTGGATGCTATCAAAGTGACGTCCCACTGGAGTTAAGAGCAATTACATCGAGCAACTTACCCAGCTCTTCCTGTAATCCTTGGAGGGGACCCATGGTATTAGATTATTCCTCATCCGATATAAAATTGATAGCTGGACAATTTTTTGCTATTTTATCAATAAAATTTATTAAAGAATAAGTCTTCTCAATGAATTAATATTTGTTACTTTTCGAAATTTTGTGTATATATATAGGGTGGAATGCGAAATTAGAGACACCTTTTTTTCGGAAGTTATTATAGATACCGAAAAATTGTTTCAATAAAATTTTTAGTACTTTTAATAAGTTAACTAAATCTGTATAAATTTGGTAAAAAAAATTGCCATATTTGTATTTTTTTAAATGGAATAGCCTGTATATTATTGCTGTAAGGAAGTTTAGTGGGTAGCGAGTAATTAAATAAAAGATTTGATGCTCTGCATAACAAACTTTATATTACGATAATTAAATGTATGATTGTAATAATAATAACAAAAGAATCTGGTATAGAGTAGCACAGTGTCGCACTTGGTTTCTCAATCTCGACTGACTCGGCTGATGCTAGGGAACTTCCCACTCCAGCACGGGTGTGGCAGGCAGCTGTGTGGCGGGTTCAGTTGGTGAAGGGAGAAGGGGTGTTACATTGCATTAATAAAAAATAATTTTTGCTTTAAAAAAGTTTAAGGGTTCTTACCTTCTAAACTTGATAGTTTTTGAGATATTAATGAAAATATTTAAATGTTTCTCAAAATAAAGTGTGCGTTGAAAACAAAATTACTATAAAAAATAATGTACAAAATAAACAATTATTTTATTAGTAGCTCATTGATAAATACAAAATAAATGTTATTGAATTACACAAAATGTTCAAAATTGCCACCGTTTTCTCGTACACATAAATAAAGCCTTTATAATAAATTTTGTTTTACATTATTTATATTTAATTGAACAATAGCTTGTCTTATTTTGTTTTTATGTACGTCAAGAGTAGCAATGAGCATTACATAAATTTTGTTTTTGATATCTCCCCATAGAAAAAAAATCTGAAGGCGATAGATCAAGAGATCTTGCTGGCCTTTGTTGCCAATCCAGGAATTTGGAAATTCTTGATTTAAATACACAGTTACAACCAATGAATTGTGTGTAGGTGCACCATCTTGCTGAAATATTATTCTACGCCTACTGCTAATGGCATATCATCCAAAAAATCTTGAAATTCATTTTGCAAAATAATTAAGTATCTCTATGATGTTAATATGTTGTCATAAAAATATGGACCCAAAATAGTGTTATTTATAATACCGCACCATACATTAATTGAAAAGCGTATTTGAAAATTTGAAATAAATGTTTGCCGTGAGTTTGTTTCTGCTGATTGCCAACAATGTGAATTATGTCTATTTACTATACCATTGTTAGAGAAATTGGATTAAATTGTATTTAAATAATTAGGATCTGCAATATTTTCCAGTAATAAGTAATTACAAAACTGTAATCTTCTTACATCATAGCCAAGATGAAGATTATGAATTTTGTGATTTTATAGGCTTTGTAAATATGCTTTATCAAAATCTTATGAACCTTCGTATGTGAGCTATTTAATTTAATGCAGCTTCTCTATTTGCATTTTTCAGGTAAACATTAAAATATGCCAATACCTCAACCTCTAAATTCTCATTTATCCCACGTGTTTCGTAATTCGTAATAATACTGATCCAGTCCTACGCAGCTTTCTTTCTAATTTGAATAAATACGAATGGTTTGGATAAAAACGATCCGGATATTGTTGTCTGTATAATTGCAGGGCTTGTCTTGAATTATTATTTGATAAATAATAATATTTTATCATACCTAACTTCTCATTAATTGAATCATTTGCCATTATTGACACAAAGAAATAATTGTATATATGCAACACAATTTTTTTTCAACAAATACAATACAAAATAACTCTAGTGTCAACAAATTTTGTTTTCAACACACAGTTTATTTTGAGAAGAAACATTTAAATATTTTCATTAATATCTTAAAAACTATCAAGTTTAGAATGTAAGAACTCTTGTACTTATTTAAAGCAAAAATTATTTTCTATTAACTAATGAAATAATATAATTTTAAAAAATTCAAATATGGCAATATCTACGAAATTATTAAATTTATACAGATTTAGTTAGCTTATTAAAAGTACTAAAATCTTTATTGAAACAATTTTTCGGTATCTATAATAACTTTCGAGAAAAACGGTGTTTGTAATTTAATATTATTTCTAAATAAATAAAATTATTATTTGCGTTAAAATTCTATTATTTATTATAATTATATAAAAAAAATATAAAATAAAATTATCCATTTTCAATAATGATATAACAACAATCACCTTTGTCACTTAAATAAATCACAAATCCATTTCAAACTAAACTTTTCTGACAGGTAAAACGTCATACATTTGTTTATCATTTTGTCTCAATTCCATGGCTACCACTATAAAGTAGAAATTCTTATAAAATATTAATGCGATTATTTCGCTTACAAAATGTGCAAAATAAAATCTGAAAACTGATTTAGATCCATAATTTCAAGCTCTACAACTTTTATTTGAAGCATTTTTGCCTAAAATCAATTGGCCACTTTTGCGCAAGGAAAAACTGATTTCCCATGTTAAACGCCTATGGCCAGGTTTTCATGTTACACCCTGTATATATACCGGGTGGTGCTCGGTGAGTGCGAACATAGGAATTTAACATGGGATATTAGTTTTATGCAATTTCCTGCTCTCCTGTACATTTTACGGAAAAAACTGTAGAGGGAAGATTTGTTCAGAATTAAAAGTTACCCATGAAACTGTTTTTACATGTTTTATTAAGTTTTTGGTTTAGCCGTAACATTAAAAATAAATTTCGAAATTTCTGTTACTTTGTAGCAATAGCCATGATTTTTCTTTTATTTTTATGACAAATGCGTTAAATGTCAATTTTTTATGTTTATTAAAGTTAATCTTATAATTTAAATTAAATCTTTGTGTAAGCTATAAAATGAATGTTTATTCAAACGAAGAACGTGTCTTCATTATTAAAAATTATTATGGAGGAAATAGTTATAGGAGGGTGCGGGATTTATTTTCAATTAAATATGAAGATAAACCAATTCCAAGTGTATCAACAATTTCAAAACTGGTTACAAAATTTGAGAGTACAGCTAGTGTAGCTGTGACCGATGGTAATGAAGGCAATAATAATAATAACAGAATACGTCATAACGAAGTGAATGAAGAATTGGTATTGGCTATGATATCTCAAAATTCAAGGTACAGCATAAGACATATTGCTTCTGAATGTG
Source organism: Pterostichus niger (assembly GCA_947425015.1). Lineage (NCBI taxonomy): Eukaryota > Metazoa > Arthropoda > Insecta > Coleoptera > Carabidae > Pterostichus > Pterostichus niger. Next base: position 14,088,966 of record OX380337.1, read on the forward strand.
GTTTGCATCATTCAACAGTTCTGAGAATTTTAAAAACACATGGATATAAATTTTACAAATTTCAAACACATCAAGAACTTCTTTTGGCTGATTTTGAAACTAGAAGTACATTTTGTGAAATTATGCAAGAAAATGCAAATCGGGACCAGCACTTTATTTCGTCGATTTGTTTTACAGATGAATGTACATTTACTTTAAATAATGAACCAAATGTTCAGAATACTCGTATGTGGACCACAGAAAATCATCATTTAACTGTGTGTACAGGTACCCAATATCCTGAGAAAATTAATATTTGGGTTGGAATTTTTAAGAACAGGATTATACCATTTGAAATTATGGGAAATTTAAATTCTGATATGTATTTAGAACTTCTGCAAAATCATATAGGTCCTGCATTGGATGAGGCAGCTGCAGTAGATGAGGATATTTGGTTCCAGCAGGATGGGTGCCCGGCTCATTATGGAATAAATGTGCGGGAATATTTAGATTTGGTTTTTCCTAATCGGTGGATTGGTCGTGGTGGTGGAATAAATTGGCCTGCAAGATCTCCGGACCTAGCTCCTTGCGATTTTTTTTTGTGGGGGCATCTTAAAAGTAAAATTTACTCTAAACACTACGAAAATTTAGATTTACTAAGACAAGCTATATTCGAAGAATGTGATAATATTACTGACAGGCAATTAGCCAATGTTAGAACTTCGTTTTACAATAGACTTGGTTATTGTCTTGCTGAAAATGGTGGCTTGTTTGAACATTTATTGTAATTTCTTTATTTTTTTATGTAGGTATATTAAATAATATTGTTACAATTATTACTTATTATTTCACATTAAATTATTGTAATTTAAAATTTTTAAAAAAAATTGAAATTGTTGATAAACTTGAAACTGATTTATTATTAAATATGAAAATAAAACTTTGTTCAAAGAATAAAAAATGTGATTTTTTTGATTTAATTTAAATTATAAGATTAACTTTAATAAACATCAAAAATTGACATTTAACGCATTTGTCATAAAAATAAAAGAAAAGTCATGGCTATTACTACAAAGTAACAGAAATTTCGAAATTTATTTTTAATGTTACGGCTAAACCAAAAACTTAATAAAACATGTAAAAACAGTTTCATGGGTAACTTTTAATTCTGAACAAATCTTCCCTCTACAGTTTTTTCCGTAAAATGTACAGGAGAGCAGGAAATTGCATAAAACTAATATCCCATGTTAAATTCCTATGTTCGCACTCACCGAGCACCACCCGGTATATATAAATTAGTTATTATGTAGGTACCTGCTGTAATACTTTATTTTTATGTATATTTAAGTACCTAGTCTGATTTCTATACGGTATTGAAAGGGAAAGTTGTTGTGGGAGAAATTTGAGAAAAATCTAGAGCCACAGCGAATTAGTGGATATGCTGTTAGTGTATGGAGAAGAGACGCAAAATTCCGAATCAAACATGGGGAATTTCAAAAAAAAGTTTTGTGCAGAGATATAAAAACACTCTGTATATTTATATATATATATATATATATATATATATTCTCGCCAATATTGCACAACAAAATAGTACATTCAATCATTCTGTTTTGACTAAAACGGGAATAACATGTTATTCCCTTATGAGCACGTATTAAGATAATCTGTGTATATATAAGGAGCTGACTGTAATATGAGGTCATTCTTGTTATAATCTCTGTACTGTTAAGAACTCTGTTCAAATTGCAAAGCTATTGTAAAACTTGTAAAATAAACAGCTTTAATTACCGAAGTGATTAATTCATTGAAGTAATTAAAACGGTTGTTTTTATACATTAATTTGGAAACGAACCAAACGAGAACCTCCAGAGCCAGCAACGCTAGTGTCAAGGTCTTCAAGGGTAGAAACCAGCTAAGCAGAACAGAAGTTGCCAAGCAGTCGAGAAGGAAGAACAAGAGTCGTCGCTTCACTCAGAACCCAACTTCTGTCTTATAAGAATCAACCAACCACATCCCCGGACTACTGTCAGCATCCATCGAGCTCACATCGATCTGACGACAGTATCCAACACCCCAATGATCATAGAAAGCATACTACTACTGTAAGTTTACTTTCAAATAATTTCTAATCCAAACTGGAAAAATTATTAAGAAATCTTAATAACCTAAACTTAAATATGGTAACCCCACTTAATCCCGCCACGGGAAACATTTTGTCAAATTTAAATAACAAAGTTACAAAATTGTTGAAATTAATTCCATGCTTTGATGGATATGTTAAATCACTACCAAACTTTGTGAATATAGTAGATGATATAATTTCAATAATTAATCAATCTAATCCATCTGAAATCACAAAAAAAAATAGTTGTGCTAACATTAAAAAATACGAAATTTGATGATCTATTTCTAATTTACAAAAGTAAAATCTAATGTAAATACGAAGGTAATGTAAGCAAAATAATAATTGAGAACGCTATAAAATATTACACCCAATGTTTTATAAATAATTGTAAAGACCCTTTCAGAACACAATTATCAGCTCGAAACCCCCAAAGATTAGTTGAAATTTTAAATCTAATAACAAATGATTTACAATACATACACAATCAAAATACACAAATACAAAAACCCACTTCACAAAAAAACCAAATCCAATTTCACCCTAACACAAACCAATCACCTATGCACAAATATCCACAATACCATCAACAATAATCCTTAAAACCATTTACTCCAAATGTAAATCACTGTAACTTATCCCAACCTTTTGCCCCAAGTGCAAATTTTCGAAATTCACCACAACGAACCTCACCCATGAGTGTTCAAACATCCCAGTTTCTTAAACGAAACTTACCCCGAACAGAACAATTATTTTATCAAATTATGGAAGATAAACACACAGAAACTGACGAAATAGACTTAGATACAGAAAAATAATTCTACGAAGAAGTAGAAAATGAATATAAAATTTGTGCAGAATATAAAATTAATTTTTTCAGACGTAGACAACGACTAACCAGAATTGAATCCCTAAATTACCATTTATCCAAGACGCAAAATATAAAATTTTATTAGACACAGGTTCAACACAAAATTTCATTAACCCAAAATTAATAAAATCTAATCATACTAAATTCCCAGAATCATTCACCGTAAGTGCAGCGGTAAATCATTAGAAAAAGAGTTTACTTTCTTCAAATTTAAAAATAATGATATATAAAGTTATATATTCCATTTTCATAAAGACTTCGACATACTGTTAGGAATACCAGGAATAAAATTATTAAAAACAAAATTCGATTTCATAAAAGAACAAATTACATTTATAAATAAACACAAATTTAACTTACAATATTTGAATACAAAAGAAAAAGAAAGAATATAGAAATGAATAATCAAAAAATTCGAGACGATCATTAAAATCCTGAAGAAAAACAAAATTTATATAAAACATTAAATAAATATAAATCTTTAATATTAGGAGAGACAGAAAAGCTCACATTCACAAATAGAATAAAACATCAAATTAAAACTACAGATAATATACCAACCCATGCTAAACAATATAAATATCCCGAAACGTATAAACAAGAAGTACAAAACCAAATTGACAAAATGTTAAATGACGATATCATACAACATTTCTGTACCCAATTTGGGTAGTACCAAAGAAATCATACGCCTCCGGAAAACAAAATTTTAGAGTCGTGATAGATTATAGAAAATTAAATAATAAAACTATAGATGACAAATTCGCCATCCCAGACAGACAAATAAGGGAAATCTAACTATTTTACGACAATCGACTAACAACAGGATTCCACCAAATTGAAGTAGAACCAAATGACATTGAAAAAACAGCATTTTCAACTAATTCATGACACTATGAATTTCAACGTATGCCTTTCGGATTAAAAACTGCATCCTCAACATTTCAGAAACTTATGAATTATGTACTTAAAGAATTAATAAACAAAATTAGTTTTGTATACTTAGATGACATAATTATATTAGACACATTTCTTCAAGAACATTTAAATAACATCGAAAAATTATTTCAAAAGCTAAAAGAAGCAAATCTAAAAATTAAATTAGACAAGAGCGAATTCCTACGCAAAGAAGTAGGTTACCTATAACATATAATTACAACAAACGACATAAAACCTAACCCAAACAAAATACAAGCTATAAAAAACCTCCCTATCCCTAAAACAACTAAAGAAATTAAATCTTTCCTCGGACTACTCGAATACTACAAACGATTTATAGACAAAAATAACTAAACCTTTAACGCACGCAATGTTTAAAAAAGGAACAGAAAATTGGTATAAATAACCTAGAATATATAAAATGTTTCGAAATATGTAAAACACTTCTTTCAAACGATCCCATACTACAATACCAGGACTTTTCCAAAACTTTTATTTTAACCACTGACGCAAGTAATTTCGCAATCGGAACAGTACTATCACAAAAAACAGAAAATAATAAAGATCTTCCTATAGCTTATATCATGAAATAAATTACTCCACTATAGAAAAAGAACTCCTAGCAATAATCTGGGCCACAAAACAATTCCGACCATACTTATTAACACATAAATATAAAATTAATTTTTTCAGACGTAGACAACGACTAACCAGAATTGAATCCCTAAATTACCATTTATCCAAGACGCAAAATATAAAATTTTATTAGACACAGGTTCAACACAAAATTTCATTAACCCAAAATTAATAAAATCTAATCATACTAAATTCCCAGAATCATTCACCGTAAGTGCAGCGGTAAATCATTAGAAAAAGAGTTTACTTTCTTCAAATTTAAAAATAATGATATATAAAGTTATATATTCCATTTTCATAAAGACTTCGACATACTGTTAGGAATACCAGGAATAAAATTATTAAAAACAAAATTCGATTTCATAAAAGAACAAATTACATTTATAAATAAACACAAATTTAACTTACAATATTTGAATACAAAAGAAAAAGAAAGAATATAGAAATGAATAATCAAAAAATTCGAGACGATCATTAAAATCCTGAAGAAAAACAAAATTTATATAAAACATTAAATAAATATAAATCTTTAATATTAGGAGAGACAGAAAAGCTCACATTCACAAATAGAATAAAACATCAAATTAAAACTACAGATAATATACCAACCCATGCTAAACAATATAAATATCCCGAAACGTATAAACAAGAAGTACAAAACCAAATTGACAAAATGTTAAATGACGATATCATACAACATTTCTGTACCCAATTTGGGTAGTACCAAAGAAATCATACGCCTCCGGAAAACAAAATTTTAGAGTCGTGATAGATTATAGAAAATTAAATAATAAAACTATAGATGACAAATTCGCCATCCCAGACAGACAAATAAGGGAAATCTAACTATTTTACGACAATCGACTAACAACAGGATTCCACCAAATTGAAGTAGAACCAAATGACATTGAAAAAACAGCATTTTCAACTAATTCATGACACTATGAATTTCAACGTATGCCTTTCGGATTAAAAACTGCATCCTCAACATTTCAGAAACTTATGAATTATGTACTTAAAGAATTAATAAACAAAATTAGTTTTGTATACTTAGATGACATAATTATATTAGACACATTTCTTCAAGAACATTTAAATAACATCGAAAAATTATTTCAAAAGCTAAAAGAAGCAAATCTAAAAATTAAATTAGACAAGAGCGAATTCCTACGCAAAGAAGTAGGTTACCTATAACATATAATTACAACAAACGACATAAAACCTAACCCAAACAAAATACAAGCTATAAAAAACCTCCCTATCCCTAAAACAACTAAAGAAATTAAATCTTTCCTCGGACTACTCGAATACTACAAACGATTTATAGACAAAAATAACTAAACCTTTAACGCACGCAATGTTTAAAAAAGGAACAGAAAATTGGTATAAATAACCTAGAATATATAAAATGTTTCGAAATATGTAAAACACTTCTTTCAAACGATCCCATACTACAATACCAGGACTTTTCCAAAACTTTTATTTTAACCACTGACGCAAGTAATTTCGCAATCGGAACAGTACTATCACAAAAAACAGAAAATAATAAAGATCTTCCTATAGCTTATATCATGAAATAAATTACTCCACTATAGAAAAAGAACTCCTAGCAATAATCTGGGCCACAAAACAATTCCGACCATACTTATTAACACATAAATTTAAAATTGTTACTGACCAAAGACTATTAGTCTGGTTAAATTCATTAAAAATACCTAATTCAAAATTGCTACAATGCAAACTAAAATTAGAAGATTTTAATTATATAGTAGAATATAAAAAAGGTTGTCACAACGTATTAGCAGACGCACTATCCCGGATCAAACCAGAATTTAAAATAGAATATAAAACCTCAAACATATTCGAATCAAATAATACTTTAATTCACTGCATCTCTACAGATAAAGAAAACCCCTGGGTAACTATTGTTGAACGCGTAATATTTTGGTATTTTTTAATTTCATTTATGGCGATTCTTGCTTTTACCACTTAAAAAGCAACTTCCGGAAGAAAAAAAATAGGGGTTCAATATTTTTTAGAGTTATATTAGTGTGCCAAGTTTCATTCAAACCGGTGAATGACAGTTGGGTAGTGATACAGTTATAGTAGAAACGGGCAGTGAAACCGACACCGCACACTCTGACGACGAAAATCCCGTAAACGGTTTAGTACACATAGATACCCTAATAAATACGTGTAAAAATCACATAGTAATAAAAGAAACACAAAATGGTAAAAGTAATATTAAAATAGAAAAAATATTCAATCATAAAATACAACGAATATATTTTAAAAATTTAAAGTAATAAGAAAATTTACAAATTTTTAAAGAATATTTACAAATTACAACCCGGAATAATATACTATTGTTTAATACCAGAAAGATTTAAATTAACATTCAACGCCGTCTCACAAACGTACTTCAATGTAAACAGCCATAAGTTAGTATCATGTAAATCAATGAATACTGACATCGAAAATAAGGAATAACAACAGATTATTATTCAAAATTACCACGAAGAAAAATCAAACCATAGAGGTATATCAGAAACATATAATAAATTAAAGCAGAAATATTATTGGCCCAATATGTAAAGACATTCAAAATTTCATAAATAAATGCAATGTATGATTAACCACAAAATACGAAAGGAATCCCATACAAATTCCAAATATTCAAACACCCAACAGCAGACAAACCATTTGAAAAATTACATATAGACGCTTTCTCGAAATTTGCAGTAGCATATATAATTGAAGATAAAAATACAATTACAATCCTGTACATATTAATTAAATATTTAACACATTTTATTATTCCCAAAGAAATAACATCTGATAATGGCTTAGAATTTAATAATAAAACAATCCAAAATTATTTAGCCCTTAGAAATATTAATATTCACTATATTTTAATTGACAATCCAGAGTAACGGAATAGTCGAAAGATTCCACTCATCCTTAATAGAACATATGAGAGTCATCAACTAAAACCCAATAATAAAAACTCTACAATTAAAAGAAAGACTAAACTACGCCTTAATAGCCTACAATAATAGAATTCATTCTACCACAAAAAGAACATCCTTAGAAATTAAAACCGGAAGAAATACAAATTGACTACTATTTACAGAAACATGCAACAGCATTAGAAAAAATTAATAAACAAATAAAACAAAACATAGAACAAAATATAATAAAATATTCAAAACAAATTGAAAAAGAATACATCATTCCCGAGCAAGTCTATGTAAATTTAATGATAAACTAAAAACCATTGATAAAAATAATGCAATATTAAACACAAAATTAAATAACTTCGAAAAAACTATCGGAATAATTCTGGATAACATAGATATAATAATAACATAAAATTGGATAAATGAATTAATTCAAGTAGGGCAAGAACATTACTTCTCATTAATACTTTTAGAAGAAACTTTAACCTTTTGTAAATTAAATATCCTATATTTCGGAGTTAATAATCGAAATTAATAAAATTGAGAATAACTTTATAAAAACAATTCTAATAAATAATAATATTTTGAAAACAATACAGGTCTATAAAAGATAAGAAATTAATTATCCTTATTGAAATCCCGCCCAATATCCTTAAAGAAGAACTTTTACAAGCCACCCTAATACTTACACACTTACATAACACTTATAAAACAATAAATACCCTGAAAGGTCTATATACAAATTGTAGAATTAAACCTGTAAATAAATGTACTAAAATTAATGATTATAAATTAATCAGTGCACAAAGATCCGATAAACGTGGTGGAGGTGTCGCTGTCTATGTTCGCAATAACATTAATTGTAAAATTTTATCTACTTCATTTGTAACAAATAATGTTGTTGAACATCTCTGGATCCAGATCACTGTCAGAAATCGTAAAATAATTGTTGGTGTTGTTTACAACCCGCATTCTGATTTGTATAAAGAACTTTATGTTCTGAAACCAATATTTGTTGAATTTAGCACAATGGCGGACTGTATTATCTGTACTGGAGATTTTAATGTAAATCTATTATCAAATGATGCACGTTCAATTTATGTTACTAATCTTCTGCGTATGGAATGTGTCAGTTAATTGATAGTCATACTCGACAAGCCTCCAAATCTCTTTTGGATATTATAGCAATATCTGATCAAGCGCTTTGTTCATATGCTGGTGTTATTGAAGGTACTGATTTTACAGATCATTATTGTGTATATTGTACTTTAGATTTACCGAACTGTGTTGTACCAAGTAAAGGATTTATTTACAGAGATTTTAAATATCTTGATTCTGGTGCATTTTATGCTGATTGTCAAAGGGTAAATTGGCACAATATGTTACAGTTAAGTGATGTTAATCAAAAACTCGAATTTTTAAACAATAATATCATTTCTTTATTTGATAAATATGCACCCATACGAATTTCTAAAACCTCTAAAATTTATTGCCCGTGGTTCACTCCAGTGATTAAAATTATGCAAAGAAAACGAGATAAAGCTTTGAGTGAGTATAAAAAACATAAAACTGAAGCTAAACTCGAATATTATAAACAACTACGTAACTTAACGACTGCTTCAATACGTAGAGAAAAACAAGCATTTTTTGAAAGTGAAGTTAACAATAATTTTAGAGATGCTAGCAAATTATGGAATAGTCTTAAACGTTTGGGTGCTACAGACAACAAAGCGAATAATGTCCCAGAATTTCTTTGCAAGCCAGATGAATATGGTCAACATATATTGCATAAAGTTGGTACACATGATGTTAACCTTGATTCGATAAACTTTTATTTAAACAATAAATATTCAGGGCACTCTGGTCAGTCTTTTGTATTTAAATGTATAGACAATGATACTGTGATTAAAATTTTACATAAGTTCAAATCTAATGCGTCGGGCATTGATAGGATATCATTAAAAATGATTAAAATGGGCTTGCCTATTATTGTTGGTTATATTACGCACATAGTAAATACTTGCATTTTGGAAGGTGTGATGCCTGACAATTGGAAACAAGCAATAATCAAACCTATAGCCAAAGTAAAGAACTGTTCCACACTTGATGATCTGAGACCTATTAGTATTCTACCAACATTGTCCAAGATTCTGGAGAGAGTATGTTGCGATCAAATCATGTCATATATCGTGGATAACAATATTTTACCTACTAATCAATCTGGGTTCAGAGCTGGTCATTCCACGAACACGTGCCTTTTAAATATTACTGATACTCTATTAGAAAATTACGATAAATCTGTTATCTCATTATTGATTCAGATTGATTTTTCTAAGGCCTTCGACCTGGTTAATCACAACATGCTTCTAGCAAAATTGGAGTATTATAATTTTTCGAGATTGGCAATGAAATGGTGTAGAAATTATTTGAATGACAGATACTTCCAGGTTAATATGTCCTCAAAAAGTGATATACATAATTCTGCCAAGTTTCACCTTACATCTGGTGTTCCGCAAGGGTAAATTTTAGGACCTTTGTTTTTTCTCATCTACGTTGCTGATATGCCATCTGTATTTAATTTTTGTAAGGCACATACTTACGCAGATGATACTCATATTCTGGCTTCTATAAACTCAGAACCTCAATATATCAATGATCAATGTGCAATAGTTTACAGTGAACTTGAAAAACTGGTAATTTGGATAAAGAACAATGGTCTGAAAATCAATACAAATAAATCATCTGTCCTTGTGGTTGGAAATTATGGTGCTTTACCAGATATCTTTTTGGACGGAGAGTTAGTTACACGTAATTCTCTTACTAAAATCTTGGGTCTATATCTCGATCAAAACTTAAATTTTAGTTGTCATTTAAATAAAAAACTTACTGCTGCAAGGCTTAAATTACGCCATCTCTTTCAATTTAGACATGATATTAGTTCACCTATCAAGCTACGTATAATTAACACATTAATTCTGCCGCTGTTTGATTATTGTTCTTGCGTGTATATCCCAAACCTCACTCACACGGATAAACATAGAATTACTCTTATGCAAAATTCATGTTTACGTTTTGTTTATGGTGTGCGTAAATATGACCACATAAGTAAATTCCGCGAGATATCCAAAATGACCACGATTGACAATCGCGTAAAAATTGCGTATCTCTGTCTGGTACATAAAATTAGATTGACTGGCACCCCCTCTTATTTGTTTGATAAACTTGTTGAAAAAGAATATAATTACACTCTTCGAATTAAGGACTTATATATTGTACCATCTTTTAGAAAGTCCAAATATAAAGGCTCCTTCTCGTATCTGGCATCAACATTGTATCCCTGCTTCTTTAAAGTCTCTGTCTTTAAGTACTTTTCGTCAACATATTAAGAATATATTTATTGGATAATATGTACTTTAGTTTGGCGTTTAATTATTTATATATTTATGTAACACGTGTTTTGTTAATATCTCTGTACGTTTAATTTTTGTGTTTTTCATCCTTGTGTTTATAATTTATTTGTATTACTGTATAATTTTGTTTTTGTAAGGTTAGGTGGAAGAACAGCCCTGGGCTGAACATCGCCTTTGACTTATTAGTCAATAAAGATTTATTATTATTATTATCCTCCTCCACTAATATCTTTGGAGGCCGTGATTTGACGGCTGGTAACCGCACTTCACGCGAAAAAATATATCACTTACCGAGATCTGCTTAGGCAGAGTGCCACACCCAGTGATGGGTAAAAGGCGTGATGATATATTTATTTATATATTTATTTATATTATTATTATTATATTACTGCCTGTTCCAAAGTAATGAGTAAGAAAAATGTTTAGAAAACATAATCTGTTATAAAGACTTCCAGTTCTGTGAATTTAATAAGATACCACTCATTAACATTGAAATTTCTGACTTGACATATTTATTCTTTCCAAACAAAAAACAGATTAAATATTACTGTAATAATGAACTGAACATTAAAAATTTAAAAGGAATATATTATTTAAATTGTAAAGTTAAAAACCGCACTTCACGTGAAAAAATATATCACTTACCGAGATCTGCTTAGGCAGAGTGCCACATCCAGTAATGGGCAAAAGGCGTGATGATATATTTATTTATTTATTTAATAACCAAATTTAAATTTAAAAAATGCTGGATAATTGATAGACATCCACATAAATGTAACAAATAACCACATAGAACAAATAAAAGATGAAATAAAAAATATATCATAAATTAAATATAAAGCAGAAAGTAATATTCACTTAAAATATCCTTATAATAAACGTTACTGATAGTACTCACCATTGTATTATAATTTATATAATAATGCTAGTAATAGTTATGTTAATATTAATATGTAAATACAAAGACTGTCTTAAAAGAAAATTTTAGAAATCTAATTCAAAGGATATAAAAGTAACATTTAAAGGACTTAATAGAAATTCCGAAAACGTTAATTTTATTCTTAATGAGGGAGGAATTTTATAGAGAATTACACAATAAAATATTTCATTGAATCATTCTGTTTTCTCTAAAACGGGAGTAACATGTTTTTCCCTTATGAACACGTATTAAGATAATCTTTATATATAGAAGGAACTGACTGTAAAATGAAGTCATTCTTGTTATAATCTCTGTACTGTTGAAATTGCAAAGCTATTGTAAAACTTGTAAAATAAAGAATAACTTTTTTTTAAATAAGTCATAAATCAAACTTAATTTATATATATATTAGTAAAACTGCCGTTAGTCGCACTAAATACTTGATTATTTTTTATATTTAATATAAATAACCATAACAAAGGACTCTATTATTCAATTGCATAGTTTTTATTTAATTTTTAAGGATTGTTTAAATGAAAAATAGTAATGAAATACTTGGCAGTATTGTTAAGTTTTTCAAATGACAGTTCATTTCGATAAAATATTTAAGAAAAACTAAAAATTTAAGTGACAGCTATGTAACTGATCATGTGTATTATTTATTTGTTTGTATATTTCAGGGTTCGATAATTAAAAAATGAACTGACAAATAATAATTATTTTATTGTTATATCCACAAATACGCAATCTTAATACATAATGTATAACACGTAAAAACGTAAGTTTTAATTAATATTAAATTAGGTAAGTATTATACATAGGTAGTATAAAAAGATACATAATATGTCTAATCTATATATATCATATACGAGTATTTTTATTTCGAAGTATAGAGTATAAATCAAGTACCTAATTCAGGCAGCTTTTACAAAACCGATGACATTTCTTTCCAAATTGTAAATGCTGTAATATTCCGAAAGAAAAGCACCTCCAAGCACCCAAAAGCTCTGTGTTCTTTTTTTGGAACTTGTGAACGCCGACAAACACAAAGTCAATGATTTGTACGAAATCTAAAATATTTTCAAAATTGAATTATAAATACCTAAACCAGTGACCTCTAGAAAGAGAATGGACTAGAACAGAAGACAATGAAGGCGATGTGTTTCCAAAAAGTATTATGTAACCACGCTGTATTTCTATCTCTTTTTCCAGTTACCATCAAAATATTTTGTCACATTAAAAACGATAGAAATACAACCAAAATCCAAGTTTGTCATTTAAACGGAGACAGTTCGTTAGATGTTAACGGTACATGAGATTCCAGTCCATTCTGCATTTACAGTGTGTTTAGATTTACAGAAGATCACCATTGGACTCTTGAAAACTATAAGAGCTACGACTTCGATTAAATTAGACAAAAGTAGCTTATGTTTTCCTGAAAAGATGCATAGATCACTAGAAAAATATAAAAATGTTTTAAATTAAAAAGATGGATATCTATACGATCCAATCAGTGGCGAAATTTAATTTTTCTGGGGCTCATTGTCGTTTATGACAAATTTATAATTTTTTTAATTGAACTAATATTTGAAAATATCATAATAAAAAGGGTTTTTTTTTTAATTTAACTATACTAAAGGTTGCTTTGATAAATTTGATAGTTTTAGTTAAATAATATGTATGTAAAATTATATATTAAACAGAAATTATATTCTACATAATCAAAAATTTATTCGATAGTGTGAACAGTAAATATTATATTTTAAGGCGTATTAAATTAGAATTAAATATAATTAACATTGCTAAGTCTGCAAATTATAGTGCAATTGTATACTTAAATCCAGAAAAAAAAAAGCATTTTTATTGTCAGTTTTTCGCTCATATCTAGTGATTTATGTATTTATCATTAAATTGACCTACTAATGTGGTACCTTTTGTCTAATTTAACCGAAATCGTAGCTCTTTTAATTTTCGAGATACTTAAATCTGAACACACTGTAGAGTGCAACACCTATATCTATAACAATAAATAAATACATACCTGTTGAACATAGTCCCTGCCGTGAAGTAAAAATTTGTTTCCGCCAATAATAAATGTTATTTCCGGAAGTATATTGATAGTTTCGCAAGATACCTAAATAAATAGACATGTTATTTGTTATCTAATATTTAAATCTATAGTATTCCTGTACTAGGATGTATGCACAATTTTTAGTTATTGTTTTAATAGTAAACTAAGACAATCTATATACATTATATATATATATATATATATATATATATATATATATATATATATATGTGCGGCAAAATTCGGTTAAACCGCTAAATTATGACGTCATAGTACTATATATCAGGACTGTCTCCTATGATTTAGTGCAGGCGGCTGGTTTTAAAGTTCAATAACTCTGGTAAAAATAATCATAAAATTATAATATACGTGCGAAACTATAGTTTGGACATTAATTTTTTATATCTACATTTTAATATTTTACATTTGCTGATGTAAATGAAAAATACAACGAAACTGACTTGCTCTTGTGACTTACAATTGGAGGATGATCAATCATTTTAATCGTATGACTATTCGAAAAATTTATTTGTATGATTGGACCTAACTCTAAACATTTTCACTTTAAATGCTGTTAGCTACATATACACGTACAATTTCTTTCAACTTCATTCGAAGACACTAATCGAACCCAAACTCGTGATCTCTAGAACACACCTAATACATCACTAGTTCACTAATAGTTCGCGAACAGATCTCGGACTTCGTTTGTAATATTCCAAAAATATGATAATAAACTAGTTCATTTTTGTCACAAATTAATATTTCTGAAAATATTACATACATAACAGGAACCCTTGAAACATTCACAGAATATTATCATCCTGACACACGATACTCCTTTCAACCACATTAACGATTCCTCCATACGAGATCTTTCATTCCTCACAACCAAAATCCATCATCACCCAACAAACCTTCATTCACATGTTTCATAAATCTTCACTTAAGCCCACTTCTCTATCAACGAATCTATAAAGAACTAAAGGGTAGTATCTCCTGCGCTTGTTTAAAAATAAATTTAACACAATTGCAGTTAGACACTGTATAGTAAACTTTGAAAATTAATTTAAAAAGATAAGGAAAGAAGGGTGCATCTCCCTGTGCTTGTTTTTGAAACTAAATTCCACACAATTGTAGTTAGACACTCTATAGTAAAAACAGAAAATGAATCAAAAAGATAAGGAAGGAAAGAAGCATCTTCCTGCGCTTGTTTCTGAAAGTGAATTCCACACAATTGCAGGTAAACACTCGAAAAATCTAACCAATGAATCTAAAATAAAGAATCATGCACTTGTCCTTATTCATCACATTTATCCCGCAATTAATCTTGGCCAAACATTTCTATTCTGACACACCACTTTTGCTTCAACCACATTCATAATTCTTTTCATACAAGCTCGTTTATTCTTCATGCTCGGAATCTTTCGTTCATGCAACAACCCTTCAATCATATTTATCTATTATATTTATTAGGTCGTCCACGCAAACTTTCACCCTCAATTTCACCAGCATACACCTGTTTCACCAATCTGTCATTCAACATACGTTCCACACGCTCAAACCATCTCAACTGACTAATTACCACTCTTCTAACTACATTCTTCCCAATCTCACATTCATCATACACCAATGTACTCCGGACACGATCTCTTCTAGTATATCCACACACACTCCGAAAATACCTCATTTCCACAGCAGTTATACGCCGTTTATGTTTCCTCATCCATACCCAACATTCACTACCATACATCAACATAGGCACTAACACACCATTATAAACACTCAATCGAGCATCTCTGGATACATTCACGTTCCGAGTAAAGGTTCCCAGAGCACCCAATATCTTACATCCAGCAGATACTCTTCTTTCAATCTCTCGATCAATACGTCCATCCCTCGAAAACACACTCCCCAAGTATACAAACTCATTTACTTGTTCCAATCTCACACCATTCACTGAAACATTGCAATCAGTCACCAAATCACTCTTCTCAAACACTAACACTTTACATTTATCAGCATTTAGCAATAGATTTAAACCTTTTCCTACTTCATTTATACTTAGAATCATTCTTCTCAATTGCTCTTTAGATTCACCCAGTATAACTACATCATCTGTATAAGCTAACGCAGACACTACACTACCACCTATACGTACATCATCCACTCCATTCAGCGATTTTCGTAACAACACATCCATATACAAATTAAACAACTTCTATACAAAACCAATCACTTAATCTACCATCAACTCTCACCGCAGCCTCGCTATCTTCATACAGTGCTTTCACCGCCCTTACATTACTACCTCTCAATCTCTTCACACTCAACCAAAACATTATTTTATTCGTACTAAAATCATTTGTCAATCTTTCACTCATCAAATCATCAAAACGCGCCTTACTTTCTCTCACTACTCTCTTAACATATTTATTTAATCTCTTATATTCTAGCAAACATTCATCACGTAAATTTCCAGATATCTTTTACATTTAGAAATCGCAATTACGCTCTCTTTTTCTCCTCAACTGCTTCTTTCACTTCATAATTCCACCATGCATTTCTTGAACAAGTGCCTACTCTGCATTCCCCATAAATTTCATTCGCACATTTATGAACTATATCCTAAAATTTTATCCAAACATCATTTATCCTGCATTGAAAATTAGGCTCACATACAGGCAAAGATTCATTTATTTTCTCAACAAACATATCTCTTACATCCTCATTCTGTAGTACACTAGATTTCACACGAAACATTTTTTCGGTGCCTTTCGCCCTCATTCGTCAACATTTATCCAGACGTATACGCGACACCACCAAATAATGGTCATTCGTACCCAATTCAGCACCACGCTTCACACGCGTATCCACAACTAAACTTCTCATTCGTTCATCATACAAAATAAAATCAATCACACTCCGCCTATTCTCCCTCACATTCTCCCATGTATACAAATGAGCTAATTTATGCTTAAAGACAGAGTTGGAATCGAAGAGATCACACTCCAAGCTGAATGATACTATCTTCCTACCGTTTTCATTCACTCTCACATCACCAAATTTACCCAATACATTCCCAGAAATACTTCTCTTTACTCCCACTCAACCATTCAAATCACCACATACGATAACTTTTTCACCTGGATCACACGAATCAATCACATTATCTAACAAATTCCAAAATCGGTCTTTTTCAAAATCACTTTCGGATTCAGTTGGGCCATAAACTGACACAACGAAGATTCTATGAAAGCCTACCTTAAGTCTCAACTATAATCCCTTACAAACGGTTTCATTCTTTCACTAACAATAACTCCTACACCTTGCTTTGCCCGTTCATTCTCAGCAAGACCTGACCACAAGCAAAACAATCCATCTATCTCTTCTTCATTACAGCCTTTCCTCTTAGTCTCGCTCACACACAAAACATCTACATTATACACACGCATTATATTCACCAATTCATTTTCTTTTCCATTAATACCCCTAACATTCTACGTACTTATTCATTAAATTTCGCCCATTTATTACTCATTTGAACAAATGATAAAAGAAATAGGGTTCTCTCGGTAAAAGTGAACAAGTTAAGGTAACTTACCAGGCTTATCCTTAATTATGAAAGAAAGAAAAAATAAATTACATTCACGTCAATATTAAAATATTGAAAAATTTAAATAAATATATCATCACGCTTTTTACCTATTACTTGATGTGGCACTATGTAGTAGCAGATCTAGGTAAGTGATATATTTCTTCATGTGAAATGCGGTTACCGACCGTAAAACAACGGCCCCCAAAAATGTTAGTAAAGAGGGAGTCAGAGGGGTACTTTTAATATAGTGAAAATTGTTTGTCGGCTGTGGGAATCGAACCCGGGTTCTCAAATTCATAGGCCGACTCAATGCCACTGAACCACCTATCTATAAAAAAATGTTCAATCTACAATCTACCATTTAATTTTTAATTTTACGACTGTTTTTACCGGAGTTATTTAAAATTTAAAACCAGTTGCCTATGCTAGGCTATAAGAGACAATTGTGATATACAAGAGTTACGGTATCTTGCCAGTGCTCAGCCAATAGCGAAGCGTTTCGATCATAAGCAAATTTTAATTAAGTTTTTCAGCTAATTTAAAAGAATTAATTTTAAAAAATATATAAATATAAGTTGATTATAGCAATTATAACAAATTAAAAAAAGAATACATCAAATTATAAAAATATATATTTATGTATCAAGTGCGCAAAACAATTACTCGAGAGCACTTTATTTATTTGTGTACCTAGAGTAAGTCTACACGATCTTTGAATTTAGAAATCGATCTCAGATAAAAAAATAAAATTGATTTATCGCGATTGATGGATTCTAACGCAAATTTTCAAATCAAGCGCAATCAAAACGATTAAGAATTTCAAAATAGATTTAGCTAAATGATCAAATTTAGTTAAGAAATATGACCAAAAGATCAATCCCCATCGATTTTCAATATAAAATCGAAACAAAAAAAATAATTTTATGTTATTAAATTAATTTTACATATAATAAGGATACATAGTATACTCGTATATATAGACCACATTTAGACATGGTGCAGTTCAGGTTCAAATACGGACCATAGTGTCCCAATTTCATTATTTACTACAATGTTGGGCTTTAAAAATTTCTCATAAGAATCGATAATAATAATATAATTAGTTGTAAACAAGAGAAAAATTTATTTTAATTCATCATATTTTTACTTCCTTGTACGAATTTTCGGTTCTCAGATTTCAACGGAAATAGGTGTTTTGGCCCTCCCTGAATCCATTTTGACTAATTTCGTCATGCCGTCTGTACGTACGTATCTCGCATAACTCAAAAACGGTAAGCCGTAGAAAATTGAAACTTTATATTTAGGACTGTTATAACATCTAGTTGTGCACCTCCCTTTTTGGTCATTATACAACTACCGGAAGTGGTACTTTACTTGAAGCCTATAATAGATTTTCATGAAAAACTATATTCAAATATAATTTAAAACTTTCCAAATTTGGTATATAAGACTACTATATCAATGGAAATAACATAATAGATTTTGGTTAAAATAGACTAACCGGAAGTGGCACATTACATGAAGCTGCTAACAGTTTTCCTTGAAAAAAATGGTATTATTTTAATTTTAGAAAGGAATGCTGCAAATAAAAGTTTTAGAGAATTAAATTCTGCGTCTAGCACATTAAGAATTTTTAAATTAGCTTTTTGCATAAACGAGATATCTAAATTTAAATATTATATATTTTTTGATTTTTTTTTAAATTAAGTTTGCTATGGATTAGAACAAAAAATAAAAGATTTAATGTCAAATATGTGCAATTAAAAAAATATCTATAGTTTAATACGTGTACAAGGAAGTCATGTGGTGTCCACATCATATTTTTAATCAACAGAAAGTAAAAAAAACATTTTTAGATCTTTTTTTTGTAATTGATTACATCTATTTTTTTATTATTCAATTTTTAGATTTAAGATGGTCGCTATTTAACAAAAGGATCATTTAAATCGATTAGTCGATGTAATTGACTTTTTTTAAATAAAATGGCGTGAATATTATTATTTTTTTAAATCGAATGAATAAATTTTTTTTTTTCATTTAAAATAGATTTGTCATTCTATTTAATTATTATTTTCTAGTTTTTAGATATACATACAGTCATTAAGCTTCATTTCAAATATAAAACTTTGCCATGAAGTTCTGTGGACCGAAGCGTCTGAAATCTGACTCTAGCCATAAAACCACTTGACTTAGCGACATACAAATATAATGAAGTGATAGAAGCACACATATGTTTATGTAAACATTTGTGAGGGTTGCAATGACGCGCCAAAATGCCCTTGGCTCATTCGAAGGCTTGGCTTTGTCTTGTACAGTTTATTTCTTCAGTGCAGTGTTATATTTGAAATAAACTTGTGATTACGTGTCTTATTAATCAACTAGTGTATCCTGAATTACCTGAAAGCTTCTATCCATCAGTGAGTTTGTTATGTAAGCGGTTCTCTATTAAAAATACTACATAGAAAATTCGGTGCTACCGGTGCACAGAGTCTTGGAGGGGCCTGTGCAGACTCAATTCGCTATATTGCGTCTGTGGGCATCGGTGTTTATACGGACGACGCGAAACCAACCCTTACGAAGGGCAGCGGTACGTCATTATGATACTGGTACTATCATAGCTGACGCCCTACGTAAATTAAAACACTGCTGGCTTCCTGTACCTGGAGAAAGCTGGTGACAACGGTGTTACATTATCCTGTAGGTTTGATGGGCAATACAACGGTGTTCACTAGTTGGTAATTAGCTGTGTCAATGAACCCAACGACCTATCTTTTAGCCTGAATTCCTTTCCTAAATCATTGATAATCCAGTCTAATTCATCTGCAGCGCCCTAATAGTGGGGATTGATGTGCGTGACTCTACGATGACACTCTCACTGACCTTTATGTCTCAAACTCACTTATATTTACAAAGGACAGCTGATTAATTTACCTAAATTACCTGACGCTGCGTGAACACCTTCATCTTGTTCACGCCACTTTATAATCACACGCCGTAATTATATATTCAGTTTGTATAATTGTTTACCCTCAGTTAATACGAGTATTTTGTCATCTCTGTACATATATTTCAATTATATGAAAAACCTCATTTATTCATTCAATTCATATTATATCTCTCGTCAGTCCGCGCCCATAATACTCGTTTACTAAATTTAAAATTTTATCAATATTGATTTAAAGCGCAACATTGTACTCTTATCTTCATTAACAACCTGACCTGATTAGTGTGACATAATTATGGTCTACATTTCCCTATTATACTATTATAATTATGTATAATCAGTTTAATAAAAATAATAACATCAAATTGATTTTTGTTTCGATTTTATATTTAAAAATAGACCGATCTTTTTAGCAAATTCTATTTTTTTATTATGATCTTTCTAATCGCGTTTAATTTCAAAATTTGCAATAAATTGATAGAATCGATCAGCTCGATCAATAGCGATAAATAGATTCAATTTTATGATCAGAGATAGATTTCTAAATTCAAAGATCGCCCAACCATAATCTCGAGTCTATTGTAATAATTTCCATGCGCCGCGCGGCAAGTACACGTTCTGCTAATAATTAAAAATCATTTTTAAACAAGTGGAACTTTTATTTTTCTCTATGTTGCTATTGGAGATAATCGAAAAAGTAAGATAAAAACATGCTGCTCGGGAAACGATAACTTTCCACTGTTTAAAATAGCATAATTTCTGTCATTGTCGTATAAAAAACAAATTTCGCGCACTAGGTGCATACAAAATATTTATAAAACGAATGACGTTGTTTGGTTTGACGTAAAACTACTCGAACAATTTAACATTAAACAAAATCTCTTCACGTTCGGTATCACATGCTCTCGTCAGTTGGTATCAGCAACTACGTTATCGTAAATAAAAATTTGTTCAATAATAACTAAACCTCTGATTGTATATTTTCTGTTTATAACGATGCCTGATACCAATGATGCTTGATGTATTTTACATTTTGAATGAAAATAAATAACATTAATGTTACTCATAATCGAGTAACCTTAATAGTCACTGATAAATATATAACTGTCTTACTAGTGATTACACTACTACCTTTTTTTAAAATGTAATGTATCGGATTAGTGTTTGATTATTTTAAAAATTCGAGCGATACGAGTTTCACAAAAGAGTTTTCCAATAATATAACTTTTGTTAAAAGATGCATTTATCTAGATCGATCGAACAAATATTTTTACGATAAAACTACAATAGTACTTTAAGAAAATGAGATTTTATTCTAAATAAAAATAATTTACCTGATATCGATCGTGCATGACAAGCCGAGCACCGATTAAGCGATTGAGTTTAGCTATTTCATTGAACGGTCCACTAATAGTATTGCTACTTGTATCTGAAATTGCAGAACATCCATCCATACAAAATGAATATGTTTTTTTGCCGTTATCAAGTTCAACTCTGAAATAAAATGTTTTTGTTTGTAAATGCTAAACAGAACATAGAGTGACCAGTTTTCGACCAAACTTAAGCCAGAGATAAAAACAATATTTTCTAAAAGATTGCTAAAGATCATTTAGTAATATGGTTTTATTTATTTTGCCTACTCCAATGTATCCCTTATTAGTCATATGATATAATGATAATATTTTTATTTCATGATATATAAATGGATTCAGCACTCATTTTACATTATTTAGGAAACAATTTCTATTTCGTTATCTGCCATTTATATGAAGATCAGAAAATATACAGGGTTTTTATTTTAAGTGGTGTACCATTGCTATCTCGAGAAATATAGGAGCTACAAACATGGTTAAATAAGCAAACAACTTTTATTTTACAAGACTAGTTTAATGAGCGAAACAAGATTTTTTCAGACCGATTGTTCTCAAAATACGGTGTGCAACTTACTTATTTTAACTGAGAATGTATTTTATTTTTTTGCGGTAGGGAAATATATTCTGAATTCAAAGAATAAAAAGTTCCTTACATTACAAAATTTTAGAGAAAAATGTGTATTTTCTAAAAAAAAAATCTTGTTTCGCCCATTAATCCTATAAAATAGAAATAGTTTGTTAACTTAACCGACTTCGTAGCTCCTATACTCCTAGAGATAGGAATAGTGCGCCACTTAAAATGAACATCATGTATATCACGCACATACATAGATAGTACGAACCTTTGAAACATTCATTGAACACCTATTCATCAGATTTATCTCGCAATCAATCCTGATAATTGAAACTTTGGATGCAAAAATTTCTATTCAATTTGAAATGTGAGCAAAATTAAACAATAGTTATTTCTGTAAAGTGCGACAATTAGTGTTTTTTTTATTGCACGTGAGAATGTTACTTTTAGTCAAGACCGCAGGTCGAGACAAAAAAGTCATTCGAACGCACTAAAAAACAAGAATTTTGCCCACGAAATACAAACGACATTTTTTCTACAACTGTAAATAAAGAATTATACAATAATTATTGATTTATATAAATAAATTGAAGGGAAAAAATCAACAATAATATGAATTACGTGAAATACTAATAATGCGCAAAATACGCGTTGTCATGGTAATATAAATGATGAAAAAGTCATGTACTTCGGTTATTGATATTAGGGAAACAAAATTGACATTTTTTGACAGTTACAGAAAAAAATATTTAATTATATTTTAATGTTTTTTAATTACATTTATTTAATTAATTATAAGTATTGTTAGAACTAACTAGCTATAATAATAATCTTTCTTAACTTATAGCATACCTAACTCAACAATTCACCTAATTGGTTTACATTTATTTCGCAATAATAATTAAATTTCTATTTATATGAAATGAGTAACCGACACATGATACAGAAGTGATACATACTTTCAACAAAAATGTTATCATATGACTGATAGTAAAACATTAGCTAAAGGTCATAATCAGTTTTAAATTATTTTTTTTAAATTGGCATTCTGTTTTCTATTTTGTTGGCAAAATGAACATATTCCATATTTTAAATTAGATTGAGAATTTTTATTAATTTCATTGGTCTGAGAAATAATCACTCTAAATTGAATAAAGGATAGTTATCTACTTATTGAATCAATTTTTGGTACCTATACAAAACTATATCTATTCAATAATTTATTAATAATAAATACTTTACCTATCCATTTTAAATTGCCAGTAGCCTGTCTGCATTACAGGAAGGTAGGTTATATTATGCCCTTTTAAAATATGTCTCTTTTCTATTCGACCCAATATTAAATTACCTCCTTTGTTTGAAGCACGATCTCTATTTAAAAAAAAAACAATATATATATATATATATATATATATATAAATTTTGTACAGTCAAAGGCTGATTCATAAAACAGATTGGCTTAATATAATTTTAATTTCTTTCACACACAACAAAAAAGCCTGTTTTTGGGTGTTCTAAGAGCATATTTTTTACATGTTACAGATAGCTAAAACACCCAAATACACTGCTCTTAAAACAGGGAAAAACAGAGCTTATGCCATTGTCTTGCACTAGACGTAATAATGTCAATCAGGAATAAAAATAGAGTTGTTTAAGTCATCTCCCAATATAATATATTATTATCTGTTTATGAAACTGCCTATTATATATTACATTTTATTACCTGTTTAAGTATATAGAAAATATTGCCTTCTTGATTTTACCCTGTTTGTATAAATTGTAGAAAACAGGAACGACGCCTTTAGAAAGGGTTTCATAGCCTAGCCCTAATACACCATCCGCTTTGTATAATAAGAACGTTTCAGGCACTTTCACCATTTCGATAAATGTTTGATTTGTTACATTTAGCTGCTCCAACTATAAATTATTTCATTATTAATATAAATAATTTAAAATCTATATAAAAATATTCTTACATGAAATGTATCTACTGAAAAATATCCCGTCATATTGTAATTACTCAGAGCGATATTTATTTCTGTACCATTTTCAATGTAACTTGACGATTTTGTATGGTCATATTTATTGTGGAACCCTGTTTCATATATTAATAAATAACTTTAATATTATTATAAAAATTACAGAACAACTTACAGCATCCGATGGTTTTATAAGCACAATCTTCTGACATGACCCATGAATGACCCCAAGCAGTATCTATTGCTAAATTGAAAGGACGAGCCTTTTTACCTATCTGAATTATCCCATAAAATTCATTCTAAAATAACAAAAATAATTTACTGTTACAAATAATTGAGTTGCTCACCGTTCCTAACCCGCATTTACTATTTACGTGTCCGGAATACAATATAATATATCCTAGAATAAAATTCAGTTGATTAAAAAAAAAACTAGAAATTTAATTAATCCAATAACAAAACACGTTTTAAATGACGAACAAATATTTTATTTTTCAAAATTATATACTATTTTTTTCAAACAAAGTATTTTTAACTCTTATTTTAGAAGACAATATTTTAATAGTCTATGATGATTTAAATTTAAGAAACATCGAAAATGAACCTATATTAGGCCTAGGTATTCAGTGCTTAGCCCTCAACTATTTTAAATCAGTTAAAAAAGAAGAAAAATGCAATTAACAAAATTATTTACAATCAATTATTTAATTATATAATTAACATTCCAGTATCAATAAAATTTGTTGTTATACTGGCCAAATAAAATGATTTAATGAAACGATAATGCTAGAACATGACAAAATTCTGTAAAAATTCTTTGAATAACAGTAACAGTAATTGAACTTCAGCACAACATTCTGTTAAAAATAACTACAATATTGATTTTGATACAGAAACAATTTTTAAAAAGCTTATTTATGGAAATGCTTTATATTCAAAATGACAAACATAATTAGCAATGATTTGATATTCAAGATTTAAATTATTGAATATTATTTCAAATACTAAATGAAATTAGCAATGATATAAAAGATGCGAATATTTTGCAATAATGGTGGATGAGATGAAAGATATTTCGAAAACAGAACAAATATCAATTGTTTTAGGATATTATTTAAATGGTACTCTGTATGAAAGATTTCTGGGTTATACGGCACAGAATCATTAACTGCTTAATCCCTATTCCTTTATATAAAAGAAAATCTGGCCAAATGTAACATAGATATAAACAAATGTGTGACACAAACTTACGACGGGCTAGTGTCATGAGTAGCAGACATTATTCCGTGAGGAAGTGCCGCAAGCTATCCGTGTACATTACTTCAATCACAAGCTGAATTTAGTTGTAGTAGATGCATGCAAATGTCTTGCTGAAATCGATTTTTCTTCTTTATTAGAAAAAAAAAATTCTGGTTCTGCAATGCATAGTAATTTATAAATTCACAAAAAAAATACATAAGACCGCAAACATGAGGAATTAAAGCAAAAATGTTTTACGCGCTGGACAAGTCAAGTACACGCATGCATAGCTTTAAAGAAGGCATTTGAAGTAATGTCTTACTGTTATTAAATATTTTAATCACTGAAAAAGGCGAATGGAAGATAGAAGCGACTGGTCTTTTGAAACAATTGAATTTCATGTTCATATTTAATTACACTATGTTTTTTTTCATATTTTAATTATGTTCAAGAGAGTAAGTGATTATTTACAAGAAGTTAATTCAGACGTATCTCATGCTTTATTGTTAATAGAAGGAATTAAAAATGTATTTAGGAACCAAAGAGACACTTTTCACACTATTGAGCAAAAATTCTGTTTTGAAATTGTGTACAAAGAAGCAGTAGCTATTACCGACGAAAATAATATTAAGCTGCAAATGAAGCTCATTTAATAACTTATATTTTAATTTTTTGAAGCAATGTTCTAAGTTCTAAGTTGATTTTTAAGTACTTAATATTGTTTTATATATTTATGTACAGTTGTTTATATTACTAATTTTAAATTTTATGTTCTTAATTAAAAACATCTATATAATGTTTCTTTATTTTATGCCATGTTAGGAATTCCAGAGACTGCTGATACCGAATGTATAAAGAATAAAAAACATTTTGAGTACCATATTCCATTTTTAATGTAGGCAAGCAGGCCATGTCCACATTTGCTTACATCTAGCTGCCCACCCAACCACTTATGCGGCCAATTCGTGCTCACCTATCAATTCAATACTGACGCCGTCCCTGATGTTGACTGAATTTTAAAAAAAATCTATTTTTCTTGATATTGCTATTAAAAGTAAATTAAAATCTGTACACTTTTATTATTTTCAATAATTTATTAAATATGAAATTTGTATTTGTATTATTTAGTAGCAAAATACTTTACTGAATTGACCTAAAGAAGTTGGTATTATTTCCGGTTAAATCGGAAATTATTTGTTTTTAAACATACATAATTTTACATGCCTAGTATTATATGCAATTTACATTTAATTGTGATTGAATAATAATAAACAAGAAAAATATTGTGGGCGTTCCAAACTTTATTATTAGAGGCACATATTTATAAAACTCTCTTCTTCTATTTTAAAAACATTTTTCTCAATCTCATCAGCGAAGGTTTGTCACGCGCAAGCGCAAACGTTTACGTAGTCCAAGCTCCAAGCCCGAATATTGTTTCAATTTAAAAAGTGGACCTTATGCTGTGGCACACTGGTCGAAGAGCATCGATGAGCTCTTTGATGAAACATCAGAACGCACCGGTGATTGACAAAAAATCAAAGCTTCTAAAGTTGACAAAGAAAAACTAAAATGCAAAAATATGCTAACGTGAAATGAGACACAAAAGATACGAGTGAAATGAGATACGTTTGTTTCATCTATAGAAATAGAGGAGTCTCTATTATTCATCGATGACGGGTGCGTTCTGTTGTTTCATCGACGAACAAGCACTTCGACCAGTATTCCAGAGGCATCAGGGAATTTAGATACGTGACTGGAAAATATCATAATTAACATGAAAACAGGTTTATTTTGGAATTCAGTCAATATTATTTTTCTATTTAGACTAAATAAAAAATAATATTGACTGAATTCCAAAATAACCTTTATACATATTATTATATAACAGTCGAATTAAAAATTTATATCATTTTATCATAATAAACCTAAAATTTTCCAAAAATGCAAATTTTCACTTTTTTTTATTAATTTTTCACGATTTTTTAAACTTATATTGTAATTACTAGTAAACTAGGAGAAATATAAAGTTCATATTTTACATGACAATAGCTATCCAGCATGCAACAAAATACTATATTATTAATAATAAATTATTTATAAATTTATTTATGTTGTGCGACTTTTAATATTTACAAAACTGCGCGCTACTACTCGTATAAAGATAATTATGTTATATTATCGTTCACACGTTTTTCATTGCGAAAAAGTGGCTAGTTAATTAATAAGAAAAATTCCTAAATTAAAGGATGTAAACAATTAAATTCTGCATCTAAATCAGTAGTCAAATTTTATTTTGCACGTTTTCTAACAGAAATAAACGTTTTTCAAGTTTTAAAAGAATTGCATTTTTATAGTTATAGCAAAAATGAGAATAGTCGCATTCGATGGTAAAATATTTTATTTGTCTGAAATACACGTATCATCTTCCCAGTACAAAAACAAACAAAAAACCACAAAGCTGTTCTTTCCATTTTTGAAATATCTCTGATTTTGAATAAATCAACAAAATATTTTAAAAAATCTAAAAAACTAAAAATAAAGCTATTGTATGATAAACGAAAACAATCGACAAAATTTTAAATAAAAATATTTACATACATCTAAATATCTGTATATAGCAACAGAATCATTTGTAGGTCCGTCAAAAAAATTCGGCTTCATCCAGTTTGTAGAAAATCCTTTGATTCCCTTTATGTTAATACCAATTTCTCTTGCTGTTTTATGTCTTACTAATGGTATTCTACAAAATATGTTATTTATTTACATATTAAAATAAATTTTAAATAACTTACATGATCCCAGGATCCTCTTTTGCGAAAATTATTGGCGTTAAAATAAAGCAAAAACAAATTAATGAAATCATTTTTCACCGATTCACTGTAGTATTTATATACATAGGAGTTATCTTGTTCTCAAAGCGGCAATGATTCAATTTGTGGTCTGCAAAACTATTTATATGTTAAAAGTTTAATATTTGGGATTCCCCTATTTATTGATAATATATTTATAAGTTTTTTATTCTTAAACTTTATAAAATGTAAGAAGTTTAGAAGAAAAATTATTTAAATTATTTAACATATTTATTTAATTTAAAAATTGTATTTATTTTATGATTAACAGATTTATAATGGTTGGAATGGGTCGCCGACAGAAATGTGAACTAACTTAGCTATTACCGACCTTCTAAATATTATCAAGTCAAAGTACAGATGGCGGCGCTGCGAGCAGTTTCAAATATGAATAATGCATAAATATACAAGTACTAATAGATATATGATCCAGCCTAATGCTATGTGTGAAACCTTACCGGTAGATGACAGCATAAAATAGTTGTTGCTGTTCGTCACAGATATCAAACTGAACATTTACCAACTCTTTATTACCGACTTGAATGCCAAAATATTCGACATACGTTTTCAACTGTCAAAATGACAATACGTATGTCACATTATAATAACTTTGCAATGAAATACAATGCAAATTTTTAAATATTAGAAAGACGAAAATAGGGTTAGCGTTCAATTTATAATGTTTCGTATATTAAGGTGAAGCATACGGCCTGAAGTTCGTTAACCAACAATTTGTTATCGTGTAAGTAGGGTTTCTTGTAGTTTTAACAAAAATGTTGATCTGACCAATCATAAAAAACCAAGTATGAGTCTATGCTAAATAGTGGTAGGGGTATTGGCACGTAGTTTAAAATTATACAAACGTGAAGATTTTCAAGAAAATTATTTCAAATAACAGAAAATAATTGTAAATGATATGTTAACACAATAAATACTAAAATGTAATAACATATAGGCTGGATTGCATGAAAGCGGGCTAACTCTCGGGTTACGCTAACCCAGGGCCAACGGGTAACACCGGGCTAGCCAAAAATTGAATTGCATGATTTAACCCTCGGTTAGCTGTCAAACGTAATTGAACTACTGAATAACAGATGTCACTACATGAACATAACATCAGTTATTTTTGAATTCGTATTTATTCGCGCTACAGCTCAAAGATTAAGAAGACATACACATTGATAGTTTCAGCTTTTATTACTAATGTACACAAACAGATTTAACCTAACATTCACTATTCAGAAAACCCTGTGTTTATTAAAGAATTTCGTACAGCATTATTAACTTGTACGGTGTGTATAATTTGCTGTTCATTGTTCTGTGCTACTTCATCTTCTTCAGGTATAAAATCATTTGTTGAAATTGCAATATTGTGAAAAATTGACTTGATAGTACTATCATGTACAGATCCTTGAAAACAAACTACAATATCTCTTATTTTTAGTTGTGCATCATATGTCACTTGTACGTTTATGGAAAAAAAACCACGCAATCAGAGAAATAGAAGGTAGATTCAAAAGAAGTGGTACTCATACTGGAAAGACAACACACAAGACATAACTTGAAACATGCATTTAATAAATATTATTATTAACATTAATTACATAATGTACGTCACATATTTTGCAACAAATAATGTGTATAGAAGTGTGTATCTACATTGACACATCATGTCACAATTTATTATTTTTCTGAATATATTAAAATGAGACCGTGAAACATGAATTCTGTGTTTTAAATATAATTTGTACAATTAAAGAGTAAATAATTATTTATATTTTAGGCGTACCTGACGAAAAACACCGATAAAAATGACTTTTTTATTATAAATATGATGCTTGATATGACAGCTGTCGGCCATGTGCAATTCGAATTTGGTAACCCGAGAGTTATCCCGTGGATATGCACGGGCTAACTTCTAGCCCGAGGTTAGCTGTCAAACAAGTCGGTAACCTAGGTTACCGTATGTAGCCCTGGGCTAGAAGTTAACCCGCTTTCATGCAATCCAGCCTTAGTATTTTATTTGATATTATGACAAAAACGACATTACAGCAACTTGAATATTCTGACTTTAGAATCGCAGTTCTCATTTCTCATGTATTTTCTAATCATGTTTACGTTCTGTAATCCTAAAATGTATTGAAAACATGTAAACGCTTCAATTAAACAAAATACATGCACTATCAGAGTTGTAGATGCTTTTTTATATATCCAAATATGAAAATATTTTTTTCCACAAGCATTTGTTTATAAATTTATGTACGTATTTTTAATTTTGCATCGACGAGGTATATAGGTTGCGGGCAGACACGTGACCAATCTGAAGTTCGTGAACAGCTGTTTGGTGGGCAGACGTCAGAATTACCTCCCTTCTTTCTCCGCCTCATTACCCCGCATAGTATCGACTTATGCGCCATCTACATCATATATGTTTATTTGGGCGCTAATTTGAAACTTCAATCACAGTATATGGAGTTGAGGGGAAAGAAGGGAAGTAATTCTGACATCTGCCCACCAAACAGCTGTTCACGAACTTCAGATTGGTCACGTGTCTGCCCGCAACCTATTTGTTCTGTTTTATGTTTCATTCATCTTATAATCTGTAAGAAATATAAATAAATTCCTACTTCCTTTTGTGAAATATTTAAGGTTAGAATATGAATTGTTGTCTATGAACGTTAAATTAAAAACTTTGATAAAAATATCGGTTTTTAAAACAAATAATCCATTTCAATATTACTAACCATACTGTTCTACATCTATGTGAAATCAGCAATACTTTTTCCCAGCAATACACTAACCTACCTCAACTATAGTTCTACCGTTCAAATGTATTGCTAGCTGTCAGTGACAGTTCCGCAGCAATACATTAGCCAGCAATAGTTTCATTATTTCCTTAACTATTAAACTTCATCACGGGAAATTTAGTATATTTATAGACAATAATGTTTACTACAATAAACAAATAATTGAAAATTGATACATTGTTCCAAATAGAAGTATAAGACGTTTATACCCAGCAATAGATTTAAAGGAGCACTGCAGATACACAGTGAAGTGACGTCATCAATATATACATCATGTGTGACATGTGCCGTCTCCAGCAATAGATTTGATTTATTTCATCCCTGTTAAACTCTGAGCTATGAAATTTCGTACACATATAAACAATTACGTGTACTGCAATAAACAATCAATAAAATAGTGAAAATTTAATTTAAATGAGCCGTTATGGACATATTTATACCTAGCAATAGATTACGATAAAACCACCCCTATTTATTTTACAGCTATGATATTTTATTTGAATTTTTCAAAAAATTTAACACAGGAGATACAACTTGCGGAAACCTACAAGATATAAGTTCCCTGTACTGTAATTGAAGATTAAGTTCCTGTTGGAAGCATATAAAACAATGATTTTTCATATCCAACACTTACGGTATTTTTGTTTCTGTCCACATTATTGATGTATTTTTATAGTTACCTGGAAGATATTTATATATATATATATATCCCTAATATAACTTGTCTGGCGAACAAATTAATCGTTTCTATAATTTTCTCTTGTTAACACTAAAATATACTTTTTTTTAGTAATCATTGCGAGATCATCGACTCGACTACAATTAGAAGATTATTGACACACGTACACACATATACACATCCTCACATTATACACGGTAAAATATTAACATTTTACTGCATTACAAATCGGCTCTTTTCAGAGCCACCAACATGTTTTAAAAAAGAGAATCTTATGTCATCTATGTTATTATTTATATTTACTGTACTATAAAAAAAACCTAGAAAATATAAAGGACCGGGATAAAGAGAAATATGTTTCCAAATTAAGTATTTCAATAGGTTTCAATAAATTTTAGAAAAATTCCAACGAAGTAAGCCTACTGAAATTTAACAATTCAAAATATTGACCACCAACAACTATTCACTTTAATGACGCCTTGCAATTGCAACGAATTAAGTTTGATTTTAAATCACTATTACTTACTAAACTGTTCCAGAAAACTACTTCAATCGAAGCTTAGTAAAATTATCCATTTAAGTCAATAATCAAATAGTAGATAAAGGTAATGATGATAATCTTATAATAAATGTAACAACAATAGTTATTTACGTAAAAAATCAGGCAAGTGATTAATTACCGGATGCGATGATAGTTTCATGCCGAGCGATAGCGAGGCATGAAACAGTTACGAATCCTGTAAGACGGGTTACGTGTAACATTTTCCCTGAAACTTATAAATAAATAATAAATATTTTTAATTAAAAGAAATATTTGACTTACATATTCAGTCAGTATTTTATGTTGCTAAGTAACTAGACACTCACGTTTCTTTCATTACCTGCCTAGGCAGGCAATATGTTATTTTCCTGACTAGCATGCAAAGCAAAGCTTTCCTGAGTCTTAAAGGTCAAGCAAATATTTACTTTCCAGTCAGTTTCAGGTAAAATTATTTTATAAAAATATAAAAATTTTAATAATGTGACAGTTCCTCCAAGGATGTCATGATCTCAGTTGTCATGAATATCCTTATCATCGCACTTGTAGTTACCAATCTGTACATAAAAAAATAAAACTAATTTCTGTGAAAATGCATGTTCTGAAGATCCATAAATCTGTAAATAATGAACAAAATCACAACGAAACTTATGATTATGAAATACAAACTATCAACAAATATTAATGTGATTTTATTCTTGCCCGGTAATTCCAAGCGTATAGTTGAAAAACTCGTTGCTCTCGCTATTGATAATTGTCTTGTTCAACAAATAAATTAATGAAATAAATATTTTTTAAAATTTTTAGTTACATAAATATTTTGAAAGTAAACAAGATTCCTTTGTTAATAATTGTGTGGTAAAGTAATTTGTCCACACATATTTCAATTAATATATACATTATCGTATTTAAAAATAGATCTGATTTTCGCAAAACGACTAATACTTCCTGTTCTTACTCAGTACATTCTTAATTTTGTATAATTTATGTACAAAACATTTCCATGAAAACATAAATCTATAACTAACCTTAATTTTATTCGGATTCACGACCGTGCGTGCAGAAGACATACGAAACATTATAAATTGAAAGCAAAGATAATAAATACTTTGAAAGGTTGCGGGCAACACGTGACTTCATGACATAAAAACAGCTGTTTGGTTAGAAATGTCAAAAAATTAGACAGCGATCAGTGCGCCACCTATAAAATTAACTATTTTTTGGGACGAGATTTGAAAAGAGATTCATTCGTAGTTGACCACATTGGCTGTAAACAATTGTTTAAAGTTTGCTGTGTTGAATTTATTGTTTGTGTATAATAATAAACGTGTCTGTTTATTTGAATACGTTGACTGGCTAAGTAACAGCAACAACTATTTTATGCTGTCATCTACCGGTAAGGTTTCACTTACTTCCTTGTACGCGTATTATTCTATACCTACATTTTTTTAATTGCACATATTTGACGTAATTTGACAATGACATTAATTTTTTTATTTTTTTTTATTTTTTAATCTAATTACAAAAAACAAAAAATATATAATTTTTCAATTTACATATCTCGCTTATACAAAATGCTAATTTAATAATTCTTAATGTGCTAGACGCAGAATTTAATTCTCTAAAACTTTTATTTGCAGAATTTATTTCTAAAATCAAAATAATACAATTTTTTTTCTAGAAATACTGTTAGCATCTTCATGTAATGTATCGCTTCCGGTTAGTCCATTTTAACCAAAATTTATTGTTATTTCCAGTGATATACCAAATTTGAAAAGTTTTGAATTCTATTTTAATATAGTTTTTCATTAAAATCTATTATAGACTGCAAGTAAAGTACCACAGCTTACCGTTTTAGAGTTATGCGAGATACATACATACGTACTCACGTTACGACGAAATAAGTCAAAATGGATCCAGGGATGGTCAAAATTGATATTTCCGCTGAAATCTGAAAAACCGAAAATTTTCGCGATTACAATACTTCCTTTACTTCGTATATTAAATCTTTCCCTGTGACTCCCCTTCCACTAATATCTTTGTGGGCCGTGATTTGACGACTGGTAACCGCACTTAACGCGAAAAAATATATCACTTACCGAAATCTGCTTAGGCAGAGTGCCACACCCAGTAATGGGTAAAAGGCGTGAAGATATATTTATTTTATTTATTTATACTTTATTTCTGTAATAGTGGCCAATGTATGTGGCTGTACAAAAACCACTTTGGCAATAACACGCGAAAAAAAGAACGCAACGGGTTTAATTCGCGCAGAGCCTAAGTAATATTAAAGGGAACACTCCCAATAATAGTTCTAACGTTTTGAAAGGACAACCTCGAAAAAAGACAGACGAAGGGATATCGGATATTAACAACAAGGAAAATGTACTTTAACTTCAACCAACCTTAACAGCTGTAGATGATGGCAGGCTGATCAGGAGTCATCGGCGACTGGTGGGTCTCGAAGTCATCTGAGTGTCAACGAATGATAAACACACACACAACATTAGGGTATTTTGGATAAGTGATAAGTACACTTTCTCCAAGAATCACAACCAGTCTTCTATTGGGGTTTAACACTATTTATTATAAAAAATACGATAAATGGTTTACACAACACAGCATAAACTAAACTAATACAGAATTTGAGTACTTGCTCGTAATTAAATTATAGTAATATAATTTAATTACTACTGAACTTATAACATAAGTACAACAAACTATAAAGCAAAATAATTTGAGACAATGAGTTGAACTTAATCACTAAAGCATTTCTGGCTTTGGCGAGTGATTAACAATTTACTGACCAGGCTCATCCGAAGAGCTGGCGTCAACTCCTAAGCTCGGAGCAACCAGAAGGGTGCTGAGTAACTTACGGGGAGATGTATTAGGTATAAATTCCCGGCTTTATCAATGACTACGCGTCAGTTCCTTCTAGAAGGAATATAATTTGCATTGTCTTGTCGGCAAAACAAAGACCTACCGCAAACGCTGAATAAGCAAAAGTCAATCTATATTGTTTATAGCTGAGGTAATTTCAATTAAAATAACAATTAATTCTAAGTAATTGAAGCTAGAAATATGTTCATTCAAAATCAACAATAATAATTTAGTCTACAACTCATCAGCTAAAAACAATTATGAATGTGTATGATGAAACGCATGAGGCGCGATACCGCTTTGTTACACTTCGTACAAGGAAGTAAAAATAGGTCGCGAGCATGCTTTTATTATTTGTTAGTCCTTCCTAATTATTATTTTTGTTGCAGATCAGTGCAAAATAAAAATAATTTGTAGCGTCCGATTGAAGCGCGAACTGCAATGAATAAAGCTTTCTTGAGCGTTCTTTTCAGTTGTTGAAGATAAATAGACTTTTTCACTTTTTGTACTAATCAGCAACTAAAATTGTTTATAACAAACAAGGAAGTCTAACTAAGACCTATAAAGACTAGAAATTAGTTATCACAGATAGGTGAAGCTATTTTCGATACATTAATTATATTTATTTTTTAGTATACCGAAGAAAAATGCAGCAGCATGGTTTGTGTTGTTAAATTGAACACCAAAGAAATAATTTTATTGTGATTTGATCAAGAAAGAAGATTTTAAACACGGAAA
This sequence comes from Pterostichus niger, assembly GCA_947425015.1. Classification (NCBI taxonomy): domain Eukaryota; kingdom Metazoa; phylum Arthropoda; class Insecta; order Coleoptera; family Carabidae; genus Pterostichus; species Pterostichus niger. Next base: position 14,125,074 of record OX380337.1, read on the forward strand.
AATCTATCATGTTAAAGTCACATGTAATCACCTATTTGTATTTAGATACCCCACCGACAAAAGTATCAAGCGCTTCCAAACATTTACATTTCAACGAGAATATGACTTCAACCTCTAGCAGAACTGCTTGAACGAGTAGCGAAATAATACCAGCAAATATTTCTGAAACTGATTCAGTGTTTTCTCTGATATTTTTGGATCATTTATGTATACAACAAAAACATCTTTTTTGGGCTCATTAATTACAATGAACTATATTAAATATGTGAAAACGTATTAGTGATTTAAAATATCTATTAATCTACAAGTTTAGGCAGGACCATCTTCTTTTTTTTATTATTAGATAAAATCTTCTTTTCATCATGTTTGTACTCGTAATTGCATTTGTATTACAATTGTTATATTTATTTACAAAAATAAAGTGATCCATTTCATATTCAATAAATATTTTTTTGATATTTCAATATTATATGTTAAAATATAACTATGAGTACTTATAATTAAATTTAAAGAATATTATTTCAATTTGTAATTTATTTTAAATTTCGCGCGCGGAACATGCGTATTTTGAACAGCCCATGAAATCACAGTTCAAAGTCTACGCATTTTTCATTTTAAAAATATTATGTTATAAAAAAATGAATGTCCTGATTACTAATTTTTATGTTGTACACTAGACGTCAGTATATATTGTTTTGCTCTACATTAATTTCTATGACGGATTTGCACAAGAACTGTAGGAACAGCCAATCAGCTCTTTAGATATTTGGTCTGTCGAATCAGCTGTTTGAGTCATTAATACAGACATTTTGTTTGTTTTATCTGCAGATAAATATTTTTATATCTTGAATTTGTTGCATATTATTGATTCATTATCGATGAAAAGTTCATATCATCATTAGAATTCAATGAAAATTAAAGGTATGTAGTTGTATTTTCAGATTATTTTCTAATGCATAATAATATTCATTTTTAGCAGGTGCAACATGGATCTTAACAATAAACTTGTACAACAAAATGATTTATATTGCGTTTCATGCAATTCTTTTCTAAATTTTCCGATCATGTTATTTGAGAACGGTAATGTTTGTGGGCGATGCTATGCAAAGGAACCACGTAGTAATGTCAACCACATACAGAATATCGCACTTGAAAATATCATCAAGTTTCTTGAAATTCCATGTAGATACAAATCTGAAGGATGTACCACTAAATTACTGCACAATGAAATCACCATCCATGAGGAATATTGTTCATATCGACAGTACAGCTGCCCTTCAAAAGAAAATTGTTTCTGGCGTGGATCAGTTGGGAATTTAGTCAAACACTTTGAAGGATTTCATCCTACTATTTTACTAAAATCTGAAAATTTAGTCTTTGAATTTGACGTAAATTTGAGTGCAGAATTTTCCTCACACGTTTTGCTATTGTGTAATAGTGAGGTATTTTTACTGCAATTACAAATGGATACTGATAATTTTTGGTGTGCTGTTTGTTATATCGGTGATGAAGATAAGGGATCTAAGTATGAATTCTTTATTGAAGAGATTGGTTACAAGCGTAGTTTTTATTTCCGAAATGATTCAAAAAAAGCTATTTTGCCGCAGTGCTACATGCCTGGTCTGGATCGTGATCGCGCAATTCAAATTGAAATGGCCCCGTTGAAACTCTATTTCACAAACATTGATGTTATTTCGGCTAAATTACGTATTATTGGTGGATCTCTTATAGAAGAATTGGATGAAGGTATTTTGTCGCATTTAGAATGCCCAGTATGCAATTTATACATGTTACCACCTATTCATCAGTGTTTAGCCGGGCATAACCTCTGTTGCAAATGTCGCCCAAAATTGGGACAGTGCCCTACATGCAGGGGACGTATTGAAAATACTCGGAATTATGCTTTGGAAGCAGTAAGTGCTAAAACAAAATATCCCTGCGTGAATCGTATTTACGGATGTCTTGTCGTTCTCCCTGGTTCGCTAATTGAAAAACACGAACAGGAATGCAAATTGAGAACGTATTCGTGTATCATACATAATGCTAGCTGTACTTGGCAAGGGAAACATTGCGACCTACTCGAACATTTGAGATCGGTACATAAAATTTCTGATTCGTATCAAACAAAAATTAATTACAACGGGAATCAATTTTATATGTATACAACTAATTATGATTTTTTGATCGCCTATGGAGAAGTGTTTAAAATTGGTCATAAATACGAAAATAATTCTCAAACAACTTTTTGGAATTGTAGGGTTTTCGGCGCACAAAATAAAAGCAAATTTAAGTTTCGCATTACATACAGTAACGATTTGGGTGATTTTCTGTTGGTAAAAAGCGCTTTATGTTTGCCGTATACAGTTGATGAAGAATTTTTCAATCATAATTTGTCGTTTCCACAAACCTTGTCTACAAGAGTTGGGAATACGGTTCGATGCGAAATTGTTAGACTGTAAGAAATTAATATTAGACCAATTTTAATAAACAGACCAAATTTTTTATGGTGGCGGTTATTATAATAATTATATTGTATTGTTCTATGTTATTTGTAAGTTAATTATAGTATTTTTCTCTGTAATGTAAAAATAAATAACAATGTTCGTGTATTTGACACATTAAATTTATCTTACGTTCCCTAGTTACTTTGTTGATGATCAGGAGTTATACCAGAGCAGTAAGGTGATATTGAGAATTTTTAGTCATTTCCATGACAATCTAGTTTTATCAATTTAACGACACAAATTGAATTCGTGTGGTATTTAGGAAGACTGAGATTGAAATTTTTATATAACTAATTGAACTAACTAGAGCAACTAGCCTTATTGGTTAATTTGATAGTAATTATATGATTGGATTAATAATGTATAGTAAAAAATAGTCATATGTATATAATTATTAATCTGTCTAAAAATGTGCTGCAGTAACAATATATATTTTGAAAAATAATAAATCTATTTTAAGCATCAAGTAACAAATTTAAATTTGCTGGTCCCGTGTAACCATTATGCGGAAAAGTCTTCAAAAACATCTGATATTGTTCTGGTAAATTTGATTCACTAGCACCACGAATAATAACATCAAGATATGTTCCAGATGGTTTCCTGTCGTCAGGTAATTCAATTCCATTAAAAACTTCCGGAAAATTCACTTGTTGATACAAACGACACTTTTCAATTTTTCCTTCTGATGTTTCAATGTCTCCTTCTAATGCAAAATAAATCTTTTGATCCACACCTTCTTGTCTGAAAAATATCTTAACAATGTCTGTAAAATTTTGAGATATTGATAACGTACTTATCTAAATTAGCTTGATTTTCCAGTTCGATTTCCCAAATTGCACCCCAAACTGTTTGACCTTTGCAAGGTACTACAGTCGCAGAACATCCTTTCCATCTTTTAGAAAATGTATTAAAAGTTAATATGTAGTCCTGCAAACAATTTTTGTTGAGAAAATTCGATAAGTAAACAACTTTTATTTTTCGCACCTTAAGCTGACCGATACCTTTTCTAACGGCAGTCGGACTGTTCATATGAATTCTTTGAGCTAGTAGATTGCTGCCATATGCAAAATACATAAATGTTTTTGACATATTGTTCAAGAATAATTGAAACAAATTATGAGTTATTGTTGTGGGCGCTCATGTGACTTTACTACGTCAAAACAACTGATCGAATCTCGTTCAAGGACGTTAACGTATATGTCTGGTCTATGGTTCTTGGTCTCGTTTCAACTGTCAGGAAACGTCCGAGTATCATTATCTATCTACATAGATTGAATTTTATTTGTGAAAAGCTTGGGAAAATGATTCATATATTATATACTGAGAAATTTAAAAGTTTCCGAGATGCCTAGTTCGAATATGAATTGTTTTGTCAACTTTTTATAAAAAGAATGCAAATCGGTAGGTGGCGTAGTGACCGCGTATTTGCTTAGTGTTCAGATAGTTGGTACGATTTTTGAAAAAAATAAATAAATCGTTTCTCTCGGTATCACAGATATAAAGATATATTACAAATTTTAAATACGCCAGTCTACATCTAATGAGATATAAATTAAACACTAGCCGCCAACAATTGGTTCGTATATTTACTAAATCTACACAATTAGGAATTTGAATGAAATTGTGTTTGCACGAAGCAGTACATGAAAAAAGCAATACAAATATAAGGCAGTAGTTGAATATTATAACGATGCGCGCATTCCCTTTCATTACAATATCTTGCTTATCTAAATTTCCTAAATAATAATAATTTAAAAATACAGTCTTTACCTCTCTTTTCTATGAATACAGTTCACATGGCTACTATAGTTGGACACAGGAAACACAACCTTGAGAGGTGTGACTAAAGTTGAATGTATAAAATTGCGATTTATTTGAATTTGTGAAATGATAACTGAAAAGAATAATAATAATAATAATTAACAAATTTTATTTATAATTAATAAAATATTCCATAAATAAAATAATTATTAATTCAAATCACTCAATATAATTAATATTAATAAAATTCTTTGACGAACAGAAACAAAAGGGTAAAAATAATAGTCAGCAACATAACAATAATAGCAAATAAGAAGCATTCATAAAAATAAACCGAATGGATACAAATGAAGGGGGATGCAGTTAGGAAAATTACGATGAGCAGTTCTTGAATCTTATATAATTTATAAACAAGTTTTTTTAATTCTTCCAGATTCAATTCACAATAGCATTTTAGAAGGCGAGGTACTGTGTCCATGTTTTTTTATTATTTCATACACAGACTATGTTTTAGCTGTAGCCATTTTCTTTACGATTGTACGTAATTCTGCTTTTCGCAAATCGTACATACATACATACATAACATCACGCTATATCCCATTAAATGGGGTAGCACGAACCCGTCAACATTCTCATCCTGACACACGATACTCGATTCGACCACATTAACACTTCCTCCATACAAACTCTTTCTTTTCTCACAACCAAAATCCATCAACAAGCAACAAACATTCATCCATTCGCTCCTGTACACCTGTTTCGTAAATCTTCACTTATGCCCACTTCTCTAACAACGAATCTATAAGAAATGAAGGCAGCATCACCTGCGCTTGTTTAAAAATACATTTAACACAATTGCAGTTACACACTGTATAGTAAAAATTGAAAATAAAGAAAAAAAAAGATGAGGAAAGAAGGGAGCATCTGCCTGCGCTTCTTTTTGAAGGTGAACTCCACATAATTGCAGGTAAACACTCGAAAAATCGTATGGTGTTTCTACACTATTTTCACTAAACCTTGTCACTATTTCATTGCTTTTTTGCAAACTATTATAACAATACTATTTTCAAGTAAATTGGCAAAAATTTAATCTAGCAAATAAAGTTTTCATAATTCATGTCATCGTAGTAATCTTCGAATTTTGATTTTTACTTGAAAATAAGCAATGTGTTGTCCACAAATCCTTATGCCTATGACACACTGATCGAAGCTTCGCTGAAACAACAGAACGCACCCGTCATCGACGAAAAATAGAGGCTCCTCTATTTCCATCGAAGAGTTCATCGATGAAACGAATATGTCTCATTTCACTTGTATCTTTTGTGTCTCATTTCACGTTAGCATATTTTTGAAATTTAGTTTTTCTTTCTCAACTTTAGAAGATATTATTTTTCGTCAATGACAGGTGCGTTCTGTTGTTTCATCGAAGAGCTCTATTTGTTCTTAGATAAAATACTCTTCTGGCAATAATTTTCTTTGGTCTACACTTCATTTCTACATTTCTTGAATTGAAATCCGAACTGTAACAAATACTTTCGAAAGATACTGCTATCAGTAAACTGTATTTTATCCTTCAATTTTTCCACTAAACTCTTCAATGTTGGAACGTGTTTATTAAATATATTAGATTGATAACAGTGTTTTCATTGTGATTATATTTAAATTTTGGGCCAAAGTACAATCACGCTATTCGTTATATACCTAAATAGGCCTAGTTAAAACGCATTTCAATCATAATTATACTAATAGATATATGATTTCAACAGGATATCGTATTTTATTTTGTCGACCTATACACATTCTCATGTGAATAGTATAGTAGCGACACCATACGAGGAAAATGTATGAGGACAATGACAATTTTGACAGTTTATTTTGTTATCATTGAATTTTTACAACATATTGCAATTAATACAATAATACATAATTAATACATTAACAGAGTAATTTCGTATTTTTATATAAATATGGACGAAAAACATAAAATAATTATACAAAAAAACTACAATGAACTTGTACAAAGGACTGACTTAAATAAGTTACTGTCACAACTTATAACAAAAGGTGTTTTTTCTCATCGAATAGCAGAACCATACCAGGTATACATTTAATACATAAACATTTTTGTTTTTTTTTCAACTTATATGTTTTAGGATCAGAATAAAACAGCATTAGATCGTAAACGTAATTTATTTGCCAATATTCATAGGCGGGGTCCTCAGGCATTTGATAAACTTGTAGCATCTTTGAGAGACGTAGGCGATTATCAACACATTATTCTAGCAAATATGCTGGAGGGAAAAGAACAAATTGTGAACAATACACCTGCCAACAACAATGAGCACAACTATAGCAACACCTATCATAACATCAACAATGCAGAGTCTGTAATTGACGAAGAACTTGATAAAGAAGCATTTATTTATAATAATTCAAGTGGCGCTTATCCGTTTAGACTTGCAGAAAATCAACGTCCGGCTCATATCAGACAGGTGTCAGAAGAATCACCATATGCTAATATATATTTAAACGACGAACCGCTTCAAGTTATTGTTCGAAAAGCTGAACATTTTTTTGACAATCCAAAACATTCGAAAGTGCCGGTTTATCCAATGCGATCAAGGTTACGTGGACTGTACTTAGGCATAAATAACATGTCTTTTATTAACGATATTCGAAGTTTACGAGAGGGTGCTCAGGTTGATGAAAAAAATTTAAAAGATCTTTTCTTGCAAATGGATTTTGAGTGTCACAACTACAGAGATCAAACGATTTATGACATACAAAAATGTATACGTTCTTTTACAAAAAGTGAAACTAATTCTAGTTTAAAACGCGCTGATTGTTTAATTGTCGCTATTATGAGCCACGGCGAAGAAGGTGAAACACAAGAAAGTAGCCAGGTAATCACCTCCGATGGCCAACGACTACCAGTTTCTTGGATTCTAGATCAATTTAATAATTTAAACTGCCCGGATTTTCAGAATAAACCTAAAATTTTTATGTTTCAAATTTGCCGGGGCGATAATTTACAACGCGGAGTGCCGATCCACCGACGTATTCGTAGTGATGGTATTATAACAGGGTTTGTCCGCGAAATGACAGATATGTTAATAGCGTGGTCCACTTTGCCAGGTGACCGTTCATATAGAGATACGAAATTAGGTACATGGTATATGCAATTAGTTTGTGAAGTTTTTATGAGGCATGCTTACGATACAGATGTAGAAAGACTGCTTAAAATGGTAGATGAAAAATTAAAAAATTTAAAATCAGAAGACGGCAACATGCAAACGTCAAGTTACGAATCGCGGGCGTTTAAATTGTGCTACTTGCATCCGGGATTATATGAGTAACATTTTTATAAGTGATTTTAGATGGTTGTAACAATGTTGACTATTTTTCCAAGTGGAGTACATTTAATTATTGTAAGAAAATGCTTCAAATTAATAGACACAACATGCTTTAAAAGATTTATTCAATCTTGAAATACAGTTAGTGAAAATCTAGTAAGTACAATAAAGGTAATATTTTATTTATTTGAATTAAAATTATAGAATAATTTAAAGTCTATTACTATTAATTAAGAATTTTCAACAAAATAATGATTTTTTATAAGTTGTTTATCTTGTTTATCGAGAAAAAAAGAATTTTCCTTACTATTACGCGAGAAGAAATTTAAGCTTTCTGCGCATGTTGTGAAAAAATAAATTAGATTTGAATAACACCAGAAAAATGTAGCCAATAAAAAGATTGTATTATTAATGTATTGTAAATAAATACGTATAAAGTATAATTAATCAAATATTATTTATAGAGCAAAATTTGGCCGAATCGAGATTTGATTGCGGAACTTTTAGTTTCCGGCTAAACATATTAACCAATAGAATATACCGGTTACAAATCGCGTCATTAGAAGTTTGATTGAATCTGTTTATATATATATATATATATTACATTTACAAATATACTGATAAAGCGTATAATTAATTTATGTTATACCCAAATGTGAATAAAATGTATTTTTTCTACTGCTTTTGAAATATATGCTATTTTAGCTATCATTTTATAACTGAAAGTAAACATTTCCGGAGCAATAAGAGTATATGTTACTTAAATCAGATTTAACTTTTAGTTAGTAAAACAAATCACTTATTAATTGATTTACTTCGCTCATTTTCATTGTAGATCTGGATTTACAGATTTCGAATTCAGCTTTAAGTATTCCACCGCAATAAGTGCATCAGTTATCTTAGTTCAGTTTAGTTAGAACTGATTTAAGTGAACCCAGTGGTAAATGGAATACAGCTATTATAGTTAATAATAAAAATTAAAAATTATATTTTCTTCTTTAAAGCAGCTGTAGAAAAAATATTGTATACACTTCAAGCGGAAAGTATTATTCTCACTTTTATGTTTTAGTAGATCTCGATCAACCATTTCTATGCTCGAGAAGGAATATATTATTTTTACTCTATGTATAGGTAAGCCACACACCAAAGAAACCTGAAATGTAAAATATGAGAACATTTTTTTTTTCACGTTGTACACTAATCCAAAAAAACCAATATAATTCGTTTCAGTAACAATAGATGCTGAAGATAATTCGGAAGACACAGTGTTTGCTATAATAATAACACTTTTATTAATAAAAAATAAAGATAAATCGAGGAAAAGACGACTTTATTGGGTGCATCCCTATAACAAGATAAATCTTAAAACATAGATCCTGTGTAGTGTCAAGAGAACTAAATTATCATCCAAACAAATTTAAATCATTTTATAGAATGTCTTTGTAAACATTTACGAGGTTGGTTTTCATTATTGGACCTTACATAATGAAATAATTTTTCTTTCGAACGGCTATACTTTACTTGAATAATATGGAAAGATATGAAACTGAAACATTCATTCTGATGTCACATGAAATATGTTTCATTGATGTACAGATTTAGTATCTAATCACTGTGTTGTAATTTTATGAAACATATCTCACGTTTTATTGGTGTGCGGCCGCCCTTATATTTACCATTTGTGATGAAACAACTGTGAAAACATTTTTATAAAGTAAAATTATTTTTAAATAATTGATCTGTAGACATATACAAGAATATATTATAAACTAAATAATGTTTCTGTCTGATTTATTTGTTTCATTTGGTTTCAATATTTCTTACTAAAAACAACACATTTCGTGTTTTCCTCGTTTTCAATTAATTTATTTAAAAAGTCGTATATTCAGATACATTTCTTAACAAAGGTAAATACTACATATTCTTTTTTAGGAACGGATTTTCAAAGTGACAAAGGTTCTTTCTTTTTAAATTTCACTCATGAGTTGATAGCAAGTTTGAGATATTGGTTTCTCAAAATAATCTGCCAAGCCATGTTTTATCAAAACAGTAAATTACAATCAAAATGTGAATATTTAATAAAATCTTTAAATAGTAAAGTAAATAAAAAATACGTATATTTTTGACTTATATATTAATTATTGTTTGAAATAAAATGTCAACACAAATTTTTCATGGAATTGTCGTCACTACTAACATTGACGCACTCTTTACAGTCCCAAACGTCTGTGCACGGTGATAAATTCGAAGTACCCAAATCATTGTCAGTGTGCACGTAACAATTATCATCATTGTCCAACTGCTTCATCTGCTGTTGTTTCTTCTGCTTCAACTCTGCACAGGATGGACAAGACGACATAGAGGTATCTGTTAGCGTCGTACCGCATTTACATGTTTTGGAATGTGTACCTATGGAAACAGACAAATATTAGGTATGCACTTATAAAAAAGTATTGTGTATAAGTATAATGGCGAAGTGGACAAAAGAATCCGAATTAGATTTACCCAGTCGACAAAATAATTTAAAAAAATTAACAACCGGTTCGCTGCACTAACGACTATTTCATTTGTAAAAAAGTATCTGTACAAGTTTGAACAACATTATTTATTTCCTTTTTATGAAGTTAAAAAAGAACAATAATAGAAAAAAAATATTTGGATAGACAATTCCTGAAGTATCAATTTAATCAAATATTATTTAGATGATAAACTACGCCGCGTGTTTTAACATAAATATAATTTATTTTTGTTTTCATGATATCAAAGATGTGATATACAAAGTCGCACTGTATGGAATTTTATAGTAGTATTATATTATATGGAATTTTATAGTAGTATTCGGGCAATAATTTACAAATCGCCATATTAGTAGTATATTCTATACAATAATGAACAGGCATTTTACTTAATTTGAAATAAATAACTAATATTAAATTAATATAATAATAATATCAAATATGACAGTAATATAATAATAATTTTAGCGAAAGTAGTTGCAGTTAATCTTAATATATCTATATAGATAAATGTCAATATATGATATTTAATTATTATTACTGTACGTGCTGTGCTGCTGTGCATGCAAACGTCACACTGCGAACGCTTCGGATCACTATCACCGGCGTCAGTAATTATTTTGGTGATCGCACACCAGTCCCAGTAAATGCGGGTGACACGAGAGCGGAATGCAGAATTACGAATCAAACATGTGGCATTATCTTTATGTTATAAGTTCTTATAGCTATCTATAAAGCCAGCAAATTAATGAAATCTCTGATAGATTTTACATTACAATTAATTAATAATAAATAGAAGTACAACAATTACAAAATTATTGTAAATTGATATTTATTTTTAGAGGTTATAAATTTTGAAATGTCAAACAATCCACCTTAATCCAACTCATCGCAATTTTGACCTTTGTGACAATGAAGATTCTAGTAACTTATCTGTCAAAGTAATGTCTATGGCACACTGGAAATGAATAGTGTGGAAAAGGAAAAGAGTATCCATTTAGTGTTGCCCTCTGTTCTGTGGCGCACATTACAAGAGATGCACCGATAATGATTGATGTCCCAACATCCTCCACAATTCATATTGGTGCATAGTATTTAGATATGAAGAATATATCACAATGAAATAAGAAGTATCAATTTAGTTCATAAACTCCCATTTCAATTCAAAGTTTAACAAATGCGTCTTGCGGGAGAGATTTTGTTAATATATCCGCAATTTGATTTTTGTGTTAACATAAATTACTTTAATAATCCCTTATTCTATAAGATCTTTAACAAAATTTTATTTCACATCTATATGTTTTAAACGTTTGTGTTCCTATTTGTGAAGCAAAAGGATACATGATTGGTGGTCTTCAAAAATCTGGAGCGGAAGTGACAGATCAACATCGAGATCGATGAGTAGCCACCTCATCCACATGAGCTCCGCTGCTGATAGGTTGTCTTCTAGTGGTCCAACTGACGGTGTTGCCGAATACTTGAAGTAGAAAGCTAAAAGTCGACTTGCGATCAGAATCGTTTCCCCATTCGACGTCCGCGAAGCATTTCAGGCTCTCGTGCATTTTTCCGGTAGCATAATCCGGAGTCCAGTGTTCCTTGTAAATAGCGAAGTATCTTATTGAGTCTTTTCCGAAGAGAAGTTGTCGGTCTTTCTTGGTGTCTGCTGTAGTGGTGAACCGCTACATTCAGATCACGTCTCATTGTAAGAGTGGTGTAAAGCAATCATACAATTAGTTCACGATACGGTTTGTCCTTTGTTATTTTTACGAGTTTGCAGTTTTCCATGTCAATTTTTTTTAGAAGATTCCTTAGGAGGCTTGTTGACTCATGTACAGTTCTTGAGAAGTTCTCTGAATATTGATTCCTAGGAACGAGTGAAGTTTTCCCAGGTCCTTCATGTCGAATCTTTTCTTCAGTGCGTTCTTAAGATCATCTATGTGGGCTCTTGAGTTTGCGGCAATGATCTACGTAGAGTAGTATGTAAAGCCTCGAATCCTTGGTATGACAGAAGTAGAGGCATTTGTCAGCATCTGATCACTGCAGTCAAATTTTGGTTACGAAGACATCGAAGGTCGCGTTCCATTCTCTGGAGGACTGTTTTAGTCCATAAAGTTTCTTATTTAACTTGCAGAAAAATTCTTTCTCATGCTTATACCCGACGGCGTTTTTATGTAGATCTCTTCCTTGAGGTCACTATGAAGAAAGGTATTTTTAACATCAAGTTGATCCGCGAAGAGGTTTTTCTCGTTCACGATTGACAGGAGGGTACGGAGAGTCGTCGGCCTAGCCACAGAAGCGTATGTTTCGTGGTAGTCGTAACCTTCTCGTTGGGCACATCCTTGAGCTACTAAGCGAACTTTATACTTGTCAATGTGTCCATCACTGTCGCGTTTAATCTTGAAGATCCATCTAGAGTTGATGATCTTTTTTCCAGTGGACACCCTTACCATTTCCCACGTTTGATTTTTGTTCAAAGTGTTGAGTTCCTCCTGAACTGCATTCATCCACTGTTTCTTTTCATCGAAGTTGCAGATGTCTTCAAATAAAACAGGTACCTTGTCTACAAAGAATACTGTAGAGCAAGCGATAGTGGCATAGTCTTATAAGTAGCGAGGTATGGTCCTGATCCTAGTGATTTTGCGGGCTGTCTCTGGTTCGAAGTGGTCCAAAGTGTCCTCAAAGGAGTCTTCTGGTATTTCCTTCTGTGGTTGGCGTCTTTTGGATTCCTCGTCTTCAGATAAATTATCCGTAGCTTCCTCCTCTGATCCTTGGTCGATTTCGTCCGCCTCACCTTCGTAAATCCAGTCGTCGCTCGTCGTTTCTTCGAACGTAAATCGCAATTCTTCGAAGATGACGTACTTCCCATTTATCTGCTTCCATTTTTTCGTACTCCATAGTATCTGTTTGGGCAGTATTCGACCATGTAGCATCTCAGCATCCTCGACTGAAATTTAACTCTAATAAGTAAATTGGGAACGCGGAAGTACGCAATACATCTAAAGAATCTAATTTTCCTCAGGTTGGGCTTCTCGTCAAACCACATAGCTGCTGGTACCTGTCCGTTCAAAGCCGAAGTGGAATTCGATTGACAAAGAAAACGGCGTATAGTACCGCTTGACTCCAAAACACTTTTCCGAGTTTTTAGTTAAGGAGCATACACCTGCCACGTTCTAGGATGGTTCGATTAATCCTTTCAGCCACGCCGTTTTGCTCCGCCTTGTATCTAATGGTGAATTCGAATTGAATTCCTTTCATTTTGAAGCACTCCTGGATCACATTCGAAATGTATTCGCGTCTATTGTCACATCTGAAACGGTTGAGCTTGACATTAAAGAGTGCAGTTGCCATTGCCTCGTAGACCTTGAAGTAGTAAGAAATTCCTTCTTCGATTCTGAAGGTGACGATGTATCTCTTCACATCATGCAAAGTCGGGGTGATAGATTCACAGAGATAACAATGGTCGTCGTGTCCTTTTTCTATGTTGGTCGTGAGGTTCCTTGGACTGCTTTCCTTCTATATAAGTATGGCATTTAGTCCTTGATTTCTAGTCTTCGTTGATCTTCATCCCGTTGACGAGGTTCTGCAATTTGTCCAGACTATTGAAGTTAAGGTGTCCCATTCTTCTATGCCACACGTCCAAACTTCTTCCTGTTTCACAGATGTGAACTTCCTAAGAAGCTAAAAAAGAGAAGAATAGTGTGGAAAAATAAAAGAATGTCCATGTAGTGCTATCCTCAGTTCTGTGGCACCAATTACAAGAGATGCACAGATATAGTAATTGATTTCTCAACACTAAATATAGTGAAAAATTATTTCTGTTGGAATGCAAATTTTGGGAACATTTTAGTAAACAAAATCAAGGAAACAGTAAGTAAAATTTAATTTACGTTCCAGTTATTCAGCATCTGCACGTAATCACAAGTCGCGTCAAATGACACGTTACATAACTACCAATTCACTGTTTTGTATTTCGATGTACCTAATTTAAAATATAAAATGCACATATGATATATGAGTTTCGTCCCACATAAGTTCATATATCCAATTTAGTTTTATTAAACAGCAAAACTTGCTGTATAAAAGTTAAATAGCTTTAATTAAATTAATATTAGTAAACTTAATTCAACGGAAATATTTTCTTAATTCTATGTTATTTACTTATAATACATAAGAATTAATTGATTTACAGGAACGAAAACGGATTGCATTAGTTGCATGCATTATTATTACTATTTTGTAATGTCACCTTTTCTTTTTATGGCGCCTTTTATACTTCTTCAATTGTTGCAAATCAGAAAATGTGAGTCTATGATAATGCGACTGCCTGAATGTGTTGAAATATAAACAAGAAGCCTTGACAAACGAATCTTTTATAATTCTGCATTTACATTGATACAAACGTTTATCTTTATCAAAAGGAATGTAAAAATAAATAAACCTGTAAAACAGAATTTTCGACATCTAACAAAAAATATACATTTTTGATTGATTACAAAAACCATTAGTGTTAAAATTGTCACTTTATTGCACGAGTGGAAAACCTACAGCTGATGCAGCAAATCCCCAAACGCAATAGACACTTTTAATACGAATACACTATTATTTCTATGATCGTGTTTTAACTAATACTAATTTTACTTATTATATTTCAAACGTCAAAAATATTTGTCTACTACTGATACGTAAATAAGTATCCTAGCAACGCTTCAATAATCCGTAAGTGAAACATCTTAGATCCCTTATTGCTAAACGCATAAGTACAACTTGCGCAACCAGGACAAAAAAGTAACGGATTACTGGATTTGTATAGGAAAACTCAATCTAGAAATACATATATTTCTGTATTAATATTAAGTGTTATAGAATAATTAGTACAATATATTATATATTAATACAAGGTTTATTTTTCTATCTTTTCCTTTAATTTTTTGAACTTTTGTCTTTTCTTTTATAAATATTTTCGATTTTTTTTGTTTATAACATTTATTTGTTTAAAAAATTGTTATGCCCGATTGCACCAACGAAACTTAAATTCGAAGTCTGACATACTGATAACATCGCATAAAATGTTTGACAATAATGTAAATGTCATCATATGTTATTTAACTTAAATTTGCTTTTATTTATTTGACTCAAACATAAAATGTAAGTTTCGTTAGCGCAAATGAGCATAAGATTGAGGTGCGTCTATCAAACAGAGATAGGGCAGGAACAGGGTCGGTTAAGCCAATCTGGAACCTTTTTTAAAAAGTCCACTTGAAGTATAAATATATTTTTTTAAATAATAAAATTGAAGAAAAATATTAATACTTATAATAATCATTATGAAAAAAAAAATATATATATATCATCACGCCATTTACCCATTACTGGGTGTGGCACTCTGCCTAAGCAGATCTCGGTAAGTGATATATTTTTTCGCGTGAAGTGCGGTTACCAGCCGTCAAATCACGGCCCTCAAAGATATTAGTGGAGAGGGAGCCACAGGGGTAGATATAAATTGGTGAAAATTGTTGGTCGGCTGTGGGGATCGAACCAGGGTTCTCAAGATCCACAGGCCGACTCGTTACCACTGAGCCACCTACCCCATATCATTATTAAAATTAATATAAAATTGAGAATAGCGTCCAAATAATTGAAATGAAAAAAAATTTTACTCGGAAAGTGTACAGTAATAAATCAAAACCAGTGTTAACAACATTGATTTTGATTTATTCCTGTAAACTTTCCGACAAAAAAATTCTTTCAGTAAAATCAATAACAACAAAAAAATGAAATGGAAGAAGATTCTAAAATAAACAAACAAAAAAGTAAACTATGTATAAAGAGACCTTCCGCGCTTTGGATGCAGCAAAGTCTTCTACTATGGCACTAAAATCTAATTTCTTCAGTTTTTTGCTTTCAATACTCATTAGCGCCAAAGCATTCAATCTAGGATTGAGCATTGTTGATCTGTTAAAGCACAGAACTAGACACAGTGTTGCCACAACCACATTGTTCGCGACTCCGTCTTATATATAGCGCAGTGGAAAATAAATGGCAGTGGAGTACGGAATTTTGTCTCTACTATAAGTTGTAGGATGTCAAATTAAATATTTTGTTAATTATAATATGAATATAATTAGTATAATAAATTTTAAATATAATGATGTAAATTTGATAAATAGATATCCGCTGGACGAGGCCCCTAAACGCCGGGGGCCCTGGAGCCATGGCTCCATGGCTCCGTGGTTTATCCGGCCCTGGGCAGAAATACGATAGTCATGAAAATAAATAGATTGGTAATAAAAATGTCATAGCTAAGATTTGTCTAATAAGCAACAATTTTTAAATACATATTGTGTAGATTTATATTCCAAACGTGATGATGGAAGATCAAATACATATTTTAAAACAACAAATTGCTGTAATTTTTTGTCATATGATATGACTGAAAGTTCACTGACGATGATAAAATTAAAGTAAAATTTATGACAGCAATACATTGAATTTAGTCTCAGAGTTACTGAGAGAGTCCATTACAATTGGCTATAAAAATGAAAGATTGAATTAATTAAAAACTGTACTGATAGCCAAGAGACAAAAATCAAGAAATTATTAGCTGCTATTGAACTGGAGGATCGTGAACCATCTCATTTGTTACGTGAGATAAAATCCCTCGTTGCACCCAACACTGCGGATGACATTATTCGACAACTTAGTTAAAACAAAAATCATTATCAACAGAAGCTATTCTTCAAGCGAGTGAAGGAACGTTAGAAAAGCTTGCTGAGATGGCTGATAAAATTACAGATGTTGCTCAACCGAAGTTGGATTTATCATCTGGGAATTTCATATAATATAACATAAAAGAATTTTTTTTATTTATGTAAAATACATGAAATTAGTGTTGCAGAGAGACTGAAGACTAGCCTTGGTATCGTTTCGTTTCGTCTCGAGAACTCGAGACGAGATCATAGTTTCAACTTGAGAAAAATGCAACAAAATTGTAGATGTTGCTCAACCAACAGTGATGACATGTTCAACTTTAACTTTTGTTTCCAACGCCGAATTGGTAAAAGAAATAACAGAATTACGAGAAGAAATCAATGCGTTACGTCAACGAAAGTCAGAATGTAGAATTTATCGTTCGTCTTCACCATTTCCCTTATATCATTCATCGCTAAAATGTTGGCAGGGTATCGATAAAAATGAATATTTGTATTGTTAGTATCATCGTACTTTTGGCGAAAGAGCAAGTAAGTGCAAATCTGCTTGAAGGTATATACAGTCGCAGGAAAACTAATAAGCCGGATAACAACGTCACCAATTGGTAGGTTACTAACAGAATTTGTTACAATGAAGTTGTGGATGAAGTGTTAACTTTGGGCATGCATGGTAATCATTAGAACTCGGAAAATAGAAGCCCAAGGATATTTATTTGTCATGGCGATTAATAATTCTCAAAAAAGTCAGGTTTCACCCCTTTAAATTACATGTTGTCCATATTTTACGACCCAATGATCATATCCGTAGATCAATTTTTTTGCACATAGTTCATTAACCAATTAACGCAAATTTATGATTTTATCAATCGTGTTTTATGAACTGGCGAATCTTAGTTTTCCAACTGTGGCTTATTTAATCGTTGTAACGAGCATTATTGGGTACATGAAAATCTGCATACAGTGTCGGTTCGGTTTTAATGGTTTTTGTGGCATATTGGGAAATCATGTAGTTGGTTCTATAATATTTGTTGGAAACTTAACTGTACAATAGTGTTTGGAATTTTTTTTTAAACATCTCTGGAAAATGTTCAAACATGGTACCAATAGGATGGTGATGTTATTAATTATATAAATCATCGATTCCATAACATAATCTTAGCAACTAATACACCGATTTCATATGATAACAAAACTTAACGCCTCATGATTTTTATTCGTAAGGCACTATAAAATATAAAGTGTATGGAAGCAATAATATTTACAATAATGTGGAATAACTACGGGAAGCAGTGGTGAATACATTCAACAGTATTAATCGAAATACATTGCGAACAGTAACTGGTAATATTGCAAAACATTTTAGATTATGTCTAGTTTCTAATGGCATTTTGCGCATTTATTGTTTAATGGGGTAGGTGGCTCAGTGGTATCGAGTCGGCTTGCGGATCTTGAGAACCCTGGTTCGATCCCCACAGCCGACAAACAATTTTCACCAATTTAAATCT
Organism: Pterostichus niger; assembly: GCA_947425015.1. Lineage (NCBI taxonomy): Eukaryota > Metazoa > Arthropoda > Insecta > Coleoptera > Carabidae > Pterostichus > Pterostichus niger. The sequence continues at coordinate 14,143,420 of OX380337.1, forward strand.
ACTCCTGTGATTCCCTCTCCACTAACATCTTTTGGGGCCGTGATTTGACGGCTGGTAACCGCACTTCACGCGGATAAATATATCACCTACCGAGATCTGCTTCGGCAGAGTGCCACACCCAGTAATAGGTAAAAGGCGTGATGATATATTTATTTTATATTGTTTCTCGGCCTAGACTGGAAAAGTGAGATTTATACAAGAAAATAATTATTTACGTGACGAGATCGGAAACTGATATCAATAATAAATTATTCTTAATTAAAGTTTTACAGTTCTCTCTGGTTTTATTTTTCTTTCTAGATTAGTGAAGACGGATTTACCAACTCAAAAAGTAATCGGAAAAGAAGAAATAAAATCATTGTTATTTTTTATCTAATTCGATTTGAGACATAGGGAAAAGTGAACTTCCTGGAATACTGTAGTTGCAGGATACATTAATGACATATATTTGATCACAAAAATTTATTAATTATGATTTCTTTGTATTTATAGTTTTATTCTAAATTTAATAGGTCAAAAATTATGATTGGGTAGGTGGCTCAGTGGTATCGAGTCAGCCTGTGGATCTTGAGAACTCTGGTTTGATCCCCACAGCCGATAAATAATTTTCATCAAAATAAATCTACCCCTGTGGCTCCTCCTCTACTTACATTTTTGGGAGTCGTGATTTGACAGCTGGTAACCGCACTTCACGCGGAGAAATATATCACTTACTGAGATCTACTAACGGAGAGTGCCACACCCAGTAATGAGTAAAAGGCGTTATGATATATTTATTTATTTTTTATTTAAAAATTATCGTTTTATGTAAATTTTACCTTTTTATTGCTATTTATGCTACTCGGTACTACAGGAACTGAATCTCAATTACAGTACAGGGTCTAGACTCACCGAGCCGCAATGTGGTAATTCATATAATTTTTAACTTGAATGTGATTCGAACCCAGGATCTCCGCCTTCGTATTTTGTAACGCTACCCACACCACCGTACTGCCGGACATACTTTTCAATTTATGTATTTTTATTAAAACCGAACCATGATATTTAATTATATCTGTGATTAGCAAATAGTACCTGCGAAATTTTTGCTACCTCCTAATAGTTGTAGAATAAGTAAGTGTCATGGAACCGGCCCATTACCTTTAATTTTAAGTAGATAATTAAAATATAATAATAATTTGTCTTACTTCATAAGTATATTATACATAGTTACCTTATTTTAGTTTGTTGTTCTGTTCATATATTCTTAGTACGTAGTTAGATTTATTACAGTGACTTTTTAACCATATCTATAAATATTCCGTGACACTTTCGAGTTGTAAAAATACTAGCATCTGCAATTCGTTCCGAGCAATTTGAACCCAAGTTGTTCTCTTTTAAAAGATTTTTTTTTGCTTGTTATAATTGTATTTTTTCTTTGTTAAAATTACGATTACTAGATGTTCCCTTCACACAGTCTCTCCTAAATTTCTTTTATACAACATTTCGAACCCTTTTTACCGGAAATCTTCGCTCCAGGATATTCCCGAGTTTTAACTTAAAATTACTACTCTTCTGACCTCGATTAGTTCGTTTCCCTTCCAACTTCCAAACCACCCAAGTCAACCTCCCAAGTGGGTGGTACTTCATTTCATTGGTCCTCCTTGACAACCCCTCCTTTTTAGGGGTTGGTTAACAAGTTTCCTTAAAACAGTCTCGAACCCAAAACCACACACTTGATCCACAGAATTCAAAGCAAAAACATATAAAATTCACACTACATTTTTCCAACTCAGTTTATTATATTATTTTTTGTATATTATTTGTTGTTAAATATATATATATATATATATATATATATTACCAATTTAAAAGTTGTTACGGCGGAAACACACGGGGTGATTTCCCGTAACATAAGAAAGATCTGAAAGAAAGTATTTAAAAGTGGTTCCATAATTATTTTTGACAAAGTCTACGCTCACGTGAAGCCAGTAATACTTGCACAGCAGCACGGTTTGGTTCGACAAAGGTCAACAGTCACAAATCTCAGCAAATTTTGTCATGATGTGTCTGATCAATTAAATCAAGCTGTACAAACAGATGTCATATTTACTGACCTTGCCAAAGCATTTGACAAGGTACATCACGAATTATTAGTTCATAAATTGAAATCATTCTTAATGAATGAGAGTTTAATTACTTTTTTAAAATCGTACTTAGAGAATAGAATACAGTATGTTCGCTTTAATAATAAAAATTCAGAAAATTTTATTGCAACTTCTGGAGTTCCGCAAGGATCTATACTGGGACTGTTATTATTTTGTAATATTTATTAATGACGTATCCCATTATATAAAAAAAATTAATTTTCTACTCTATGCAGACGATTTAAAATTATATAGAAAAATAAGAAATAATAACGATGCTGATCTATTGCAATATGATCTCACTGAATTAGACATATATTGTAGAAGTAATATGTTAAGTTTAAATATAAGCAAGTGTAAAATAATGTCGATAAGTAAAAGTAAAACGCCAATAGCTTATAATTATCAAATTGATAACAGTATAATAGAAAGAGTATGTAAATTTAAAGATTTAGGAATTTTAATATTTCAAAATTTCATGTTTAACTTGCACCTGGAAGAGATAATTAACAGTGGTTACAGAATGTTAAGTTTTATATTGAGATGTACACCTCTGACTTCAATGTTAATACATTTAAAAATTTGTATAATGCTTTTGTAAGATCTAAAATCGAATACGGATCAATTATATGGAACCCACTCACAAAAACTGCTACAAATAGTATAGAGAAAGTGCAAAAGAAATTTGTAAGAGCATTACATTGTAAAAAAGCATAAAGTATATCCATTTAAAATAGCTTATAAGGATCAGTAGAAAGAAAAAGATATGTTAACTTTAGAGGGCAGAAGGAGTATATGTGAGGTACTCTTCATTTACAACCTTATTCATAACAATTTAGATGTTATAGATTTACTCCAGGAAATTCCATTTCGGGTACCCAACTGCCAACAAAGTAAACGAGATGATATGTTTTATGTTGACAATAATACGTATTCTCAGTTAAATAAATGCTACCGAACAATAAATAGATATATTTCTTTGGATAAGGATTTAGATTTATATAATGTAAAAAGAAATGCACTTATAAATAGGCTAAAGAATATATTTAAATTGTAAATTATTATAATATGTAATAACTTTGTGAATGGAATTATGTAAAAGGGTCTTAACCTGTATTTTTTTTCAGTTTAAATAAACTTAATAATAATAATAAAACTGCGATTGAGGCCTCCCAAGCAAATAAGCGGCTAGGTACCGAGAAAAATGAATTTAACAAAAATAGTTATATGTTTCTGCTTATCTACTTTCTGATGAAATCTATAAACACACTAACTCTCAATCAACACTAATTTGATTCAGACAAAACAAAACAAATGAATCATACATAATGGACAAAAGTAAAAAGAGAAAGATTAAATTAATATGTTGGTATACTTGTTTCAAAACCTCTTATAGAAACAAGAAATATTCTGTCACTTTTATTTTGTATCGAAACTAGTATCTCAACTAGTTCCAATAAAATCTATTTGTCTACGTCATTAGTGCGTAAGTAAATATCCGATTATTTAAAAATTAATTAGAATAAAAAACAGACCAAAATCTGTATTGACCTTGACCTTAACTAGTGATCTATAATTTTTTTCGGGAAATAAAAACATAGTTCACTTGGCCTACTAATTTGACAACTTTTATTTAACTTAATCGAAGTTGCAGCTGCTGTTCTTATTGTTTTCGAAATTTCAGTAGTGACTTTAAAATTTGAAAAAACTGTATATCAAAACAAAATACTACCTTGACTTTGCTCAATGGGGTTATTAAAATTGTGAACAAATTGCGAACTAATATATTTTACATTTTGAATGTTATATAGATCCACAAATTGCTGCATATCAGAGTTTTATTATTATTAATATGAGAGGTAGCTCAATTGTATCAAGTCGGCCTGTGGATTTAAGAACCCGGGTTTGATTTTCTAGAGCCGGTATACAATTTTCACCAAATTAAAATTAGCCTTGTGACTTCTCCACCACTAACATCTTTGGGGGAGGGGGTGCTTCGACGTCTGGTAATTCCACTACAATCGCACAAATATATCACTTACTGCGATCCGCTACAGTAGAGTGTCACACTCAGTAATGAGGAAAACGTGTGATGATATATTTATTTATTTTTTAAAATTATTTTTATACATAAAAATAGTTTTTAAAAATTTTGTCGTAAAATTAAATCCCTATAACTTGCAGTATTTTTATCTAAAATAATTTTCCCAACTTATATAATTATGTCCGTTCTTTAATTAACAGCCTGTATATATTTAAAAAATATATATTATTTATTAATCATAATCAACTATAATGGGGTAGGTGGCTCAGTGATATCGAGTCGGTCTGTGGATCTAGAGAACCCTGGTTCGATCCCCACAGCCGACAAACAAATTTCACCAAATTAAAATCTACCCCTGTGGCTCTAACTCCACTAACATATTTGGGGGCCGTGATTTGACAGCTGGTAACCGCACTTCACGCGAAGAAATATATCACCTACCGAAATTTGTTTCGGGAGAGTGCCACACCCAGTAATGGGTAAAAGGCGTGATAATATATTTATTTATTTAATTTATAATCAACTATAATACAAATGTTTAAGGGATTGATTTTAAAAATGTAACTAAATGAATGACTTAATGTATCGCTATGTTTACATGGTAAATCTGTACCCGGTTTTGTTATAGTTTAGCTTCTAAAACCATTGTTGGCTAATGGCCAGTTACACCGCTTTCACTTACATTTTAAGGATCGATGAAATGAAAACGATTGAAGCTAATATTTTACAGTAATGATAAGTTTCACATTTTACAGTTTTTTTCAATGGCGGATTTAGAGATCGTGTCCGGAATACATTGGTGTATGATGAATGTGAGATTGGGAAGAATGTTGTAAGAAGAGTGGGAATAAGTCAGTTGAGATGGTTTGGTTATGTGGAACGTATGTCGAATGACAGATTGGTGAAACAGGTGTATGCTGGTGAAATTGAGGGTGAAAGTTTGCGTGGACGACCTAGTAACAAATGGATAAATATGATTCAAGGGTTGTTGCGTGAGCGAAAGATTCAGAGCGTGAAGAATAAACGAGCTTGTATGAAAAGAATTATGAATGTGGTTGAAGCAAAAGTGGTGTGTCAGGATAGGAATGTTTGGCGAAAATTAATTGCGGGATAAATATGATGAATAAGGACAAGCGTATGATTCTTAATTTTAGATTCATTATGGTTAGATTTTTCGAGTGTTTAACTGCAATTGTGTGGAGTTCACCTTCAAAAACAAGCACAGGAAGATGCTTCCTTCCTTTCTTATCTTTTTGATTCATTTTCTGTTTTTACTAGACTGTCCAACTGGAATTGTGTGGAATTCAGTTTCAAAAACAAGCGCAGGGAGATACTCCCTTGCTTCCTCATCTTTTTTTTCTTCATTTTCAGTTTTTATTATACAGTGTGTAACTGTAATTGTGTTAAATGTATTTTTAAACAAGCGCAGGGATGCTGTCTTCATTTCTTTTAGATTCGATAGAAGCGGGCGTAAGTGAAGATTTTCGAAGCAAGTGTACAGAAGCGAATGAACGAATGTGAATGAAGGTTTGTTGCGTGATGATGGATTTTGTTTGTGAGAAAAGGAAGAGTTCGTATGGAGGAAGTATTAATGTGGTCGAAACGAGTATCGTGTGTCAGGATGAGAATGTTAACGGGTTCGTGCTACCCCATTTAATGGGATATAGCGTGATGTTATGTATGTATGTATGTAGAAAATCGTTACAGGGGGCGAGGTATTTACAAGGATTTTTTCAAAAGTAGACGTGACCTTCATTAGTAGACAAGAGGTAGAGGTAGAGGTTATCAAAATACGCGGAATTTTATTCATTGTTCTATAGAAATAATTTTCTGTTGACAAATAAGTAGTAAATAGCAAAAAAGTAACTATAAACTATATAAAAGCGATATTAGGTTTAAAAATTAAAATAGAAGGAACTATTATAATAAATTAAAATCACAAATGGCAAGTAAATATCATGTCAAGTTATAAAACATTATAAAATAAAAAATATTTGTACCATAGTACATATATGTTATTTTGCTGTGAGAACTTATGATTCAAGTAGTGAGAGAAAAAGAGGAATAAAAATGTACATGTACTCGTATCTATCATCAAACGAAAACACAATATTAACGTTAATTGTTAAACTGATATTCTATATATTTATATAAGTATAAAAAATAATAACACAATTTCTCCTGCCCCTTGAATCCGCCACTAGTTTATTTCGATACGATATTGTTCATTTAAGGAAAACTTAAAATTTAAGAAACAGTGGTGTAACTGGTTATAACAGACTTTATAAATACGCTTTTTCTTTATTAAAATTTACGAAAAGGCTAAAGATTTTTAAAATGTTCAATGTTCACGAATCAGTTGTTAGACCAATGACAGCAATAGTCAGAAATGTGACATTAAAACGTACATCAGTATTGCCCATCACAATAATAGAAATTATAATGTATTTATTTTTTCAAAAGAAAAAGAAAAGTTCTAATTTTTTTTCACGGTTGATGTAAGAAGGTAATCCATTTCTACTATCTAAATATGAACTTACCTGAACTATCACGTTGTGGTTTCAAATCCGATTGACTTGAACCTGTTAAAAATAAATATTTATTTTTTTTTACATTATATGAATAATTTGATGTATATTTTTATTACAATGTAATAAGTTTGAAGCAAATTGAGATAAGAACTAATTAGAGTGCAGGAGCTGTGTTTGTCTGAATTGAAAGAAACATCGGTTCTATTGTTTTTATAAGCTATTAGAAAGCAACATAAGAAAAAGAAGGAAAATTGTTTCTAAGTATAGTGTGGTATTATTAATATAAGAACCTACAATTTAATATTGTTTTGACATAGATTTGCTTATATTCAGATTATAATTTCATTTATTAAATACCAAAGTATACACATAAACTTTAAATGTAAACAAAAGAAACTGACAGTTTGTCTTCATTACCGGGAAACATATTGTTATTTATTTATGCTATTCTGATAACAAGAACTTCATACAAATTACAGTACAAGGTCCAGACTCACCGAGCCGTACTGTAGTAGTTCATATATTTTTTAGTTTAAATAGTATTCGAACTCGGGATCTTCGAATTCGTATACCATAATACTACCACACCACCGTATTGTCGGACATTTTATATTATGCTAAGGAACTATAACATACTATATGTATTTACGTGTTTTATATTTTCATTAGTTTGAAGATTGAAACAAATTAAAATAATGTATTATATTTAATTGATAAAACATTTTGAGCAGCTGCCATTCCCTCTTCCCCTCCGAGATAAAATAGTTCCTCGGCCCATTCATAGCATTGTTTACATATGATATTACGATAACCTAGGTATTTATAGTTTGCATTAAAAAGAAAATAACTGTATCTAACGTTGCTTGGCATCTAGGCAGTAGTGCATGCTGCTAGTGTTTTTACATGTTACTTATTAAAGAGATTAATCAAAAGCCAAAAATGATAACTAAATTATAACAAACTTTAATAAACCTGTTCGTACATTTTAAATAAATTTACGTAAATTATACGTACCCATTGTTCAATATGTTAATTCTTTTCACAGTTTTAAGTAAACAAAACACTAATGGAATAGTATATTTCAGTAACAACGCAGAACCTCAATGTTTCATTTGTGATGTACTGACTCATATAGCAGACAAGGAAAGTTTGCTGGTTTTTTCATTAGATATAATAAAAACGTTTGCCAGGGCAGTACTAAGGTTTCATAATGCTTAATGCGAAATCTCGTTAGTATGTATAATAATGATGTTTTACAAATTTACATGTGAAATAAACTGATGTGAACAGGGTCGGATTAAGACAATCGGGAACCTAGAGCCAAATTAATTATTGGGCCCCCCTCCCCTACTTTTTAAACTGAACTTTGTTTTTTAAAAAAAAGTCCGCTTGAAATATAAATATATATATATATATACCGGGTGGAACATCATACCTGTGTACATAGGCGATTAACATGAAAAAACAGTGTTTCCGTGCGCATTGCTCCCCAAATTATTTTAGGTAAAAATGCTTCAAATAAATGTTGTAGAGCATAACATTCTGCATCTAAATCATTAAACAGAATTACATTTACATGCGTTGTAACGACAGAAATTAAATAAAAATATATTAAAAATTACGTTGAAAATATCAAGTAGCCATGGAATTGAAACAAAAATAGAATTTTAGGCTCTACAACATTTATTTGAAGCATTTTTGCCTAAAATAATTTGGGGAGCAATGCGCACGGAAAAGCCGTTTTTTCATGTTAATCGCCTATGTACACAGGTATGATGTTCCACCCGGTATATATATATATATAATAAAATTGAACAAAAATATTATACTTATAATAATCGTAATTAAAATTAATATAAAATTGAAAATAGCGTTCAAATAATTGAAATGAAAAATGTTTAGTCGGAAACTGGACAAGAATAAATCAAAATCAGTGTTGATATGTTAACGTTTCTGTCTATTTAAGACCATCATCAGAACTATACTTAAAAGTTGCTAGTTTCTTGTTGACCTTGGCCCGTTCTTTAGCAGATGATACGCAAACAATTTAATGTACGTACTTTGGTTGTAGGTAAATGTGACAGAAAATGTATGCGACACTAGAAACCAAAATATCTTATGATTATACGTATGAATTGTGCAAAGTGCAGTTTGCCGATGTGAGCCACAGAACTAGACACAGTGTTGCCACAGCCACATTGTTCGCGACTCCGTTCTCATGTATGACGCAGTGGTAAATAAATGGCAGTGGAGTACGGAATTTTGTCTCTACTATAAGTTGTCGGATATCAAAATTAAATATTTTGTTAATTATAATATAAATATAATTTTTCAATAAATTTTTAAAATAGTGATGTAAATTTGATAAATAGATATCCGCTGAACGGGGCCCCTGGAGCCATGGCTCCATGGCTCCGTAGTTTATCCGGCCCTGAATGTGAACAACACGAAACTTTCCCCTATACACCTAACCCAGCAATATTCAGTAGTGGATCTAGAAAATCGTTAGTTTTCTGTTAGCAAGTAAAAGGATATTTTAGAAAACAGCAGAAAAGTAACTATACACTATGAAAATGCGCTTTTAGGTTTGAAAATTAAAATAGAATAGACTATTATATATAAATATATATATATATATATATATATATATATATATATATATATATATATATATATATATATATATATATATATATATACAGGGTGTTTCAGGACTAGTGTAACAAACTTTAACAGCTTATTCCTGAAGTCATTTTGAGCCAAAAATGTCATATGAACATAGGTCCTATTCCTTCTAGTTACTAAAATACAAGAGGTTGAAGTTCTATAAATAACACGAAATTTTCAAATTTTTGTAATCAAGATACTTTCGGTAAACAAGAGTTTTATTGAAAAGTCATACCTTATTTGTCTTAATTAATTTTATTTATTAATATTAACGAATACGATTTAGAGAACAAAACATAAAATGACACAATTAAATAGACACAGAACAACATAACCAAACATGGAATAGGTTAACATAATATGAAATAAGATAACAAATTTTTAAAAAATTACAGCAACTGTTCAAAATGAGCGCCTTGAACTCGTATGCATGTTAATATTAATAAATAAAATTAATTAAGACAAATAAGGTATGACTTTTCAATAAAATTCTTGTTTTCCGAAACTATCTTGATACAAAAATGTGAAAATTTCGTGTTATTTATAGAACTGGCTGGTCCCAAATCGAAATGATAATGATTCATAAAAAACATGCTAAAGACGATCCAATCAATTACAGAGGCATTGCACTCATTAATAGCATAGTAAAATTTTTTACCCAAATAATACATAGTAGGCTGATAGAATGGGCTGATTTAGCGCAAATTATACCAGAAAGTCAGTCTGGATTTCGCAAGGGCCGCTCTTGCGTTGATAATATCTTTATTTTAAATGCTGCAGTCCAAATACAGCTGAGACTACCAAAGAAATATGTCTATGCAATTTTCATAGATTTCAAAAGAGCGTTCGACTCCGTTCCCCATTCTTTATTGTGGAACGAGCTGCACAGATTGGGGATGAGCGGAAAAATGATTAGGATTTTAAGTAAACTATATGAAAATGCTTCTATGAAAATAAGATTGAAAGACTTTTCTCATACCCATAACATAGACATACACGAAGGTGTTTTACAGGGAGAAATCCTAAGCCCGTTGTTATTTAGCATGTTTTTAAATGATATAGAATCTTTCTTTCGTAGTAACGGAGCGAAAGGTTTAAATATTGATAACAACAATGATATACTAATGCTACTTTACGCCGACGATCTGGTAATATTTGCTGATTCTCCAGTAAACGTACAGCGTAAACTAAATATTTTAGAAAAATACTGCTCCAAAAAAGGCCTTTCAGTAAATGAAACAAAATCAGAAATTGTTCGTTTTCACAGAGGTGGTTCAACTAGTTACAAGTACATATTTACATTTAAAGACAAAGAAATTAAAACCAATAACAAATATATTTACTTGGGTATTCCATTTTCAAGTTCATCCCTATTTCTGGAAGCGGCCAAAACAGCAATAGCAAAAACAAACATAGCAACTGGCTCTGTTTTAAATACCTTATCCTCCGCTAAAGCTAATGACTGGAATAGTAAAATAAAATTATACACATCTATTATTACTAGCACGCTACTATATGCATCACAAATATGGGGTGTAAGATATACTGAAGAGATGGAAAGAGCACAAACGAATTATTTTAAAAGATTATTATTTTTACTGCAAAATACACCACACTATGTAATTCGTTTAGAAATGGGAATAAGAAAAATAGTAGTTGAAGTTTTAAAACTCGTAATTAATTGGATCCTCAAATTATGGAACATGCCAGAGAGTAGATATCCAAAAATTTGTTACAGGCGTCTGTGTCATCTAGACAAGCACGCTAGCAATAAAATAAAATATAATTGGGTCTCGCAAGTAAAAATTATGTTTGCGAATGCTGGTTTTGCTGATATGATGGAATCAGAAAATGTTCCACTACTGAAGAACACCGCTAATTTAATATTATCTAACTACGAACAACATGCAAGGGAACGTGATTTAATTAAAGCTCGTAATGGAAAATTCTGTACTATTTACAAGCACTTACAAATTAAGGAGGGACCGCAGCCATATCTAACATTAAATTGTAAAATAAACATCTGTAGAGTACTGGCCCAATTACGAACAAGTAACATTCTTATGATTAGGGTAGTTATAAATAATATTTCCTACAAATTAAATCCAAACGAGATGTGCTCCTTATGTAATAGACATATTTTATATTATTGTCCAATGTATGAGCTCTTAAGAGAATCGTGGCTATCATCGACTTTGGAGAAAACATGTTCTATTTGTTTGGATATATCTAACAAAAATCAGGCCAATAATTTATTTTACTTCATGGCTAACGCTCTAAAACTACGCTCATTCTTATTAAATGAATCATTTAAAACATTGTATAAATAAGATATTGTATTGTATCAAAAATAATTAATATAGCATTAAGATAAATAACTAAAATTTATCTATATATTTATTTTTATATTTCATTTGTACTGAATTTCTTTTGTATCAGGGTTCATCCTGGAAGACAAAATAAATATTATTATTATTATTATTATTATTAGAACTTCAACCTCTTGTATTTTGGTAACTAGAAGGAATAGGACCTATGTTCATATGACATTTTTGGCTCAAAATAACCTCAGGAATAAGCTGTTAAAGTTTGTTACACTAGTCCTGAATCACCCTGTAATAATAATAATAATAATAATAATATGTTTATTTGTTTTAAGAAAAATCTTATACAAAGGTTGATAACATTGTTAAGTATATATTTACAGTTTAATTTTGATTAATGACAATAATAATTATATATTTAGAGCAAATGCTCTGAGTTTGAGAGCAGTGCTTACATAGTTGAAAATATCGTATACATTATATTCTGTTAGGTCTGCTAACAAAGTTTTATTTAAATTATTTGGTTCAGCATTGGCAATGTGTTTCTGTAAGTATACTTTTCTTGGTTCCTTGTAGAAGGGGCATTTGAACAGGAAGTGGTCTAGATCGTCTAGTTGAAAAGTATTGCAGATTGTGCAGGTTTCCTGATAATTGAACCTGTAAATTATTCCGTTTAATAGTAGGGAGGGATTTTTTGTATTTAGTGTTCTCAGTTGACTAACAAGTTTCAGGATTCTGAAAGGAATTTCTGACATTTGGAAAATATTATTGTATATATAGGATTTAAAATTTGGATTGGAGGACGAGTTAATAATCCTTTTGATATCAATATCATACAAGTATTGGTTGTAAGCATTTAGTATATTTGAGGTTTCTGTTTTAACATGTAGAAAATTCTGTTCCTCCCATACTTTCGTGAAATTAATCTTTTGCAGTATATTTTGAATTCCTCTGACCCAGTTATATTTCGCTTGTTTAATGTCTGGTATTGTGTTTTTGTTGTTTATCTGGTATAATTTATCGTAGCAGATTCTAACATATCTGCTGTTTGATGAAAGAAGTATCTTGTACCACCAATTTACCATACTCTTCACAATTAATACTTCTGCTTTGTCCTGGTTTGTCTCTCTTCGTACTATATAGTTCGGAGTTGAAGGTTGCCATTGTAGTACAATCTTGAAGAAATTAGTTTGACCTTTTTCTAGTAAATCACTTTGGTTTAGGGCCCAAATTTCCGAGGCGTATAGTAAAGTTGGAATTACTGTGGAGTTATATAATTTGATTAAGGTATTCCAGTTGTATATTTTTTCTGTTAAAATATTTTTAATTTTTCCGGTAGCTTGTCTTGATTTGACTATGAAGTTATTGGCATTTTTGTTAAATGTACCTGAGGTGGAGAATGTTACTCCTAGGTAAGTATATGTGTTAGTGTATTCTATTTCTTTTTGTTGGCATTTGAATCTAACTTTTTGTTTTCGTGGCCGCCCTATGTGAAAATGTACAACTTTTGTCTTTTCTGAATTAATTTTTAGACCTACGCTATTACAATAGCTTTCAAGTGCTTCAAGTTTTTTCTGAACATTCCTTTCAGAGGTGGCTAAAATAGCTAAATCATCTGCGTATTGCAGAGTTAAGATGTCAGTGTTATGACTCATGTAAATGCCCTCTAGATTGTTAGATCTAAGTGTAGATTCTAAATCTGATATGTACAGTGCGAACAGCAAGGGACTCGTACAGTCCCCTTGCAACACGCCTTTTGTTACATTTATTGGCTCCGTGAGGTCATTACTACATTTAACTTGTACCGTTGCTTGGTTATACATATTCATCAGTATTCTTATAATTTTTCCACTTATTCCGAGTTGAAATAGTTTCGGCCATAAAAGATTGTGTGGGACTGAGTCAAATGCTTTCTGTATGTCTACAAATATTGTGTAAAGGCCATCTTTTGTTGTTAGAAGGCGGGTTTGTATAACTGAATTCAATATAAATAAGTTGTCAGCACAGGATCGTTTTTTCCGAAAACCAGACTGCGCTTCCGGAAGTATATTGTTGCTTTCTACCCATATTTGTAGTCTGGAGTTGATTATATTGGTAAACAATTTAGTAATACTATTGATTAGGGCTATAGCTCTATAGTTGTTTGTATTCATTTGATCTCCTTTTTTATAAATCATGGTAAGTTTTAATTTTGTGAGTTCTTCTGGTGTTGTTTCTTTGTTCCATATATTATTTAGAAGATTTATTATATGTATCAGTCCGGTCTGAGGAAGACTTCGAAGCTGTTCATTGATGATGCCATCTATACCTGGAGACTTATTCGATTTTAGGTTTTTTATTGCCATTTTTATCTCTGTCATAGTTATTTCTTCGTCTAAGTATGGATGTGTTACATTAAAAAAGTCTATGTCTATTATTATTCTTGTTCCATACCATTCTCTGAAATGTTGTGCCCAGTCTGCTATATCTATATTATTTCCGATAGTTTTCTTAGGTGTTAGAGACTTGATAGTTTTCCAGAATTCAGTTTGGTTTGTAACATTCTCCAATTTTTGTTTGACGCTTTTTTTATGAGCAGTTTTTTCTTTAAGTATTACGTTTTTATATTCCTTCTTTGAAGTCAAGTATTTGTTAAGGTGTTCTTGATTAAAGTTGTGTAATTTGCACAATCGGAAATTCTTTTGCATCTCTCTTTTGTTATCCCTGCATTCTTGAGTATACCATATTTTATGTTGTTTGTTTTTGCGTGAAGTTGATGTTGTAAATTCTTTGCTCATTTCTAGTTCTTCGGATGCTCTTTTGATTGCGTTGATTATTTGTTCGTATTCTAGTACAGGACAGGTTGTGTTAGTTATTGGCTGCAAATATTGTTCTATTAGACTCTGATAGTTTGGAATTTTATCATTATTCCAGGATAGTATTATGTACCCTGTATATATATATAAATAAATAAATAAATAAATATATCATCACGCATGGAGATACTCCCTTCCTTCCTTCCCTTTTTTTTTACTTCATTTTCAGTTTTTACTATACAGTGTGTAACTGCAATTGTGTTAAATGTTTTTTTTAAACAAGCGCAGGCGATGCTGCCTTCATATCTTATAGATTCGTTGTTAGAGAAGTGGGCGTAAGTGAAGATTTACGAAACAGGTGTACAGGAGCGAATGGATGAATGTTTGTTGCGTGATGATGGATTTTGGTTGTGAGAAAAGAAAGAGTTTGTATGGAGGAAGTGTTAATGTGGTCGAATCGAGTATCGTGTGTCAGGATGAGAATGTTGACGGGTTCCTGCTACCCCATTTAATGGGATATAGCGTGATGTTATGTATGTATGTATGTAGCACGCCTTTTACCCATTACTGAGTGTAGCACTGTACCATAGCAGATCTCGGTAAGTGATATATTTCTTTCGTGAAATGCCGTCAAATCACGGCCCCCAAAGATGTTAGTGGTGGGGAAGCCACAGGGGTAGCTTTAAATTGGTATGTAAAAAATGTAACATTTTTATTTAAATATGCCTATGCAAAGAGTGCCATGAATGAAAACAATTGAATAAAACAATTTTTATTATTATTTGTCAAACTTTTCAACTGTATTTCTGTATTATAACATAAAAATTAATAATTTATTTGTTTTCTTCCATGGCACTCTTTGCACAGGCATATTTAAATAAAAGTGCTACATTTTTAATTTTGCATTTTTCTCAAATATTTTGTAATGTCATGATATTTTGTAATGTCATGATATTACATATGGATAACATTAAATTCAGAAAAAATACTGAATCGAATAAGCAAATAAAAAAATAGATTGCCACTTAAAATAAGAAAGTTGTACCCCGTATTTTGAGAACCACTGATCTAAAAAAATCTTGTTTTGCTCGTTTTAATAGTCTTATAATATATAAATTGGTTGCTAATTTAACCAACTTCGTATCTCTTATAGTTCTCGAATGCAATATTTTTTTACTTTAAAATTTGAATTTCAACCACTACACAAAACTAGAAGGAAGACTTTTATTCTTGGTTTAGGCGTTGTTGTAAAATCAATGATATGCATTGCTCGTGAATTGTTAACCGAAAATGTACATTTTAAATATTTGTTAACTTACAAATTTTCACAAGACCATATCGAATTATTTTTTGCCCGAATAAGGCGTAGGTATGGTTGTAATAATAATCCAAATCAATTACAATTTAAAACAGCTATCAAACAATTACTGTTAAGAAATGCTATACGACCATCACCCTCTGCTAATTGCATAGCCTTTGATGATCAAACTAGTTCAATATTTGACTTCAAATGGAATCGAAGACAGTCGCCTTTAAATTCATTATTGGATCAAACTGACGAAGTTACAGCCAATGATGAAGAAAATGAATATATAGATTTAAATACGAACTCTATTTATAAGTCTAGTGAGTTGAAAGATAACATCATTTATTACATAGCAGGGTATGTTGTAAAAAAAATACTAAATGTTATTCATTGTGAGAGTTATGCAGCAGCGCTCCTAAATAGTATAACAGAACATAATTATAGCCATATAGAATATTATTGTACATTTGTTTCTTTTGTTAATAGAGGTGGTCTTATTAATGTTTCGAAGTCTGTTTTCATTATAATTAAAGAAGTTGATAAAATGTTTACATTTTACACTAATAATTTAAGTGAATTAAACAGTAATGACTAAAGCCCGGATATTTAGGCACTTAAAAACACCCAAATAAGCAGGCATATAGGCCGGTAATTACTCTAAAATAGGAGGGTTTTAGGCAGCCTAAATGTAAATAATTTGTTTAAAAAAAATAAACGAATCCTTTTTCTAATATTGGTACTCGTATCTACTCTTCGTTAGAAAAAAATCATCATTTTAAACAAAAATTAACACAATCTGAAAAATAAAAATGTAAGGTTCTCATTTTATTCATTATTAAAGCCCGGATTTTAGGCAATTGCCTAGATTCAAATTTTAATATACTTCAGGCAATTTCGATTTTCTATGCATAGGTAACATGTTTACGTGTAATGGAAGGTTTTTTTTTCGTGCCTTAGAGCCTATTTTGTCTATATTTTGGTTATTATGCCTATTTTTACCTTATACAGCCTATTTGCCTATTCTAACTTTTATTGAGCAGGTAAGGTTTATCATCTATTTCGTTGACTAATTCAGCACTCGACAAAGTTTCAACCTAACTTATAATATTTAAAGTACTTACTTTAATCAAGTTTTTGTGTGTGAATTTAAAATGCCGACAGAAAATACGTGTTTTAGTAAAAATTTTACGTGGCAATTCAATTGTGTCTGCCATTAATCAATGGAGCTGAGGTAACTTTAGACGATATGGCTAAATATAAGAATGCCCCTGTCACATTTTGTGATGTCGAACGAAGTTTTCAGCTTACAAGCAAGTTCTGACAGACCGAAGACAGTCCCTCGCCGAAAATTTCATAGAGCAATTACTCGTAATAGTTTGTGAATCAAAGTATACTACATATTTTGAATTTGTATAATAGTTAATAAAATGAGAACCCTACATTATTATTTTAATATTATTTTTCAATGGCGTTAATTTTTGTTTAAAATGATTATTTTTTCTAATGAAGAGTAGATACGAGT
Source organism: Pterostichus niger (assembly GCA_947425015.1). Classification (NCBI taxonomy): domain Eukaryota; kingdom Metazoa; phylum Arthropoda; class Insecta; order Coleoptera; family Carabidae; genus Pterostichus; species Pterostichus niger. The sequence continues at coordinate 14,160,735 of OX380337.1, forward strand.
ACCAATATTAGAAAAATGATTTGTTTATTTTTTTTAAAATAAATTATTTACCTTTAGGCTGCCTAAAATCCCGCCTATTTTAGAGTAATTACCAGCCTATATGCCTGCTTATTTGGGTGTTTTTAAGTGCCTAAATATCCGGGCTTTATTCATTATTATGCAAATTCAAATTATGTAGCATACTTTAATTTACAAAATATTACGAGCAATTGCTCTATGAAATTTTCGGAAAGGGACTGTTTTCGGTCTGTCAGAACTTGCTTGTAAGTTGAAAACTTCGTTCGACATCACAAAATGTGACAGGAGCGTTCTTATATTTAGCCATATCGTCTAAAGTTACCTCAGCTCCATTGATTAATGGCAAAGACACAATTGAATTGCCACGTAAAATTTTGACTAAAAAACGTTTTTTCTTTCGGCATTTTAAATTCACACGCAAAAACTTGATTAAAGTAAGTACTTTAAATATTATAACATAGGTTGGGTTGAAACACTTTGTCGGGTGCTGAATTAGTCAACGAAGTAGATGATAAACCTTGTCTGCTCAATAAAAGTTAGAATAGGCAACAAACATAGGCAAAATAGGCTGTATAAGGTAAAATAGGCACAATAACCAAAATATAGAAAAAATAGACTCTAAGGCACGAAAAAAAAACCTTCCATTACACGTAAACATATTACCTATGTATAGAAAAACGAAATTGCCTGAAGTATATTAAAAATTGAATCTAGGCAATTGCCTAAAAATCCGGGCTTTAGTAATGACCAATTAATAAAAAAAATTATAATGCATTGTTATAGAAAATTTTCATTAGACGACCATATTTTTCCAAATTTGCAATGTACTGATATTTCAATAGATGAAAGGCCACATAAATTATTTTTGATACTAGCTATTATGAAAAAGTATTTAAAATTTAGGTTTTTTTCTTATGGTATGTTTTATTCAAAAATTATAATGAATCCTGTCAGCAGAAGACATCAGCTAACTAAACAGATATTATTTTCGCATACGTGATATAGATGCTTAAATATTGTTTATAAAATAAAGTATTTTATATTTAATTGATTTTATTTTATTAAACCAAATTCACTTGAAAAAATACATATCCCATTTTTAGATAGAAGTATTTGTATATTTTAAACTCTAGAATGTTTGAAAATCGCGCGCTTATTTGCCTATACTGCAAATGGCGGTCGTTGCGCAGCTTGCCTCACTACTGCGTATCATATATCTACTAGTATATATATGCTGCGTATGCATAAAGTATATATGCTAGCTATCCAGTGTATATATATATATATATATATATATATATATATATATATATATATATATATATATATATATATATATATGTATAACATCCTTGAAAAAAAAGCCTTCTTTTTTTAAAGTTACAAATTCAAATTGGATACAAATTGTATATGTTATAGAGGACCATATTTTTAAATATATAAACAAATTTAATCAAAACCGTACCCGGCATTTTTGATAAATTAAAGTTTATATATGAGCCGTTTTCTATCAATTATTAGTACATAAATTTAATATGTACATTATTACCACACCTTGAATTATTGGCTTTAAAATTATAAGTAATATAATCGTAAGTTTCATTCATAAAAACAAAGATATATTATTTGAAAGAGATCAAGTCAGATCAAGTGTTCTGCAGTTAACTTTGCGGATGTTTCACCTAAAATTTTGTTTGATTCGGTACGTTTTTTTGCTTTCATGACACGTGTGGCAGAATCACACAAATGTCACCATTAGCTTCAAGTTACATAAAAAGAAAAAAGATGTGGGGATTTTCCCTTTCTCTCCGAAGCTATCAATTTGTTTCCAGTTCTCAACTGTCAGAGCAGAAATAGAACAAATGCGAAGAAGAAGTTATACAAACCGACCAATAAAAAAAACGTATCGTATTAACGGCTTCTAACAGTTACAACGTAAATTCAAATTCATTTTAGTGCTGTTTTGTGTATTAGAGTGACGAAGTTTTAGTGGTTAAAATATTTATTCTGTGTCGGACTTTTTATTTATTTTATTTAGATTAACGTAACAAATATGGAATTAATAAAGTGGCAAAATGTTATTGTTGAATGGGTAATTTAATTAGTGGCATTTGTATGACTAAAAATAATTAAATATGTATTGTAGGTAAATTGTTTAAATTTATCCAAACCAGTGCAGACGATTGGTGACTTAAAAAATGAAGATTTCTTCAGGAAATTATTGTTATTTATGTAAGTAATTTCTGTATTATCTGTAGGTTATGCAAATTATTTCTTCATATTTTTAGTACATCAGCAGACCAAAATGCAAGTTTAGACAAATCTGTTGAAGACATGTCGCTCACAGAATTCTTAAAAAGTAAGTCATTTAAGTGCAATTCTAATTGATGTATCAACTAATCTATTTTTGGTGTTTCAGAACATTACCCGGCATATTTTTTAGATGTAGAACCAACACTTATACAGGATGATATAGAAATTTGCAACATTTGCTCATTATTATTACATTACTGTTGTTTTATAGACGGTAGACAAGAACTGACTGCTCCATTGTGTAAAGAATTAAACACATCATACCAATTCCACATAAAATCATTCTTAGAAGATCTTCAAGATTCTCATTCCATAACTAGGGATCTGTTGAATGATGCCATTACTAACATTAGCAAATATTCAACACCAACAAAATTCTCTAAATCGCCGTTTGATTCTCCAAAATTAGAAGGAAATACTCCTCTAGTTGAATTTTTAAAAACACCACTTAAAAAGCAACAAGTTTACGATTCTCATAAAAAAGAAATAAAACATCTACAAGCACAACTTGATTTAGAAAGATTTGAGAAGGCGGATCTTCAAGAAGAAGTAAATTTACAGTACGAAAAGAATACAAAATTAGATAAAATTATATCAAACAAACAATCAGAAATCAGTCGTTTGCGCTCCGAACTGTTGGCTCTGGAAAGTCGAACTCCGCCACCCAACACGAAAAGAGATGGACAAATGGAGAACAAACGACTTAGAGACGAAATTGCAAGTCTGGAAAAGTATATCGAAATTCTCCACAAAGAACAGGAGGAAGTTCAAACTGAGAGAGACAAAGCTAGGGAGCGGGTAAGTAATGTTTATTAAGTAATTATAATATTTATTCTGTTCCACAAATTGTTTTAATAACTATGTACATTTTCAACTTTTTAAATTCATCGTTAGAAGTTGTAGATTACTTATTAAAAAAGTTTTCACATGATGTCAGCTGCGAAATGCCATATCTGTTAATATAATTTTTATTTAATTTATATTGACACATTTACTAAAAATTTATTCATTAGATTAATCTTGCAATTAACTTTAAGGTAGTCGTGTTCCCTCAAAACTCTAAAAATATTTCTTACTTAAAAGCCTCCCAGTGGTGTTTTAGAACAGTCATATTTGCAAAAGGTCTCTGAAAAATTTGAGAATAATGCATCTCCCAAAAAAATATATATAAACTTGATGATGACTTACCTTTGAGGAGTCTTAAAATCTTTGTTAAATATTCCTATTTTGACATACTACATTTGCTTTAGCTGCATTATAATTTCATTCACACAAGCTTTTCTATTTCTCCCAACATTGAATCATATCCATCTATTTATTATTAGATTGTTCACGCTATTTGTCACCATCAATAATAGGCGTCTAACTTTTGTTATAGCTTCGAAAAGTTGAGGAAACTTGTAATGATTGGCAAAGTAGAGCGTTGAACTCCGAACGACATTGCTCCAAGATTAGCGAGGAAAATGAATTTCAGCGAGGTGAATTAATCCAGCTTCGAGAAAAATGTGAAGAACTCTCTTCGATTCTAAAAGAGATGAACTCCAAGAATGTGTGTGATGAAAGCTACGAGATCGATCACATGCATGCAGATTTTCTTCACAACAGATCAGGTAGGATTTTTATTCATTTTATTGTTGCTGAAATCGATTTGTTAATTTGTTTATATCTTGTCGCTTCAGAAGCGAGAGTTTATGGATTCAAACGTTAATATATAACAAATATGATTGAGTAATTCGGAATTACATACATCTACACTGTAATTGGAATTAATTTAATGTTATGCAACGTAATATAAATAAAAGAGCTACATCCGAACACAGAAAATAGTAGAACAGGAACACGAATTTTAAGGAATTTACAATTAAAAACGGATTAAAAACTACGAAATGACATTATTAATATTCAATTGTAACTGTATAATAACATAAATTTTAAATAAGTGTCAAGATAATGACAAGTCCTAAGAAAATGAAAAATGAGAATAAAAAGTTCTGCCTTCAGCAGATTTATTAATTTTTAGCTATAATTTTTATTGTTTAGTTTGTTGTTTTCGTGATGCATAATTAAAATAATACAAAAAATTTGAATCTTTGCATGTTTCTTCATCTTTAAATTTGATTTAGGGCCAATCGACTACGACAGTTTAGCGCACACAGTGGTCGATGTTCAATTAATTGATGCTCAGGAAGAAAATAAAGATCTACGAAAACAGTTAGGCGAATTGGAAGTAAACACAACAGAATTGTCAACACAAGTGAATCAACTACAGTTGGAAATAATTAAAATAATGGACGAGAATAAAGTTTTAGTGGATAGCACCAAACATTTGACGCAAAAGATATCAGACACAGAAAAACAATTGGAAAAATGTCGACAGACCTTAAAACTAACTCAAGATGAGAAAGAATACTTAAATATTTGCATTGTAGAACTGGAAAAGAAATTATCGGAAACTAAATTTAATTTAACATATTACGAAAATGAAACTGAAAGTATTTCAAATGATTTAAAATCTTCATTAGAAATAAATAATAATTTAAATGAGAAGTTGAAGGAAAAAAATAAAGATTTTAAACATTTATTGTCAGAAAAATCTAAACTTCTTTCAAAATTAGACGAATCTGTACAAAAAATACTCCATTTTGAAACAGAAAACGAAATGTTAAAAGCATTTTGCGATAAATTTAACAAAGTTCTTGACAATTATTTAGTTAAATTTGAAACTGAATTAAAGGAACATTCAGAAATATCATCTGAAAATGATAACATTTCGAAACTTCAAAATTTAATGACAGCTTTAGAACATAAAATTCAATTTGAAACCAAGAATTGTAAGTCTTTTTCAAGTCGAAATTCAAGTTTAGAAAATGAAGTGACAACAATATCTAAGGAAAATGGATTATTAAAGGATTTCATAGAAAAGTTCAACAAAACTCTTGAGAATTGTTTGATCAAATTTGAAAATGAATTAAAACAATATGTAGCTGGACCATTAACCGAAAATGATAACATTTCTAAACTTCAAAACCTGGTCACATTTCTGGAATCCAAAATTATAACTGACGCTCAAAACTTTAAATTGCTTCAAGATAATTCAAATTCTCTTCTAGATCGAATTACAAATTTACAGGATGAAGTAACAACATTATATAATACTGAAGTTGATTCTCAGAAAGAAAAAAGCAACTTGAAAAACTGCTTAGAAGACTCTAAATCTAAAATACAACAATTAGACGAAGAAATTAATAATAATAACAAGTTACTATTAATTTGCAAATCGACTATTGAAGAAAAATCTAGTGAAATATCCTCGCTCAAAGATATTTTAATCTCTAAAGATGAATTGATAAAAGATTTTGATAAAGAAAAGTGTCATTTAATATCAGCGTTACAAACAGTAGAAATTAAATTATCGGAAGAAACTCTTGCACGAGATCTTACTGATAAAAAATTAAATATATTGATCACGACCTTACAAGAAGCGGAAACAAAATTACTTCGTTGGGAAGAAAATAATGCCTCCTACAAATTAACTATTGAACAAAAGTCCAGCGAAATTTCTTCATTAAAAGATGCTCTAGATAGTAAAGATACATATATTAAAGATCTTGACAAAATAATATTACAAGAGAAACAACATAAAGATATTGCTAATAATGAAATAGCTAATATGAAGACCATTGTACAGGTATCAGAATCAAAAATAATTGAATTGAAAATAATTCTTGAAGAAAAATGCAAAGAAATTTGCGAACTAAAAGATATTATATTAACAAAAGACAGAAATATGGAAAACCTCAACAGTGAAAAGAATAATTTAATCATTCATTTAGAATCAACTGAAAATTTCTTAACAGAAGTAAGGGATGCTAAAGAACTAGCTGAAACGGAAATAGAAACTCTGAAAATCAGTGTACAAGACTTTGCTTTGAAAGTACAGGACCTTAATATAATAATTGATAGTAACAATAAGTTAATTGAAAGTTATAAAGCAGTTATTGAAGAAACATCAGATGTTATAGCGTCTAAGGAAAAATATATAGAAGATCTCGATAAAGAAAAGACCAATTTAGCAACTATTTTGAATACCGTTGAAAGTAAATTATCCAAAGAAAAACACGTTAAAGTACTAGTTGAAAAAGACTGTCAAAAAATTAAAGACAATCTCATTGAAAGAGAAAATTACATTAGAAGTTTAGAAATTCAGAAAACTGATTTGAAAAATAATGTTGATTCTCTAAAAAAAGAAATATTAAACGAGAAAAATCGTAAAATTAACTTAGAAGAAAAATGTACTAAATTACAAACTATAATCACAAAAGTAGAACAGCAGATGCATGTTCTTCAAAATGACAAAACGAAATTAAATTATCAACTTGAAAATATAAAACAGGAACTAGATAATATGCAGACAAACAATAAAGATTTGATGAAATCAATTTCAGACAAAGACAATCACTTACAAAATTTAGAAAAACAAAATCAAAATTTAAATGTGAAAAAAGAAAAACTGGAGAAAGAACTTCAAACTGCCGAAGATACTACACAAGTTTTAAAATCAAAATTAGAAGAAATGACAAAATCTGTAGAAGAAAAAGCAAATCAGATCTCTGCGATAGAATTGGAGAAAATTGATCTTCAAAGCCATATTGTAAATTTAGAAAAAGAATTATCGGAAAAAATTAAACAAAAAGATGATATAGAAGCACAGCTAAAAGATATAACAAGAACATTGAATCAAAAAGAAACTTACATTAAATCTCTAGAAAACGATAAAAATACTATTCAACAACAACTTGAACTATTAGACAAAAACTTAACATCACAGGAACTAGAATTATCAAATAAAATAACTGACCAACTCCAGAAAAATATTAAACTTCAGTCTGAAATAGATATTTGCAACCAAAACTTTAGTATGATCAATATCGAAGTTTCTACAATTGTAAACATGTTAAAATCTGAAGAAGATATTCATTTAGCTCTTGAACAAATTCACACAGGCGATACTTTCGGTGAATTATCAAAAACAATTTCAAATTTAAAGAACAACATCTGTAGTTTAATATTTGAAAAACGTCGACTGGACAGCGAGATAACAATTTTACAACAACATATTTCAGATCTCGATCATTTAAAATCGTCTGTTGAGGAAAATCATGCAAAAGTATATTCTGAATTGATGAAAAAAATTAAAGATTTAACAGAGGATAAAGAAAGATATAAATCGCATATGGAAACATACCGTAAGAAGTTAGATGAGGTGCAAACGGATTTAGAAACAGCTGCATTTAATGCAGAAAAATTGTTATTAGAACATTCTCAAGTTATGGCAGAATATCAAATAGATGTAACAAAATTGCAAGAAAAAAATAACAATTTAGAAGAAGAAATTAGACAATTGAAGCTTCTAGAACATAATATGACTACAGATTTGTTATCAATTAAAACTGAACTGAAAGAAACTATTATTAATTATCAACGAACTTTAGAAATTCAAGAAGACATGAAACAGAAAAATCTAAAACTTTCGGAAGAAAAAACTATTTTAGCTTTAAAGTTGGACCAAGTTACTGATGATTGTACTCAATTAAAATCATCACTGGAAGAATATTCTTTGAAACATTCTCAGAAATTACTAGAGATTCAAGATGTAAAAAATAATCTGAATTCACATGAAAAAATAAATGAAGAACTCAAGGAAAAAATATCAGCAAAAGATGATCTTGTTGCTGAACGAGACAAAAAAATAAACGAATTAAATTTTAAAATAACAGAATTTGATCATGAAGTACAAATCTTAAAGGAAGAGAAAAATAAATATATTTCTCAGCTCGCAGAACTTAGTATAACTTTAAATCATTTAGAACAGACTCGAAAAGAAATTTCTGAAGAAATGAAACAAAAAATCTTAGATGCTGAAGAAACTATGGATAAGATGAAGGTAGATTTTAATAATAAAATTGAAGATATGAACAAGGAACGATTGGTTGAATTGGACATTAAAAATCAATTGGAAAATAATGTGGAATCATTAACAAAACAATTGGCCGATATTTGTTCTGATAAAAATAAATTAATTACTTTATGTAAAGAATCACATAATAAAATTCATTCTATTTATACAATTGTATGTGAAAATAAAGAAGATAAAAAAATTATTGAACAGATTACCAAATTACAGCAGCAAGGGAAACAAGTACAGTCACTTTCCGATGAAAAAGAAATAGTTGGCAAGGAAATTGACTTTATTGCTAACGAAATAACAATTTTAAAAAAGACGTATAGGGAATTGTCAAATTATGAAAATTTAAAGTCTGATTATGGGGCTTTAATAAATAAATACAATCAATTATTAACTTACGAATCTGAAAATAATTCTTTAAAAATCAAATTCTCTAATTTACAACTTGAAAACACAAGATATCAGAAACAAATATCTGAAAAAGAAGTTGATCATAAAAGCATTAAAAGCAGATACGAGGAAGAAATAGATTTAATGAAAGCGACTTGCGCAAATTGGCAAAAAATTATTAAGGAAAATGAAGCCGAACATACGAAATTACAAAATGATCATATCAGTTTGAAACAAAAATTTGACACAGAGTATGAAATTCTACAGAAATCTAATATAAAATTAGAAAATACTATTTATGAGCTTGAAGAACAAATTAAACGTAATAATAATATAATAGCCAAACATGAAACTAAATATCAAGATTTAAATAATAAATTTGAAGCAGCAACACAAAAAATATCGACTCTTGATCCTGAAATATTAAATCTACAGGATAAAGTAAATAACTATAAGAAAATAATAGCAGATCTTGAAACCGATAACATAAAGTTGACTAAAAACTTTAACGATCTATCAGAACAGCACAAAATATTCATGGAAAAATGTAAACAAAACCACACACAAACGGACAAAGACGAAGTCGCCAAACTCCAATCTGTTTATACAGATCTTATGACTGAAAACTCTCGTTTACAGCTGGACTGTACAGTGCTGAAGAAAACTGTAGAAGATAGAAATAATCAATTAAGCAATTTAACTCTTATCAAAGATTCTTACGAAAAGTTGCTAGAAGAAAATAATAAAGTAAACATGGAACTAGATACTTTAAGATATAAAAGAACTCGAGATAAGGAAGATTTTAAGCGAGTTTTTGAAGAAAGTAATATGAAATCTGACCAGCAGATTCAAGAAGTTAGAAGTGAATACGAAGAGAAATTAAAGAAAATGAAAGAGAAAATTGTAAGTTTGCTATTTACAAATTTCAGTAATTTATATTTATGTATTTAATATTTATTTCAGGTGAAATTGTATAGAGAAGAGGTTGAAAAGGAAAAGAAAAAAGTTTGTACTCTCCAACAAGGGCAAGTAAGTTTTGGTTTACATACATAATACATCACATCCGAACCTTTGAAATATTCATTATATTTGATCATGTAATAAATCTTTCCTGGCACACTGTCTACATTAATAATTCGTTTCAAATAAGTTTGTATCTTCTTTTGTTTATGAAACATTTATTCCTAGGTCGTCTATATAATTTCTTACCCTCAGTTTTATCAACATACACCTATTTTACGTATCTTTTATTCCCCATACCCGAACCTTTTCATCTGACACACAATTTTCTAAATGCAATTTGATTTTTGTAGGCGGAGGAAACAATTTCAACGCTAAAATCTCAGTTATGGTTAACGGGGAACAAATACGTTGATTTAAAAAAAGAAAATGAGAAACTTCGTGAACAATTAAAAATCAAAGACCATAATGAGTTGGAGATACTTGAAACAACACGAGGATCTGATATTCATGGTTCTCGAGATTCGGTGTGTAGTTTAAGAGAACGAAGACCAATTCGTGAAATTGAAGAACGAAGAACATCTACATTGCCCAGAGATATGAAAACTTCATATACACCGCATTCTCAACAGATAGATATCATTGAGGAATCTGTCACCATCTCACGGAAACGGAGATCTATTACTGCAATTCCCAAAAATTTAGGTGAGAATAAGAATTCTTGTAAGTTATTTTATTCAGTTTCTGCCTTCAAGTTCAAATTAGCATTAACCATAATTAATGTAACTATATCCGATTTATATTTAGACATCTGTTTAAATATATTATTATATTTGTATCTGTTAAGATTGTTGATTAGTTTTGACGTATAAAAACATGGGGTTGAAAAGATTTTCTTATTTTTATTGCCGATTTAATTTTATTCTTCAGTTCGTTAAATGTGTTTACTGGTTCTTTATAAACAAAATCTTTTACATAGTCCCATAAAAAAAATTAAGTGCAGTCATATCGGGAGAAAATATATTGCAGAGGTTGGGAGCTATTTTGAATATTTGTTATAAAATCATTTTGTTATTAAGTGTTTCTTATTTTCTGTATTATTATGAGACAAAATTGTTATTTTGTTTAATAATAATAGTTACAATTGTTTTAGTTAATTGTTTTATTTTAAATCACAGTCATGGCTCACTATTCTCTTTCCGATTAGATGTATAATAAAGTGCTCGCCATTTTACTTTTTAATAATGTAACATGGATTAATTTACATGATTGTAAAGCAAATTTGGTGCACTTTTGAAATTTGTAAAAAAATATATTATGTTCCATTTGAAATTTCAAAGTTGATATTAATTACTAATAAACCGGAAATGATATCATGAATATACATCCGTCGTCTGTTTTGAGTGAATATTTTCTGTTTCGTTTAACTTTGGTATCATCGGTGTTGTATTTTTGCACTCTTGCACGTTGAATCATTTTAATATTATATTGATATAATTTTCTTGCGTTACACGTAATTCTTCAGCTTTTCGGTTTCTTTTTATTTCTAATCATAAGAGATTCTTTGGCTCTCCCATGTGTTTTATGTCAAAAATTGTTTTTAATTTATTAATTATCTCGTCATTTAAATCTTGCGTTATTGAAATAGATAATATATACCGTCGACATAAACACATAATATTATATAATCCTTTTCTGATCATCTATGAATGAAAACACAAGGTTCGAAAAATAATTCTTCAAAATATAATTTTAGTATTTCTTGTTTTAATGTTTCATACCATGTAGCAGCACTTTGCTTTAATCCGTAGATTCCTTTTTCTATTTTACATACATAGTCTTTTCTGTTGTCCTTTATTCTTTCTGGAATATTCATATATAGTTCTTTCTTTAAAATACCTTTCCGATATGCTGTTGTAAAATCGTACTGGTTGAGTTCTAAATTTTCTTCTGTGGCCATTGCTAACAATGGCTGGTAGCACAAGCTCTGTTTTTGCCTGTTTCAAGAGCAGTGTATTTGGGTGTTTTAGCTATCTCTTATATGTTAAAACCGTGCTCTTAGAACACCCAAAAACAGAGCTTGTGCTACCAGCCAATATTCTTAATATATTAATCCTGACTGAATTGCATTTATCCAGTCATTATTTTCTTTGCTTTGTATAGCCTCTTGAAATGATTCAAGACATTCTGTGGTTCTTGATAAATTTGTTTAATGTTGTTTCGTTTTGATTCTTTCTGATTTTCGAATGTTTCCAAGATTTTCATTGAAACTTTTAACAGGTTTAAAATCTGCATCTTTATTGATGGTGCTTTTCTCACCATCGTCGACTAATGAATCATCTGATTCGTAACTTTCTTCGGATTCATGATTCTCCACTTCATTTTCTTGCAATTCTATATTGTTCTCATCATCAATTTCTTCAATGTCTTCTTGATCGATATCTTCAATGTCGTTGTCTTCAAGTGCTTCTATTCTTTCTTCAATTTTATTTTCTAAATCGAGGATATATATATTGCAAGTGTATTTCCATTTTCTTTATTTATATCTACTTGTAATTATTGTACTCCTAGTTCATCTTCAATTACTTTTGTGTCTAACAATAATTATTTCTTTTCTGTTTGCACAATATATTCTTATATGGTTAGTTATCAAATCGTAAAAATATGCCTGGGTTTGATGTTGGATAATTTATTATCTTGTTGAGATTTTGCTAACCAATATTAAGCAAGTGAACCAACATTTTTTAGATGTTCTACGTTTTGTTTCTTGCTGTGAAATTTTTCATCTGATGTTGATCCAATTTGTTTCATTAAAGTTCGATTTTTAATGTATACAGAGCATAATTTACTGCCTCTGCCCAGAATTGATTTGGTAGTTTTGATTCGATTAGCATTGCTCTGGTTCAATGCCTCGTTCTTCTGTTCAGTTTTCTTGTGGTGTGTAGGCCGCTGTTTTCTCATGAATTTTCTCATGTTGTTTCCTTCCGGAATTTTTACATAGTTAATATTTGTTTGTTCTAGGTAGCTAAAATTATTTTTGTCATAAGTCATGCGACTTGTAGCTCCTGAATCAATGTACCATTTTTTGGTGAGTTGCTTGATATTTTCTGAGCATTCTTTTATTCGTAAAGCAATTTGATCATTTACTTCATTCTCGGTTTTGTCATCTTTGATATTTTCTTCTCTATTTGTTCTTTCCTTTATTGTTGTTTCGCTGATAATTAATTTTGTTCGAACCTTCTTCTGTAATTATTACCATCTTTTTGACTGTTATCTTCTGAACTTCTATTCTGTTGTGTTCTTTTGTTAGGGTTGTATTTGTAATAACAATCTCGTGCATAGTGTTTTGTTCTATCGCAAACGTAGCATTCTTTAACATTTTTATGTTCTCTTTTTGGGAAATTAGCTTGATTTTTATTATTGGTTATGCATGCTGCTTTTATTTTAAATTAAAGTTATTTTTTTTGTATTTTTAGACCTGAAATAAATTTGTCTAAGGTTATTTTAATTAGACCATTTGCTTTTATTTGTAGCCATATCATATTGTAATCTTTCGGTAATCCATTTAAAACTAAACCAAAATATTCTTCATTTTAGAGTGTCGCCCCACATTGAATTAACTTATCTTTTATGAATTGTCTTCTTGCTAGGTATTTTTCTAATGTTTCGTCCTCCTTTTTCTTTATTGTACTTAACTCCATTCGTAGATGATATTTTCCTTTATGTGATTGTTTAAGTTTCTTCCATACTTCTATGGCTTCATCCAAATTTATGACTCCTTGAGCTTGGTCCGGCTCAATTGTACATAATATTAATGAAGCTACTAACGCGCTGTTATCTTCGTATTCTTAAATTTCTTTAGATTTGAGAGCTTTATCTTCTGCTGTAACATTTCCTACTTTCTTTGGTTTTTCATTTTCTATCGTATGCCATGCCTTTTTTCTCTTATTATTAATTTTACGTGGTTTCTCCATATTTGATAATTATTATCGTTTAGTTTTGTAACATTATTCTCCATATTGTTATTTTTTATTTTCACTTTCTTGCACTACTTATTTTTTTGCTTATTTCTTTCAACAGGAGGTCTGGGCCCATAACCTGTTGAGATCCTTAGCAATATATTATTTTATAAATAAATACAAGATTTTTATTCATTCACTTTTACTATATTAACTCAAATAAAAAAAAATGTTCAAAATTATATTATTTCAAAAACAATTTTAACACTAAGTAGTCCGACATAATTATTCCCTTAAAAAGTTGATGAGATGACATTTCCTGCCGATTTTTTGACACCAAATTTCTTTGGGAGGGGAGATATATCGTTTTGCGATTCCTTTTGGATTGTAATGGCAAAGTGACTTGGAAATTATCATTCTGAGTCGTTTTTAATCAGCATTCAGGCATTTGGGGATTCATTTAGTATATAATTTTCTCATACCCAAATTATGATTTGCGATCTGAAAGATATATTCATATGAAATAATGTCTCTACTATACATTTGAGTCTAATTTCGATCCTCCAAAATCAAATCATGTACGGATTAAATATTTTTAGCAGTGGACACAGAAACGGATCTCTCAACACGGTGTTCATCTTTGACGTCTGTTTCTAAAATTCAGGAACCCAGTATTTTATGGTGGCGAATGAAGGACATTGATAATTCAATAGTTTCAACATATCTGCGTAAATTGCCTTGCTAAACAAATCTTTCAAACATATGTACTTAAACATCAATCGATACTCAATTCTATCAAAATTGAGATTTTTATCTTCCATGTTATCTTTAAAAATTCACACTCGGATTGGCTGAACTTTTTAATAAAAATTGGAGGATCTATTTGTCAAAGAACATATTTATTGTTATGGTTTTGTTTGTGGGAAAGTTCCAAGGCTAACTATTTATCAATACCTTCTCGTATATAGATGAATATGATTCAGGTTTGTTGCGTGAATGAAATATGCGACTACTATATATGAAGGGAAATGTGAATGTGGATCATGTATCAGGATAAAAATCTTTGGCGAAGATTACTTCCAGGATGAATCCCTTTAACCAAATTTAAGTATTTCTTCAAAAAAATCCTATAAACTCTAAAAAATACCTTTGTATAATCTTTGACGAAAGTAAGACATGTTTGTCTGTACTATTAGAAAACTATGACACAATTTGAAAGAAAGACAAACATATTTCTAACAATATTTTTTTACAATATAAAAACAACTACTGTCAAATTATAGTTAACTTGATATTTTATATATTTTTAATAAACTGAATTACAACAATCTTTAGATCCCGGGTTGAAAATGGAGGACGAAGAAGGTGAATTCTTCAACAACACATACTTAGCCGATTTGAAAGCTGGTAAATGTTTAGTATCAGACCGCGATTCAGTCTGCAGTACCAATACTAGACTCTCGGAACTGCAGTTACGGAATTCGTTGTGTCCACCACACTTAAAGTCATCTTACCCTGCTGAAATGCAGTTCACTAGTCCTGGACAGTGCAAAGAGGAGGACATCAAGGTAGGATGATTTAAAAAAAATTGTATTCATAAATGTTAATTGTGTCGTTTGCATGTTGGTGTCGTGTTGTCAACAGATGGGGTCAGTTGATTTGGACGATAGCATGAGCAGTAGTCTCTTGCCTGGTGAAAAGCCCCGGACGAAAAAAGGGGGACAGACTTTGTATAAAAAGCCAGGGCCACCTACACCCAGTAAAAACGGCGGGAGGCTCTCTTTACAGGTTAGATCCCTTTTAGATGTACATACACACTTCTGTTTCTTGTTGGGTTGTGCTTGTGTTCTCTGTTTTAAATTGTTCTTGTTGTTGAGGTATCTTGCACGGCGTAAAAGACACAATAAAGATTAAAATGGTTTTAGTTTTTTTTGCAGAGGTATCCAAGCTATTTACAATTTACTCATGTAAGATTTAATTCCGTAATATCCGAATCTAATATCTAATTAAATTCTTTTTTATTTAAAAAATAGTTTGGGTACACTGTATTATATAACTGTGACTGAAAATATTTAAAAATGAATATAATATATTTCCTACTAAATGAAATTGTGTGTTTATCTAACCTTTCCTTCTATCTTTTTATTTAAGTACAGGATGTATAAAGAAAGTTGAATTATTAAAATTTTAATTTTCTTTATTCCTAAATTAATTAAATTCCGTGATGAGATGATTTGCGCATATGGAACGTATGTCAAGTGAAAGATTGGTTAATGTTTGATAAATTGTGTGTACAACCTATGAATAAATGGAGAGATATAAGGTTTCTCGTGTAATTGAAAGACAAGCTTGTATGAAAGGAACAATTTATTATAAACAGAGAGCAAATAAATAAGTACAATTTTATTTTCAAGAGCTTAACTTGATATCAGCCGCACATCTGAAATTTACGGGAACGGTTGCGTTGCTATCAATTTGACCGAATAATATATGCCTTTGTAATTTTTTTATGGTGTTTAGATAAAACAAGCAGTAAATACTTTCTTAACATTTTATTTATATTTATTAACGAAAACTATTTTTAATTTTATATGTTCACGTAACACAATTGAATAATTGTACTTATACCAAAAATAGTTATTTACGTAACCAGTTATGAAAAGTTTGATATTGTTTGACGAACATAATATTTGCCAAAACGAGCGAAGCGAGTTTTGCAAGTAATGTAAAGAATTCTTTACATAATTCTTGAATGACAGTTATGAAAAAATTAACATTTCATAACGGAATTAGGTAAAATTAATTATACTATTCAAATATTTTGACTTCACAAAGGTCACAGTAAGTTGCAGTATATTCTTTGCCAATATATTGTATAATATATATTTTACCATAAACGTACGTAAAACGTTGTAATAGGTCCGGTTGCGAAATCTGAATACCACCACTCTAACTCTAAACTAACTTGCATTCTGATAATTATAATTTTTTTTAAAGAATAATTAGATTCATGACATACGTATTTATTTGCAAATATATGGGGAAATATATATTTATTGGTCTTTAAAGCCGGTGAAATATATAGAGTTTAAACTGAGAATTTTGTAAAAACTAAAAAAAAAATAGTTTTGTTGAAAATAGATGAGATATATAAAGTCGGTACTACTGACAGTCAGATAAATTTGTAAATTTTAATTCATTTTTTTTTTGTAAATTTTTATTATTTAAAATATGTTTCGGCTATTACTAAAATACATAAACTATAAACTAGGAAATATAAAATAAAATGAAAAATATCTATAAGTACTATAAAAACTTTTAAATAAAGTAATGAATTTTTTTTTCAAACGTCATATAATTGACAACTTATGTGACTTGATTGACAAGGTAAAAGTATTACTTTATATTATTAGGCACATAAAGTAGCAACTTTATGTGCCTAATCAGATAAAATAGAAACATCAAAAACATTGCGACTCAATCATTTATTATTATTAATATTTATAGAAATAGTACAATTATTTAAAGTTGGATTTAGAAAAAGTCCGCTAGTACCAATATCAGCAAAATCTGAATTTGTTAAATTTAAATATTGGTAGTGGCAATCGGTGCACTATTGAGCTCAGTAATTTGATTTGGCTGAAGAATCTTGTTGGCAATGTCCTTTTTACTTTTCATAACATAAAATTTCTGTGCAGCAAGCATCAAGCGCAAGGATCTCACTAAATTAAAATAATAAATTAATATAGAAAAATCTTTATAAAAATTATTTCGAATTTGAATTTCAGTTTTTCATTATTTGTTTTGAAAATTTACTTACTGTGTTTCGTTAACAATTTCCTAGTGATTTCTTCCTAAAACCTATCATTTAACTAAGTGAACAATTCAATGTTTTAATATTAAAAATAATGTATATGTTACATAGGGGAGCATAAGAATTTTAGAAAGGCTTAGGTGGGGCATGGTACAAAAAAGGTTGGCAAACACTGCTCTATAGTAAAAACAAAATGAATCAAAAAGATAAGAAAGAAAGGGAGCATCTACCTGTGCTTGTTATTGAAGGTGAACTCCACACAATTGCAGGTAAACACTAGAAAAATTTAACCAATGAATCTAAAATCAAGAATCATATGCTTGTTTTTTTTTTTTTTTTTTTTCCTACATGACCAAACCATCTCAACTGACTTATTCCCACTCTTCTTACAACATTCTTCCCAATCTCACATTCATCATACACCAATGTATTCCGGACACGATCTCTTCTAGTATATCCACACACACCCCGCAAATACCTCATTTCCACAGCAGTTATACGCCGTTCATGTTTCTTCATCCATACCCATACTTCGTTCGACAGCCAAACTACCAATGTCAACACATAAAACTTAATTTTTGCTCCATATAACATAATATACTATTAATTATAAAACTACAAAAAATCAAACAAAGTTACAAACAATAATATCTTATATGTCAAACAATAAAATGAAATAGCGAATAAGCCAGCAGCACAATGAAGTTGGTCTTTACAGTCTGACTGCTGAAAGTAACGGCGTTTCTATTTTTCACAGTTAAAAGTAGACGCGCAACTTAAGCTGTATATGTGTCACCAGTATTATATCGATTTGTTACCGATCCCGAGTTAAATAAGCTGAAAAAAGTTAGACATAGGCTTTTAGCATGCGCACTGCTTTTTAAATTATTTTAGACAAAAATGTTTAAAATAAAAGTTATAGAGCTTAAAAATCTGTATATAAATGAGTAAATAAGATTAATTTACTGTGGCTTGAAACTGTAGAAATTAATTTTGAAAGTTTATAAAAGTATAATTTAATAGTGTCTAACCAACGAATTAAAACAAAATGATAAACAAAGACGTAATGTGACAAATCAATTTATTCCAAACTTAAAATATATTCATTCAAATGTCAGCCGAACTTTTGACAGCAATGTTATATAAGCCATAAAAAAATAAAGTGGACTTAAATTTATGAATTTAAATACTTAAAAATTTAGTCTGTCCTTTATATAACCGGTCATTAATATTGTAAATATTTTATGACTGAAAAAGTTACACGTTTTTTGTTATTTTATTTGATTTCTATAGCTAACACTAATTAGATTATAATTTTGTAAATTTTAAAATTCAATTTCTTCATATATAATATTAGCGGTAAATTTCAGATTGTTACGAGAGCTGGTTGCCTAGCAATTTATCGAGTGACATTGACAAAAAATGTTGATCAATGTCATGAGATAATTTGCAATAGGCTCGAGTAAAACAATCAAAAAAATTTGCCAGGATAAAATTTTTCCACGAATGGTATTCGGATGACTATTTCAAAAATAAAAATATGTAAGTGAACAATAACAAACTTTATTTCTAAAACAAAACTAATTACACAAATATTTCAGCACTACAATTGATATCTATTTATTGCAAATATTAAATGTCCAATTATTATAATAATTTCCATTAGATGTATTTTGATCACTGCTTCCCTAATTATTTTGAGCAAAAACGCGTCTAATAAAAGTTTTAGGGCATCAAATTCTGCATCTAAATCAATAAACAGAATTACTTTTACGTGCTTTGTAACGATAGAAATTAAATATGAAAATGTCGAAAATTACTTTCAAAATATTGATAGCCATGGAATCGAACAAAAAAAAATAAATGTTTGACGTTTTATCTGTCAAAACATCAACGTTTGACGTTGTGACAGATAAAATGGCCAGCTCGATCACCGGATTTGTCACCTAATGACTTCGTTCTGTGGGGTCTTTTAAAAAATAAAATTTACAAAAATAGGCACCCAAATGTGGATTCTCTAAAACAAAGAATTACAGAGGAATGCAGGAATATTACAGCCCGGCAGAACATGTGCCGTAATTTTTACGAAAGAAGTTTTGCTTAGCGAACAATGGAGATGTGTTTGATGATATGGTCTAGACTAGAATATGTATTTATTATGTCCATTATAGTTTAATTTTGTTATAAATAAATTTCTATTCTGATATTAAAATTAAATAAATATACTGTTTACTTGCCTACTTAATTATTTATTTAACAATACAACTGCCCAACCGGCGAAGCTCTATTATAGGACAGGTACAAAAAGATACATAGAGCAAAGAGAATAAACAATAATTATAAAATTACAAAAATTAACTTAAATACCTTAAAGTCATCATCTGTGGCGCTACAGCCCAAATCGGGCCTGGGCCTACCGGACACACCGAACCGCAGTTTTTACACTGCCGTACTGCCGGTTTTCGTAGTCGAATGCTACATTATTTAAGGCGTATAAGTGACTAGCTTATAGTGCCCGAGTGTGATAAATACATGTAGCTGTATTTTGTATATTTTACGACAAATCACACATTGTCGACAGGCGGATTCGAACTGACGAACCTTGGCTCGGGTGACGTCACAGTATGTTAAGAGATGTGCCTTAACACGCTCGGCCACCGCGCCTGATATTAAAATTAAATAAATATACTGTTTACTTGCCTACTTAATTATTTATTTAACAATACAACTGCCCAACCGGCGAAGCTCTATTACAGGACAGGTACAAAAAGATACATAGAGCAAAGAGAATAAACAATAATTATAAAATTACAAAAATTAACTTAAATACCTTAAAGTATAATTACATAAAAGAAAAAAAACCATAAGTAAAAATGACGAATAGAAAATACAAAAAAATAGAAAATGTATATCTTATTTAATATTTAAGTTATTGATTGAATTGACAAACACTCTTGGAGGTATATCAATAAAATGAATATGGTATAAAATACACATTCTAAATATATATATATATATATATATACAGGGTGTTAATTAAAAATCTGGCCATAGGCGTTTAACATGGGAAATCGGTTTTTCCTTGCGCGTTGCTTCCCAATTGATTTTAGACAAAAATGCTTCAAATAAAAGTTGTAAAGCTTAAAATTCTGCATGTAAACCACTAATCAGATTTTATTTGTTACATTTCATAACTGAGAAAATAAATTTTAAAAATTTTTGAAAATTGCTTATTTGTAGCGATAGCCATGGAACTCAAACAAAATTACAAGCAATTGTATGACATTGTAACTGTCAAAATAAGTTTGTGTTTCGTGATTTTCGTTTAAAAACAAATATTTTTGAAAGTATGGATCAGTTTTCTCATGAAGAAAAGCTTCAGATCAGAAAATGGTGCTACTCTGGACAAAGCTACAGAAAAATACCTGATTTAATAAGTGTAGTCTGGACACATCGACGAATTCCAAGTAAAACCACAATAGAAACTTTTATTATAAAATTTGAAAAGACTGGAACATTCAATTTTAAGAATCAAGAAATTAATCATGTGTCTTATAATAATGAAGAAAATGTTTTGGCCATAATTAAAGCAAACCCTACCCTTAGTTTAAGGGAAATCGCTACCGAAGTCGGAATTAGCCATGTATCAGTATACAATATTTTTAAGAAATATAAATACTATCCATACAAGTTCCACTGCCATCAGGAACTTCTTCCAAATGATTATGAAAATCGTGCCAACTTTTGCGAAATTATTATGGAAAAGGCAAATGAGAATAGAAATTTTATAAAAAAATATTTGTTTTACGGACGAATGTACGTTTACTTTAAACAAAAAGCCAAATCTACATAATTGTCGGTATTGGTCACAGCATAATCCGCACAACATCTTAGAAACTAATTCTCAGTACATACAAAGGGTAAATGTGTGAACTGGTATACTTGGTAGCTATGGCTATATGTAATTGAACCGTTTTTTATTGAAAAAATCTATTCTGACAAATACTTAGAACTTCTTATCGAGAAGGTAGGACCAGAGATTGCTACTTTAAATTTGGAAAATGTATGGTTTCAACATGATGGATGTCCTGCACATAATGTTCATGTCGTACGACATTATTTAAATGATACATTCCCGAACAGTTGGATTGGCAGAGGAGGAACAATTAATTGGCCTGCACGGTCACCCGATTTAACACCGTGCGACTTTTTTTTTGTGGGGACACTTAAAAAATGTTGTAAACAGAGAAAGATTTGAAAATATTGAACAACTTAAAGATGCAATTTCCAATGAATGTAGAAAAATAAATGCCAGACAGCTGCATAATGTTAGAGACGGCTTTTATAATAGACTTGGATATTGTTTAGCGAAAAATGGAGGGTTATTCGAACATTTAATATAAAATTATATGCATCCTTGTTTTCTGTTTATTAAATAAATACATTATTCTTGTCTTCATTTCTGTTTTATTTTGTATGTGTTGAGAGCTATGTAGGTATTCTGAAATTAAAACAATGTATCTAAGAAACAGATTTGTTTTATACGTAGGTACATCAATTGAGTTAGGTATAAAAATTTAAATTATAATTCTTTGTACACATTCGATTTGCCCTTATTTATTTAAACTAAATTTTAATTTTTGGCTGTATAACTGGCCATAATTCAATGTAATTGTCTACATATTTAACTTCTATTAAACGAAAATCACAAGACAAAAACTTATTTTGACAGTTACAATGTCATACAATTGCTTGTAGTTTTGTTTGAGTTCCATGGCTATCGCTACAAATAAGCAATTTTCAAAAATCTTTAAAATTTATTTTCTCGGTTATGAAATGCCACAAATAAAATCTGATTAGTGGTTTACATGCAGAATTTTAAGCTTTACAACTTTTATTTGAAGCATTTTTGTCTAAAATCAATTGGGAAGCAACGCGCAAGGAAAAACTGATTTCCCATGTTAAACGCCTATGGCCAGATTTTTAATTAACACCCTGTATATATATATATATATATATATAGATAGAATGTTGTTGGAGAACGAGTTTGGAAGGAAGGCGTATGAAAATTAATTAATGACAGAGAGATAGGATCATCTATTAATGAATTAATTAGTTTATGAAGATAGATACATGATTGTACAATACATCTTGTGCAGAGAGATTTAAGACAGAATATGTTTAGCAAGATGTTATATGTTACTATTTCGTCCGGACATGAGGCAATAATTTTAAAATATACATACTTTTAAAAATTTTTTTTGAATAGATTCTAATCTATTATTATGAATATTTTAGAAAATATAAATATTTTCTTCTGCAGTAACAACGTCAAACGTAGACATTTTATCTGTCACAATGTCAAAGTTGATGTTTTGACAGATAAAACTTCAAGCTTTTATTAATTCTTTTTGTTCAATTCCATGGCTATAAATATTTTCAAATGTAATACCCCGAGAGCTTGAAAATTATCGGATATTTCCCGATTGTTTCGTTGCGTAACAACGATTGAGATAAGTTTCGCTTAAAAAAATCCCTGATTATTTTTGATGATTCTGAATAGCGCTTAGGTTACAACTGTCAGAAAAATGATTGTTTATCGCCTAACAACCTACCCGGGAAATTATCGATATAATTTAGATCTAGTTGTACCACTTGATGTTAAATGCCACGCTCTTATTGGTCGAAATTGGGATTGAAAAAATAATCAACGCAATTTTCGACATTTTCATATTTAATGTCTGTCGTTATAAAGCACGTAAAAGTAATTCTGTTTATTGATTTAGATGCAGAATTTGATGCCCTAAAACTTTTATTTGACGCGTTTTTGCTCAAAATAATTAGGGAAGCAGGATATTGCAAATAACTGATTTCCCATGTTAAAGTCCTTTGACCGGCTGAGCGAGTCACCACCCTGTATATATATATATATATATATATATATATATATATATATATATATATATATATATATTGTATACAGATCTGTTAATATAAACATTAAAGATATTTGTTAAAACAAATATGGAATAAAAAAAAGAAAGATTTTTCCCTATGTTAAATATGGAATAAATTCCATATGACCATCTGTACATAAAAACTAATTTTAATTTTTACATTACTTTTGCCTCAACGTATTATGTGAATAAATTTGGGTTCATTGAATGCAAGTTTTAATTTTGAATATCTGTTGTGCTGATACTATTATTTAATAAAGAACAAAAACATACATCCGGTATAATAGTGTTTGTGTTCATATTTTCTATGAAACGTGGCGCTAGTATTGTAAAACTAAAAATCATGAAAAAAAAAACAACTGATATTTATCTACTTAAGGAAAAAAACTCTTAATTAGATTTTGAATTTAATAAGCGGGTAGTTGTAAAATGGGAAGAATAAAATAATATCCAAAAATTTTTGGAAACATGGATTTTATTTTAATAATTAAAAAAAGTACTCGACGACGATTCAAGCCATAATTTGGCTCATTATAAAGTCTATAATAAATATTTTACAATTTAATAGTTATAGGTAACTTATATTACAATGACCTCATACTATGATATTAAATTTTATTGTAAAATTAAAAAAAACCTAAAAAGTAACATTTTTAAACAAATAAACTTAATTGACTAACAAGTGTATATACTTCCTGAGTCAATTGATGACTAACGATAATCGTTAAAACCCGTAAAATTAGTGCCCAGTAGTCATGTAAATTTCATGGTAGGATTTCATTGTACGAAAAATATATATATATATATATATAAAATAATATTTTATCGTGAATGGGATTTTTAAACATCCATGATTGCGAATTTGACAGTATAGGAAGCAACATATTTTGATTGAACTACTAGTATAACAAATACAAATAAACAATAATTATATATTTTCAAAAATCTCTCCATTCGCTTCCAAACATTGCCCTAGTCGATTATAAAAGTCATTCATAACATTAGATATTTAGGAAGCTGTAATACATCCAGATATGTTTTTAATTTGAATTTTCTATTTCTCCACAGTTCGGTTTAAAAAAAATAAATGTTTCAACATTTTGTTCAAGCTGGGCAAAATTCCAATTTAATTTATAAATCATGATAATTTGTGATTTATTTATGTAAAATATAGTTTTTGTGAATTATCAATTTATTTAATATTTATTTTTTTTAAACTAATAGATACATGAAATGTGCCACAGATATGTGCACAACCGAATGAAAACAGATATGTCAATCAAAAAATGTAACTACGAGTACTAAATGACGCAATGTATCTTTATGTTTATATGGTAAATTTACCCGGTTTTAAATTGTATTGCATTGTTATAGTTTACCTTTAAAAACATCTGTACGCTAAGAATCTTTAAAAATATACTTTTTGTTAAAAACAAAAAACGACTAGAAATTTTAAATAAATGTTTAATGTAATACAATCACGAATCAGTTGACAGATTAACGACAACTACTGTCAGAAATATGACATGTAAATGTGCACGTGCATTGCCTGTCTTAATAACAGAAATTATACTGTCATTTTTTCAAAAAAATAAAGTAATCATTAAGAATGAAAAATAATTATTTATAATGTATGTATCGATAATAATTTTTATTTAATATTCTTTCATAAGTTTTGTATTTCTTTGCTTACTTTTTATATAATTTGTCACTTCAATTTTGCACGGATTTCTTTTACTAAATTTTTTGATTGATGATTTAAGTCAATCCCATAAACATTTCTACTATGCACCTAATTGCATGTTGGATGATGTATCAATATAGTCCTTTCAATTAAATTAAGTCTTTTCAATTGAATGAAGCTTAGGAGAAAGGATCTAAGTCTATTTTTGAGGATTTAAACAATTTTTCTAGAATTTAAGCTCAAAACAATTAACAATTTCTTTAAAGCTTGATCTGCATATTTTTTTAAAAGGCTTAATTCACTTGATTTAAATAAAAATTACGGTTTAAATCAATTTATAATTTCTTTTGATTTAAATCATGCCCAGCTCTGATAGATCGTTAACTTGACAACCTATGTTTCATTTTGATATAAACCCTGTGATTGGTAGGGTTTCTTGGTCAATTGACCAAGAAACATTTAATAAAAATCACAATTAAAATTGTAATTTATTTATATAGTACTGTTTACTACATCCAATATTACTGAAAATGAAAAACCAACAACAAATAATAAACAAAGCCACATCAAATTCAAAATAAAGGGGAAAATAAAGTAAAAGACGTAATGAAATGAAATAATATGTATTTATTTTATTTGTAAAGTAAAGTAAGCAAATTCTCCAGAACCCAGAATACCAAACTAGATATATTCATGTAATAATAGTAAGTAGCTATTTCTATTGAACAACAGATGTCGTGGCGGTTCCATTTAGATTATTTGACCGTATTATTTGGCTGTCAAATATTTTTGGTCAATTGATCACGGCACAACCCTAGTGATTGGTACCTGACTGTCAAATTCGTAACCATGCCATATCCATGTTTCACGCTAAAATAAACTAATGTGTTAAATAACTTCTTTTTGTGTCGTACAAAATTGAGCAAAATTTATGTTATTTATGTTATAAATGCTATGTATGCTTGCAGGATGCATGTTTTTCTTTTTCCAAAAAGTAATCCAAAAAAAATAAATTCTAAAATTATTTTTACACAGAAATTCTGAAAGATATCCTTCAAATAAAAATCGTCAATTTAATGGCCAGTTGCACCGCCAAATGTTTAACTTTAAAGGTTTAAATAAATTAATGCAAACTTAGTTTACTTGTCAAATAGCATAATTGACATTGATGTGAAACATTCGATTTGCTTTTATTTATTTAACTTTTGGCAATGCAGTTGGACTCAATATAATTTTTTTTTATATTTCTTCTGAGGCACTCATTCTCTGAAAAAAGTCTAGCTTGTTTTAAGACAGCTTTTTTGCCCTAAAAAATGTTGGAAACTTATTATGGAATATATTCCTACTGCTAATGAATAAATATTTAGTGAATGTTTTAAGGGTTCGTAGTATCTCATTTTAAGATACATATTAAAAACTTATCACCAATTTGTTGTTTGTAGGGCAACGAAATCCACCCACGCGAGATTCTGCGTGAGCACAATCCCGGTCGTACGACAAGCACCCCTAGCCGCATCAAGGCGTTGTTCACTCGGAGCGGAACTTCTTCGCGCGACACAGAGGTAGGCACTTCTCGGCGTTGCGCCCATTCCCTTGTCCCGCTTCTAGCGCGCCCTCCGCCCCCTCGTCTCACCCTACGCTCTGCTGATCACAGTCCCATACTTCCACACAATCGTGATGGGCCTTGTAATGTAGTACAAGTGATTGTGCTGATGCTTGCGGTTGCCCTTTCTACTTACTGCTCGATGTTGTTTTTTGATCTTTAACAGAACCAAACAAAAATTTCATTAGCTTATTTTACTCTTACTTAACCAAATACGAATGTTTATTGAAATTTCTGTTTGGTGTAAATACTACAAACTGTGATTCTTCTAGTAATTTTTTGATAACTAATTTAAAATTATTAATTAAAATGTGATATATGTTACCATTTTACACTTGTTAGTAACACTTTTTTATTATTATTATTTACAAGATAAAATATAATCTATTTGATCTTCAATATTTTGTAATTCATTATTAAATGGGACAAGTTGGTATAAATACATATTTAAACTGATAAATGTATTTTTTATTTTAAATACTAACCTTTTCTCAAGCACTTTCTTTTTGTAGTGGTTTAGCTGGTGTAGTGCCGTTTAGAGAAATGTAAAGTCACAAATAGGAAACATTGTTTTTATTTGTTGTTTTTAATATCTCAAACCTGCTTTTTTATTTAATTGCAAAATATAAAGCAAAAATTATGATTTGTCTATAGTTGCATTTCGTAAAAAGACTTAAATAATTTTATAAACTTTTCTTGGTATTTTGCTACAACAGAAAAAACAATTTTGCCTTTTGATATTTTGCGACAATTGAAAAGACAATTTAGCATCTGACTTTACATCCTACTTAAAATGGTGTGGGATACGTAATTATATTTGGGCCAGTAGCAGTGATAAAAGTGATGAATATATACAATGTGTTAAAAAAGTTCCGGGACGGTGAAATATCTCGAGAAACACACATCGAATCAAGAAACAAAAAAACACGTGTTTCATATTTTACAAAAACCTATCTATGCACACCAAACACAAACCCCAACTCCTACCCCCAGGGGGTGGGGCGGTGGGCAACTTTGAAATCTTAAATGGGTACCCCCATTTTTTATTGCAGATTCGTATTCTGCGAAAAAATAATTTAATTTTATCGGAAACTTTTTTCCAATTCAGAATAGATGGTGCTCTAATCGCAAGGGGACTCACCGAAAAAAAGTCACCCCAAAAAAACAATAAAGGAATAAAATAACGTTTATTTTATAAAATCATTTTGCAAATTTATTTCAAGCATTTAGTCGGTGAAAGGCTTGTGGCTACTTGTGATTATGTTGATTTTTTATTTGATTCAATTTTTATTTCTTGTGATATTAGACCGTTTTTTACTTTTCTTTCAGAATCATATTAAAACTTATTTTTGCGATTAGAGCGCCATCTATTCCGAATTGGAAAAAAGTTTCAGAATACGAATCTGCAATCAAAAATGGGGGTTCCCATTTAAGGTTTCAAAGTTAACCCCCGACCCACCCCCTGGGGGTAGGAGTTGGGGTTTGTGTTTGGTGTGCATAGATAGGTTTTTGCAAAATATGAAACACGTGTTTTTTTGTTTCTTGATTCGATGTGTATTTCTCGAGATATTTCACCGTCCCGGAACTTTTTTAACACCCTGTATATATATATAACTAAACAAAGTGGACTGTGTCAATCAACTTTTCAGTAAATGGCAAGTAAATAAAATAATATATACAATGTCAATGATTTATAACATGCAATAAACAATATGAAAAATTTGTTTGAAATATGTTTAATGTCATTGATAAAAAGCATGATCATCTGAAGCAATTTAAAATACGTTTTTCTTTTATTTACTTACAAAACATTTTAAAATTATTGGCACACAAGAAAATACACATTTGCATGTATATTTAATTAATATAATATTTATTTTCAAATGAATTTAGTTAATATTATTTTTATTTACAGAATGTGTCTACTCCTCGCGGCCCAACCAAACGACGCAGTATTTTTCGAAGATAGTTTTTCCATATTTTATAGCTTGCTTATAATTTAGTTTATGTTTGTATTTTTTAAAATATAATTTCTACGCATCTTTTAATCAAATTAATATATTTTACGATTTGTACATGGTTCTTAATAACTACAAGAAGTAAACAATTCTAAAAATGTATGTATCTTTTCAAAACCTTTATTTTTGGAGTGAATAATAGGCATCATTTGAAAAATAATTTAGATAGTCTATTATCAAAGTTTTGGATTTATTCCCTGAAGTCTCCGTATCATCTTGGAGTAGTTGGGTCTTATCAGTATCACCGAAGCTTGAACCAACATTATTTTACAGTTTGTGAATGAAAAGTAGAACTTCGGAGTTAAACATGAGATTTTAAATATGTCCGGAAATTGGCATTCTTGTACATTTTAGAGCTAAATTACAAAAATGAAATTTAACTTTTAAAATATTTAATTTTAACATAATAAAATGAAACATTGCCATCAAAACCCAGATGCCTATGAAATTATAACACAAACAAAATATTTTTTGAACATTACTTGTGAAAATTACATTTTCTTCACTCAATTTAGTTGTGATAATAACCGTTTCCCTCACTAGTATTGAAACTTTTCTCACTAAATTGAATGAAGGAAATGTCATTTGACACGTTATTATTATTTTTGTTTGTGGTGACCAAGGAAACGTGATGTGCATTTGTAACTCCATTAATTTATATAAAATAATTAGGCCCAGTTGCATAAAGCAATATTAACTATGTTGTTAGCTAACAGCATGTTAAAAATTAACAATGGGTAAGATGGCTGACACCACATTAAATATGTTTTCTATTTTTGTTAAAATTAGTTTATATCAGTATTAAAATGCTTATTGTTAGTTAGATAATAATAATAAAGCAATATTTGTAACTAATACACTACAGAAATTATAACGTTTTAATAATTGAACTGTCAAATATTTTAACATTTCTTAGAAGCATGTTTTTTTGTTCTAATATAACTTTTTCGCGTAGTTAACAACGTGATTAGCTGACGTTTTATGCAGCAGGGCTTAATTTTACGCTTCTACAATGTTTACAAAAGTGATGACGTCAAAATCGTATGATCCGCATTTCATAGCACACACCGTATGTTGTCAATTTATAAAAATGATTATAAGTTTACAATTCTAGATAAAATATGAAAATACTACTATAAAGAATGTCTTCGAAAGTGATAACTTCAAAATCTGTTAAATTAATTTATGTTCTGCGTTTTATTCCACAAACTGTATATTGTCCATTTACAAAAAAATGTAATGCCCGGTTACATAAACCGTTGTTAACTAATCACGTTTTAACTACTTGAAAAAGATGAACTGGAATTAAAAAACGCATCTAAGAAATGTCTATATTTTGACAGTTCAATATTTTAAAACGTTATAACATCTATAGCATACATTAAATTAAGAATTATTTATTACAAATATTGTTATTTAACTATCAATATGCATTTCAATGCTGATATTAATTAATTATAACATAAAAAAATCAGAAAATATATAAAATGGAGTATCAGCCATCTTGGCTAATGTTAACTTCAAAATGCTGTTAGCTAACTACATAGTTAACATCGATTTATGCAACCGGGCCTAAGTGTACGATTTTATCTAAAAATATGAAATTACTATAAATAACAATGTCTTCGAAAATGATTACGTCAACATCTAAAACGTTGAAAATAGACTTTCGCCTATTCTGTGGTGAACGCACCAAAGTAGTGGTAAATTTAACTATAGTCATCTGCCATTTTCAATAATATAACACGGTCATCGTCTAGTATTAAAATTGATTTCAAATTATTTAGAACCCATTAAGTTACATTGTGAGTTTAAGTGATTTTTCTAATGATTAAATTCTTTAATTTGAAGTCGTGAATGTTTGAGGTTTTGAGGAAGTAGAGAAATTAAACATTTGTAACTATTTAAATGTTATTTATGTCGGCTGTGGAGATACAAAATCCTCTGGTGACACATGAGGGAAACATCAGAAACACACAGGTAGAGGAATTCTAAATCAGTAAATAATAAATCGGATATAACATGACACAAAAATATAAAAAGTTAGCAAAAATGTTGGAGCCGTGACAATATCGTCGTATGCGTGCTATTGCGGCTTCGGTCTTCGGATGAATCTCGGCACCCACGAATGGAGTGTCTCTGAACCCTCGTTTTTTTTCGACTTTTAAGGCTGGACAGTTACTACCAATAATTGCGGTATCTTAGGTGAAGAGATCGAGCGGCGTCGGTCTTCTGAAATTTTGAGCATAGACTATCAGATGTCACCGTGATGATATGGGGAGGGTGATGCCAGGGAGGAAGCAATTCTTTCCTGAGTGATATCTGGGTAAATATCTTTATATGACCCAGACGGAGTTCTTGCTATTTAATTTAAAAGGTCGTGAATCTTCCACTTTAAATAATATTCTTGTCAATTACAATGGTTGGTAGCACAAGATCTGTTTTTGCCTGTTTTAAGAGCAGTATTTTTGGATGTTTTAGCTATCTCTAAAATGTTAAAACTGTGCTCTTAAAACACCTAAAAACAGAACTTGTGCTACCAGCCAATATCATTTCGATTTAAAAGGTTGTGAATCTTCTAACTCCTCAAAGAGTTAGTTCTCCATTATTTGTGCATAAATAGTTCCTAAAAATATCTATCCGCAGTATGGCTTTAGTGCATGTATAAGTGTACCAATTGCGAGATAATTAGTTGTGAATCTTCTAACTCATAACGATTTCTGTGCTCAAAGATCTAGAACTCAACTAATTCTGGGTAAATAGTTCCCAAATATATCTATCCGTAGTATGGATTTATTTGCACTTATAAGTCTGCAAATAGCGAGATAATTAGTAGTGAATCTTTTAACTCATAATATTTCTATGGCCAAACAGCTGGTTAATTTTATATTAGTACGGTAGAACGTGCGACAGCTAATTTTGACGATTCGCAACTGAACAACGGTGATGATGACCGGGCAGCCTCTCAAGACGTGCAACCACCAATTCTGCCGAATCGCAACTGAAAACTAAATTGAGAGTTGTTAGAGTTGAGTTACCCGAGTATTCACGGATATGCGACAGCCAATTTTGATATCGCAACTAAAAGGTCAAAGTCCGTAACAGAACATGCGACAACCAACGGGAGATACTGACGGCGACATACAACAACTTTGGCCCCAACGAACTTTGACATTTTCAAAAATTATGTAATAATCCACATCGTGGATTCCACGACTACTTAGATAAATCATGCACTTAATTAAATTTTAAGTTAGCTGCAAAACACTTTAACTGACTTGATCTCTTTCAAATAAAATATCTTTGTTTTTATGAATAAAACTTATGGGTGACACTGCAACAGCCGATGCAACAGATTCTAATTGATTCTACATTCCCAGAAAAAAATTATATTTGGCGCTTTGTTCTCATCATCCGATTCTACAAAATCCGAAAAGTGGGCGTGGCTACATTTATGTCTGCATCAGCCGAAAGTAGTCTGAACCAATAGTAGTTCCAGCCTAATACTATGTGTGAAACCTTACCGGTAGATGGCAGCATAAAATAGTTGTTGCTGTTCGCCACTAGATATCAAACTGAGCATTTACCAACACTTTATTACCGACTCGAATGCCAAAATTTGTGACATACGTTTTCAACTGTCAAAATGACAATTCATATGTCAACATTATAATAACTTTGCAATGAAATACAATGTAAATTTTTAAATAATAATAAACAGAGTTAGCGTTCAATTTATAATGTTTCGTATATTAAGTTTTCTGCACTGTCATGAATTTGAATAAAAGTAAGATTAGTACATGTTTTCATGGAAATGTTTTGTATATAAATGATCAAACTTTATTATGAGTCTATTTATAAAACAGATCGGCCGTTTTATATATCTAGTTTAATTCGTATTCTAATAAGTTATTTGCAACCTATTTATAGATTTATGTACAAAAACTATGTATCATAAGATTGAAATAATTACACGTTTTAAGTAGGTGTATAATTTGTACAGAACTACAGGCAATTTGGGGTATGGATTAAGTATATACCGGGAGTTTTTTTATCAGTAAATATAGGGGTATGTCATTACCATAGTTACAGTTAAAACGTTTGACAGCAATGTGTTAGAGTGTTTATTTTAAAAGTAAACATAGGGAAAATAACTTTGCTGTCATCTATAGTTGTCAAAGTAATAAAGCTGTCCTCTTTCAAAATCAGACCGGGTTAATCGGGGATCAAATAGTGGGGCGTTTTTATATAAATGGAAATTTAAATGGGGAAAATTATTTAGAGTTGTTACAAAAGAGAGTAATTGAGAAAATATTGAGGAAGTGTGGTTCCAACGAAATGTACGAAATTATCTGCACCAGATATTCCCCCACCGATGGATAGGATGAGGTGCAGAAGTGGAGTGGCCTTCAAGGTTACCAGATCTTACACCACACGATTTTTTTCTTTGGGGTCACTTAAAAAATAAATTTTATAATGGTGGTAGAATGAGTGTAGAACAATTAAAACGTAGAATTAGTGTTGCATCGCATGATATTCCTCCAGAGCGAATAAATAATGCTATAAATTCATTTTATAATCGTTTAGGTTATTGTTTACAGGTAAATGGGGGTAATTTTGAACGTTATTAAATTAAAATTCCTATTTAAACTAATGTAGTTTAAAGTAATTAAAATTAATTTGTTTAAACTTAAAATGTTTTTTTAGACTATAGACTATTACACTTCAATGCATTGCTGAAAATATTATTTTCCCTATGTTTACTTTTAAAATAAACGCTCTAATGTATTGCTGTCAAACTTTTTAATTGCAACTAAGGTAATGATACATCCCTATGTTTACTGATAAGAAAAACACCCGGTATACTAGTATTTTCATATATAATTTTGTATTCGAATACGAAAATACAAATATGTGTAATATAATTATGTTTATTCAAATATAACAATTAACATATAGATGATGTTATTTCTATTATATATCTACTATGATGTATACTTAAATAAATAAATTCAACTTGCAGCGGTTATGACAAGGAGCGTTTGTTGAGTTGCTAACGCAAAATTAAGCATCACTGTGTGTGAATTTAATTAAGTATCACTGTGTGCGGATAGGAAATAGATGGGTGACCGCCCTGCGATAACCCGCTCTTTTGAACACCGCGTGCCGTTGTCAGACCATCGACTACGAGCAATCAAGGCGGCATATTTATGATGTACGTAGTAGTTGAGTGCTTGAAAAAAAAATCCACCATTGTCGCAAAGTTAGGCTTACCTATGCATAAATTTCAACATTCAAATTATAATTTAAAAAGTAAGTTTTTCTATGCACAATATAGTTTTTCATGGAATTATGAGCAGAAAGTATTACTGCTGACCCATGGAGATCGTTGATCGAAGCGCAGCTGAAAATAACAACCAGACAAGAGCGGTAAAAACACAAATTATTTGTTTGACAATAAAACCACCGTTTTTTTAACGTAAATTTTTGAACTAGTCATACGCCCATATATCTGTTTTGTATTAAACCTACAATTTAATTTGGTCTTGAAACCATGAAGCCAATACTATAACACAAATTGCTATGAGCAACATTTGTTAGGACCTCTAATCAACAATAGTTGCTAAGTAGGTCGCTATCAAAAGATCATGTTTGCCATGAATGAATATTTTTGAAATATAGTTGGCATAATTTTAATACGATAACAATATTAATAAAGTAGATCTATCCAGTATGTAGCAATGGAAGTATTTATACGTCACTACCTTATTTGGAAGTGAATTTATTAAACATTTTTTACAACAGTTTCTTTCATTAAAAGTTTTTCGACTTCGAAATGATTTCTATTGTTATAACAATACATCTCAAAATTTTAATTTTCGTCATTAGAAGTTTCCTGAATTATATGCGAATTCTTCAAGTTTTCTCACGTCAAAAACATAAGTGCACAGCCTCAGCTTACCTTAAAAAAATCATTATTAGAATAAAATAAAGTACCTTAAATGTTCATTAAAGATTTCGTTCGCTTTCAAGAACCATACACGATAATAGATTTTTTATTTTTTGTCATATGACATGGCTGAAAGTACAGTAATGATGATAAATTTAAAGTTAAATTTATGATGACGCCTGAATTCGAACCAGACCCTCCGCTTGCCGGTTAGCATTTCTGCCCGGCAAGCGGTGAGTTCCTGGTTCGAATCCAGGCGTCATCTGAATTCTTCTGACATAAATTAAACTTTAGATTTTTTATATTATATTCAATTTAAAAATTCTGTTTTCTATAAATACAGTGAAACATGGGATTTGCCATATCCATGGCTACGATTTTGACACAAATATATCACAAAGGTTTATTTTAAAATAAAACATAGGTTGTTAATTAAAATTGTATTAATTAGTGTCGTATTGTTATAAACGATTTGCTACCTGTAAATAATACATGCAGGTGAAGAAAACATTAAATATTTATTTGCTTAAATCGACCGGTGGAATAATATGTATAATGGCCTGCTGAATCTCCTGAATTAGCATCATTTTCTTTTTTATTAGGAATTTTTAAACCCAAAGTATACACTGGAAACATTTTGAATGTAAAAGTTTTAAATTTAGATTTCGTGTCTGGATGTATTACAGAGCTGCTTAAATAGCGTGTGATAAAAGTCTTATAAAATGAGTAATTTATACTATTTTTTGTTTTGCGTCTTTTAACAATTAATTTTTTTTTAAATCAGCGATATTTTAATCCGAGTTAATTTAGGGCAATTTGTATATGAAATGTTGTGGTAACTATTATTGGTATTTATGCAATTGTTCAGATTTGGAGGTTATATTGAAATTTTGATATCCAGATATTTAATTAAAAACATAAAGAGTAAAGTAATTTGTGACGAATATTTATCTTCAACTGCGTCAAAAATACCAAAATTCAAGTCTTTACTAAAATTATTTGCTCTAAAACGTTTAAAAAAAAATTATTATTATTATTTTAACGACGTTAAATTTCAATTTTTTATTTTTGCATGTAACATATTTTTAGAACTTATTATGGTAAAATCTTAAAGAAAAATTTGAAAATAAGTTCTACCGATAAAATGTATTGTATTCCCGCTCGTCATATAGAAATTACCACAATTTAAAAGAATTTATTGTAAAAGATTTGCTTTATTCCGATTTAAAATTGCAAATAAGAAAATCTGAATAACTCAGTATCGAAGAAAGCGAATTGTGTATCCGAAATAAAGTTTTAGCAGAATTGTAAAGTATATTCCTTTATCTTACTATTTCGTAAATAAATATGATACAACTGAATGAATGATTATGTGGGATATTGGAAACATGATAAAATAGTTTGATGTTCGAAGTTCTTTAATTAAATATGTGTTAATAATTTATAGTACCTATATATTTGAGTATACTTTAATATGGTTCTTATACTTTCATAACAATAGTTTGATCTGAAAATATTATTTAAATAATATGGATTTTGTATAGATTTATTTCATCAGCAAATAAATAATTATTATATGAATTAAATCAAGTTATATATTACAAAAAAATATCTGTTGTAAACTCTTCAGCTTAAACAGAAGAAAAAGTAATCGGTACCTACATAATTGTTTATTAAAGTTTTATACTATCAAAGTCATTGACAGTATTATTTTATATTAGAATAATAGTGATTTTGGAAATCAGAAATCTGCTTTGAACCTCTTCTCTATATTCTTTGGTTTATTCAGGTACTTTTACTTAATTCACGACAACCCGCAATACACATAATCTTAAAATCCGTTCATTTTTATAAAAGCAGCCCGAGCAATAGCATTAAATTGTAATTATTGTTGAAATATAAAGTACCAATTATTTATTTAAATTTCAGGCTGGTTGTTGTATGTTGGATGTCACTCTTTTTTTAAAGTATCTTTTCATTTATTTTCGACTACATTTTTACGTTTTATACTAGATAAACCTACATTTATAATACTTTCTGTAAATAAATTGATTAACTTATGTACGATTTATTAATTGATTGTTAAGTATATGTTAATTAACAGCAATAAAAATTATAAACTCGTCTACGAGCCCCGGCAACTACAGGTTCGGATACTTACTTTTTTTCTCAAATAATTGTATCTGTGTTGTACATAAAAAATAAAAAAAGTTATATTAATAATTTTAAATACTAACACTTACAAGCTTACTTTTAAGAAAATATTTCAATGATGAGCGTTTTGTTTTAATTTTAAGTATTTATTAAAAAATATACTGGGTGTAACACGAAAAGTGAAACATAGGCGTTTAACATGGCAAATCAGTTTTTCCGTGCGCATTGCTTCCCTAATTATTTTAGGAAAAAATGTTTCAAATAAATGTTGTAAAGCATAAAATTCTACATCCGAATCAACAACAAAATTCATTTTGACTACTTCATAACTGCAGAAATTAAATTTGAAAATTCACGTGATTTCAATTTAATAGTAATAGCCATGGAATTAAAAACAAGAGATGAACAAATGCGTAACACTTTAATAACTGCATTTATCCTAGTTGGAATTGTATTTATTCACTTTTTACATTCTTCCTGTGTTATGGAATTCCAAATCTCAATAATTTTTTACTTCAATCCATCAACAGTTCTTTGGCGATCAGTATGTAATTGTCTTTTCATGATTCCCCATAGACGTTCAATAAGATTGATATCCGGACTACTGGATGGCTAGTTAAAAACATTAATACCATTTTTTTAAGTAATTTTAGCCGTATGACATCTTGTCGAAAAGTCCATTCGCTATTCTCATTTGACATGACAGATGGGATTAGATTGGGTCTCAAAATATCTATATAGTTTTGAAAATTTACTTAATTTTCCGACACCTTTCGAAGACATGCAACACTATACCATAACATAGCAGAACATTTTACAGTCCTTTTTAAATAATCTTTATGATAAGCTTCAAACTTGATTCGTATAACTTTTTTCCGCATATCACCGACATACACGTCAAATTTGGTTTCGCCACTGAATAATATATTAGTACTTTATTATAAAAATTATATTTGTGAAATATAATTTATCTGTTTCAAGTAAAAAATTAAAATTACTTGTTTTATTATTATCTTGAAAGTTCAAAGATCAAATGGCATGAATTTTTTTTACGAAAATATATTAATATTCTCCAGAACATATAAAAATGAAAAAAATAAAAGGGTCAGTTTTTGAAATATTAATTTTTGAAAATTTAGAGAGTCATTTTCAGACAGTTGTAAATATGTAAAAATTTTGAAAAAAATACAGCATATTTAGTATATTATTAAGATTGTATATCAATTATCTAACAAAAACACAATTACATAATAATTGTAAAGTAATACGGCAAGTCACGTCGACATTCCCCTCCAAAAATGTTTATCGTAGCACCTGCAATATTTATTAAAGAGTTTTAAATAGAAAAAAAAAGTGATATCAAAAATTTCTACTCAAGTCAGTTATTAAAATCTCTCAAAAAACAATATCATTTTAAGGGACGTGACAAGAGTTACGCAGATGGGTTCTTGCAATATAGCATTTTTAAGTTGTTCTAAATTCTGGTATCTTTTTTTATAAACATAAGATTTTAAATGGCCCCATAAAAAAAAATCGCACGGATTTAAATCTGGCGACCGTGCTGGCCAGTTAACTGGTCCATTTCGTCCTATCCAGCTTTCAGGAAATACATGGTTTAGATATTCCACAACTTCTCTAGTGCTATGTGCAGGGCAGCCATCATGCTGGAACCACACATTTTCTTTGTTTGTTTCAACAATTTGTGGTCCAACAGCATTAATTAATAAATTCAAATATGATGCTGAATTTATTCGTTGGATGAAGAATGGGCCAATGATTTTATCACCAAAAATTCCTGTCCACACAT
The DNA here is from genome assembly GCA_947425015.1 of Pterostichus niger. Lineage (NCBI taxonomy): Eukaryota > Metazoa > Arthropoda > Insecta > Coleoptera > Carabidae > Pterostichus > Pterostichus niger. Next base: position 14,199,327 of record OX380337.1, read on the forward strand.
TGACAGAATGACGATATTGTGTCCTCGATTCTACAATATTATGTGGATTATTTTGTGACCAGTACCGATAATCATGACAGTTTGGTTCGCCATTCATAGTAAATGTGCATTCATCTGTGAATAAAATACTACTTAAAAATTCTCTATTACCATTTGATTTCTCCATTATTATTTCACAGAATGAGGCACGCAGTTCTAAATCTCGTTCAAAATATTTTGGGGGTTTTGAAATTTAAAAGGAATGTATTTATGTTTTTTGAGATTTCTATGCCCTATCATAAAATTTATATTTAGTTCTCTGGAAATTTCCCGCACACTCATTGTTGGCTCCAGTTCTATTAAAGCAAGAATATTTTCTTCATTCTAATAAATTCTTTGATTTATTTCTTTCTTGAAATTTAGTGTTCTTGTCTTTTCAAACTTTACTATAAACCTCTGAATAGTTGCCGTACTAGGAATATCATGATGCTACCAAATAGCGCTAATATAGTCATGAATTAGTCGTAAACTATGGCCAGAATAATGCCATTTAATTATTTGCAACTTTTCTTCATCTGAATAATTATTCATTTTGATAATAATAAACCCTAAGATTGATTTAATATCACAGTTTGTCAAAATAAATACTAATAATTTGACGTATAAAACGTTACGCATTTGTTCATCTCTTGTTTTTAATTCCATGGCTATTACTATTAAATTGAAATTACGTGAATTTGTAAATTTAATTTCTGCAGTTATGAAGTAGTCAAAATAAATTTTGTTTATTGATTCGGATGTAGAATTTTATGCTTTACAATATTCATTTGAAACATTTTTTCCTAAAATAATTAGGGAAGCAATGCGCACGGAAAAACTGATTTGCCATGTTAAACGCCTATGTTTCACTTTTCGTGTTACACCCGGTATATATATATATATATATGTATATTAGAAGCAAAAGAAAATACACGGTTTAATGCAATTATCAGTGTCATGAGAAATAAAAAAAAACTTAATATATTTATTATTTATCTAGAATGTGTAAAAAAAAAATAATAGTTGCTATAATTAATTTATTATTAAATTAAATGCTCGAATAAATAAATAAATAAATTAGAGTAAGCTTCCAATTCTTGTCCAATATGTCAAATAATGACACGACACATCAATGAAATTATTGTTTTATTTCTCATGGCACTCTGATAATTGCTTTAAAGCGTGTATTTTCTTTTGCTTCTAACTCGGACATAAACAACAATTGAACAACAAACTTATACTCTATGAATGCAGATTTTCATTCTGAACATTTTTCTTCAGTACAATTTTGTTCTAAAATTAATAGGTAAGCAGATATCGCTAAATCAAAATATTAACATTGAATTGCCTATGTTCGGAAAAAAAGTATACACCCGGTATATATATATATATATATATATATATATATATATATATATATATATATATATATATATATATATATACATACATATGTATAACTGAAACAAAACTGTGGCGGTGGGGTTCCCGTAATAGCGGTTGGTCAACTCGTAACGATCGCGAAGAGTGGTTTTTCGGTTTTTCGGAAAATCGACACCTGGCGTCGCGACGGTGAGGTTCCCTGGACGACGGTTGGTGTGTCGAAAACGATTCCGCGTCGCGCCTCGCGGATTTCGGCGTGGTGAACTCCGGCTGTGCACGCAAAACGTCTCACCGTAACGACTCGGATTACTCGCGACAGACGCCAAAGTGAGTTGTTCGGTGATCGCACAAGAGTCCCAAAAACGGAAGGTGGCACGAGACGGAATCACGAAGTGCCACGAGACCTCGAGGAAGCACAGTACGGTACGGTAAATTAACAGGAGTGCTTTTCTTACCTAGAAGTCGGTGTAGCCTGGTGACTGGAGGAAGACGGTAGCGGAGAGATCGATGTTATCAAAAGATGAAATCTGACTGTCTTTGCTATCTTGCCGGCGCGGTTTATATACTGTTTTACTAATTAAACGGGTCCTAGGGTGTCATAGTTTGTCCGTCCCATGTTAAAAACGGAAACTAGCCTACCCGGCCCGCGATCTAGTTTATTCGGCGTTTTTCTGATGAGTTTCTTATTCAGAAACTCGGAGTTGATATTTCGCGTCTCTCGGTTGTTGCGTTCGCGAGATATAGGCGTTTTCGCGATCGTGATCTATGTAAAACATTGTGACGAGCACACTTCGTCACAAACCACTATATTTTGGTTCGGATCTTTGCTAAATTCGCCATTTTAGGTATTTTTATTTTATGGCGTTTCATGATTATACATCTGCATAAAGCTATGTGCTCGCTAGCAGTGTTTGAATAGAGTTGATTAGCTACCCTAATATTTGAGATATTAATGTTAAATAGGATTTTTGAAAAATACCTATCTATTAGTACTTGTTTATTAGAGTGACATTACTACAGCCGAATATATTTATTACAACATAATATGCATTAACCGGTATTGTATTTTTCGAAAACTTTCTGCTTGCCGCATTTTATTCAAAATCCGAATTTTAAATTAACAGAATATGTATCAGCTGATTATGCATTAGCCGAAAGATGCGCGTGGCTTCATTTATTTATGATCTAGTCGAAAGTAAATCGTTTGCTGCGTTGATAGATTTAAAGATGAAAAGAACAGAATTGTGATTTGTTATGCACGATTATCAGGGGCTCACTAGGAACATGCGGCATCTGTGTGCAAAATGTTTGATGACGCCTCATTAATTAATAGTTATTTACATTGCAAGACCGTTTTACAGAAATTTACAGGCGAGCATAGAAAGGTAACGGGCGAGCGCTAGCGAGCCTGTTATCTGTGTGAGCCTGTAAATTTCAGTTAACGGTCGAGCATTGTATAATGTTTTATGTGCATTTGAATCGCAATATATGTTGTATATTTAATAAAATTAATTGCAATAGTATAACGTAATAACTAAAATGTTCAATCAATGTAGACTTCCAAAATCTGATAGATTTTGTTTAATAAATATCTGATGTGGACACCACATGACTTCCTTGTACACGTATTAAACTATAGATATTTTTTTAATTGCACATATTTGACATTAAATCTTTTATTTTTTGTTCTAATCCATAGCAAACTTAATTTTTTTTTAAATCAAAAAATATATAATATTTAACTTTAGATATCTCGTTTATGCAAAAAGCTAATTTAAAAATTCTTAATGTGCTAGACGCAGAATTTAATTCTCTAAAACTTTTATTTGCAGCATTCATTTCTAAAATTAAAATAATACCATTTTTTTCAAGGAAATCTGTTAGCAGCTTCATGTAATGTGCCACTTCCGGTTAGTCTACTTTAACTAAAATGTATTATGTTATTTGCATTGATATAGTAGTCATATATACCAAATTTGGAAAGTTTTGGATTATATTTTGATATAGTTTTTCAATATATTATAGGCTCCAAGTATGGTACTTTACTTTCCGGAAGTTGTATAATGACCAAAAAAGGAGGTGCACAACTAGATGTTATAACAGTCATAATTATAAAATTTTAACTTTCTACGGCTTACCGTTTTTGAGTTATGCGAGATACATTACGTACGTACAGACGGCACGACGAAATTAGTCAAAATGGATTCAGGGATGGCCAAAATGCGTATTTCCGCTGAAATCTGAGAACCGAAAATTTTCGCGATTACAATACTTCCTTTACTTCGTGCAACTTCTCTTAATTTTTTTTATTCTTTCCTTCGTCTTAACATTTTCTCCCTCTTTATATTCATCTTTCTCTCTAAGAATTTTTATTCTCTTTTTGTTGTTAAAATTTTCTAGCTTTTTATTCATCTGCTTGTCGTTTTTCAGAAATGTATTTCTTCATTCTACCCTTCTTTTGCCTGTTTGATTGTTTCTTTCCCATCCTTTAATTATTCAATGAATACAACGAAAGGTGCACAACTAAATGTTGCTAATGCAATGACATTGACATTTAATTTTTTATTTTTTTCTTATTTTTTGTTCTAATCCATAGCAAACTTTATTGTTTTTAAAAATAAATATATAATTTTTAAATTTAGATATCTCGCGTATACAAAAGGCTAATTTAATAATTCTTAATGTGCTAGACGCAGAATTTAATTCTCTAAAACTTTTATTTGCATCATTTATTTATAAAATTTAAATAATATCATTTTTTTCAAGGAAAACTGTTAGCAGCTTCATGTAATGTGCCACTTCCGGTTAGTCTATTTTAACCAAAATCTATTATGTTATTTCCATTGATATAGTAGTCTTATATACCAAATTTGGAAAGTTTTAAATTATATTTGAATATAGTTTTTCATGAAAATCTATTATAGGCTTCAAGTAAAGTACCACTTCCGGTAGTTGTATAATGACCAAAAAGGGAGGTGCACAACTAGATGTTATAACAGTCCTAAATATAAAGTTTCAATTTTCTACGGTTTACCGTTTTTGAGTTATGCGAGATACGTACGTACGTACATACGTACGTACAGACGGCATGACGAAATTAGTCAAAATGGATTCAGGGAGGGCCAAAACACCTATTTCCGTTGAAATCTGAGAACCGAAAATTTTCGCGATTACAATACTTCCTTTACTTCGTACAAGGAAGTAAAAAAATATTTAAGTGTCAAACGTTTAAAATTAGATATGTTGTCATGATAACCAAAGTCAACAGCACGTTATAAATATTACACGGGCTAGTACGTTATAAGTCTCGTAACCCCTAGAGACAGAGTTAAATAAACAGTTCATTACATTTTATTTTGATTTTCACAGTATTGAAATATTGAAGTTGAAGGTAATTTGGATTCATGCAAGTTTATTATTGAGTTGACTTTAATATGGAATATATGGGGCATAGATATTGTATACGGCGAAGAACCGATATATACATGTACAAATTTAAAAAATAATTATATTATTTAAATTAGCATTCTCTGTTATACGAGATAAGAAAATAAATTTAAGACCGCTCCGGAGTACAAGCGAAAACTTTCTAAAATGCTATCAACTTATCTGCTCTTCTAACAGACCAAATTTATTTAAATTTTATATAAATAATGATGATATAAAAATATTAACATTTGTCAGTCAGTTCTTTGATAAAGTTTATAATAAACAAGATACAGTAATTTTTGTGTTTGTACATTATCAAACTTTTCACAGACTACGGAGCATTTCAATATACAATTTGTATTAAAGATTATGGAAAAATAAAACTTTTTGTCAGTCAAATTTGTTTAAAAATGTCGGGTTCAAGAGAAAACTCTATATTTGTTTTCGATTTTTACGTCATATTTTCATGTTTTAAATCCGAAATGTACAAAACTATGCAACCAAACTAACATCTTGTGCTCTCGCAGCTACAATGGTTTGGAAGCAAGTATATATTTATTGCGGTGTAACCATAAACTTTTACCACTACGGTCACAGAATATTTTTTGTCAAAAATAGTCTGAAGACTGACGATATTCCTAACAAATGTGATCTGAACAAGAAAAATGAAATCGAGGATCAACAAAAATTTTGATAAAAATGTACTAGTTTTGGAACCATTATTTCTTCCCAAAATACAGAATTATGTTATATTATTTAAATATATATGTCAATATTAGTGTAAATTACAAACTAACACAAATTTCTGTTTGAAATAATTAATTGGCCCTGTATCTGGTACAAAAAAATATATCGTTTTTCTATTGCTATTAAAAGTTGACAATTACGCTCTCATTAGTCATCGTAAAGTTGACGTTTTCTGAGAAACAATCGAAAAATATCTTTGACGCGCGTCTCCAATGACAACGCGCGAAAAAGATGTTAAATGCGCGCGTTTCCAATGGCAAAGCGCGAAATAGTTATTTATGTATTAAGAGCGTAAAGTGATCCTTTGTTACTTGAGCTTAGGCTCGCGCTGCAATAGTGTGAGAGGAAAAAACACTTGACGTGAGTGTGAGAGGAATAAAAACACTTTACGCTCGTAATCCACACATAATTTTTTCTACGATTCCATCTTAAAATGATTAAAAAACGGATACGTACTGAAAATAAATTCGTTTTGTCAACTGTCAATATGACAAGTTTATATTTTGTTTATATCCCTATAACTATTGAAATAAGCACGCATTTAATATCAAAGACATTTTTCGATTATTCCACAGAAAACGTCAACTTTACGATGACAAATAAGAGCGCAATTATCAACTTTTCATAGCAATCGTAGAAAAATTATATAATGTTACCGATTGAGACTTTAAGAACTGTGGTACAGTGTGAATCGTACGTAAGTAATATCTACGTGATGTTATTCTTTAATATCTATTTAAGCAAAGCAATTTCTCATTTCTAAAACTTAAATGTATGTGAAACCCGTATCATCTGAGTTAGATATTTCGGAAGTCAAAGATAATACAACGAATATTTGAATACGCAATAACAGAGTTGTAAAAAAATTACAACCCCTAAAAAATAGACCCTCGACCAGCAGACCATGGTTCCAAGAACAGCAACACGGCAAGTTGCTGGGTTTAGCGGGAGCATAAGATTTAGGGACACATACGAAAATTTTATATAAATAACAAAACAAAAATTAAATCACAAAAATTCTTATAATTTGTCCCATCTCATCCCTGCAGACCGGACAATGTTGTCGCAAACGCAACAGTTCATCTCTACACCTCTTCAATTTCAATATTTGTCTCCACAGGAGAAATTACCCTCTATACCAGCGGGCCACTTGTAAGTCAGCACCAGCTGTATAGAGTCCCGCGAATATAATAAAAATTTTAAAAAATAATAATTTTGTTTTATATATATACAGGATGAGTCTGGAATTTATATATGTGTCATAAAATAGTAAAACGATATACGGTGGTAACCTTGTGCGCGGCTAGTTGTATCTGACAGTTCCACATTTATTACTACTGACAACTCTAATTATATTACTTCTGAATATACCCAACAGTAATATAAGGTTAGTGTAACACTTATATATATATATATATATATATATATATATATATATATATATATATATATATATATATATATATATATATATATATATATATATATATATATATATATATATATATATATATATATATATATATATATATATATATATATATATATATATATATATATATATATATATATATATATATATATATATATATATATATATATATATATATATATATATATATATATATATATATATATATATATATATATATATATATATATATATATATATATATATATATATATATATATATATATATATATATATATATATATATATATATATATATTCCATACCTTTCGTCAATATCCCTCCGCATTTCACAATATAAATTAACCTCATTTGTCACCTTCCAATCTCTTATCATAATAATCAGTTTGAAGCGCCACCTGTAGATAATAGCTGTACCTGTAGTAGAAGATCTCTACGGTAAAATCGTGCCATCTATTTCTTTTTGTCGGTTTTCGTTGTCCGCTAATCGTTGTGATCTTGTGATGAGTGTTTTCACTACTGACTGTAGCTGGCTGGATGGTGATGAGAGTTAGAATTTAGATAGCTATTAGTATGTGTTGCTTTTCTGTAAACTGGGTAGTTTAGGCTTCCGTCTGCTGTTTTCTTTACAAGTACATCTAGGAACGGGAGTTGGTTTTCTTCTTCTACTTCCTTGGTAAACTTGATGTTGGGATGAATTCCGTTGAGATGGCCCAGAAATAATTCCAGCTGCTCCCTTCCGTGGTTCCAGATTACGAAGGTGTCATCGACGTATCGTTTTGGTTTCTGGTTAGCGGATTGGAGGGCTCTTGTTTCGAAGTCTTCCATAAATAAGTTAGCCAGGACTGGTGAGAGTGGAGAACCCATAGGAGCGCCTGCAACTTGTTTATATCGCTGTTCTTTGTATATGAAATAGGTGTTCTTCAGGCAGTGTCTCGTTAGTTCTAGGATGTGTTCTGCAGGTTTGTGCTTTTCCTTTACGATATTCAATGTTTCTTCCAGCGGTATGTTTGTGAAGAGTGATACTATGTCAAAACTGACTAAGAGATCTTCTGGTTGGACAACTTCTTTCTTCAGTAGCTCGATGAAGTGGCTAGCATTCTTAACGTTAGATTCCGCTTCTTCGGCGTATGGTTGAAGTTTTTTAGACAAATATTTTGCAGTTGTTGTGACGGAGATCCTATGCAGCTTACTATCGGTCTCAGTGGAGTTCCTTCTTTGTGGATTTTGGATAATCCGTAGAATTTGGGACATTTAGATGATTTCTCTCTTGGAATTAGTTGATCTTGTGTGTCGTTATCAATTGGACTGGCTTTGATCTTCATTCTTGTGGTCTTCTCCAGGTATGTTGTTGGATCGGAGGAAATGCTTTCATATGCTGGATCGTCCAGGAGTTCTTGTATTTTACGGTCGTAGTCCTCTTTGTTCATCACAACGGATGCGTTGCCTTTGTCCGCTGGTAGAATGGTGATATCCGAATTTTGTCGCAGCGATCGTAGTGCCTGCTGTTCTGTTGATAGGTTCTTCTTCGGTGGGCGGGCTGTTCTTAGTATGCGTGAGACATCTTGACGGATCTCTTTTGCTTTATTTTTCTCCAGGTGAAGTATGGAGGATTCCATGCCACATATTATCTCTTCCACTGGAATATGGGTTGGTGCTACTGCGAAGTTGAAACCCTTGGATAAAACGTTTAGTGATACTTCATACAAAGGAAACTAGCGATACGCATATGTTCTGGATATAGGACCGTGTCAGCAGACGCAATACTAGTCTTAGCCGGCACCCCTCCTGCTGACCTGGAAGCGTTTGGCCGTAAAGAACACACAAACAAGAATGAGCGTGCCTTAATCGTCCAAGCTCACTGGCAGAAGAGGTGGGAAGACAGCAGCAAAGGGAAATTGACTCGGGAAATAATACCGAGCATAAAAGCATGGACCCAAAGGAAACATGTGGAGCTAAACTACCACCTGACCCAGGTCGTAACCGGCACGGTGTTACGTTCTCTTTTTTGTATGCGCCCTTAATTAGGCAACCCTTGCGACGGAGACGTATTCGTCGAGTATTGCGGTGGAGACGGCACTTGTGAAAGGCGACAAGGCTAGCTACTTATGGTTCCGCGCGATTTAATTGTTCCGGACGTTACCTGAAATTTGAATCGTGTTCAATATTGCTATTTCACCTAAAAATTGAGAATACGTATTGTAAACTTTGAAGGGTGTGGTCGTGTTACCGATTTGAGAAGTAGAGTATTTGGATTATTTGAGGCAAAGCTGCATTTGGATTTGCGGTAACCGAACCAAGAGAGTATTTGTAACTCAACGGAGTATTCCGGATTTGTGAGGCCCTCGACAGTTTATTCACTTTAAAGCCGCCCTCGATCTTAGGTAAGGTTAATTATTTTTTTTGGTATAGCTCTCGCGATATAATTTTTACCTTTGACGTCTCGGTTGAGATCTGTAAAGTAATTTAATTTCATTTAACTTCTCGCAGTCAGATTTAAACATTTCTTTTACCTAACGGTGGGATTGTAAAGCAGTGGCGTACGTCTCTCATAGGGCATCTTAACCGTCAATATTCTTTTCAGGCTTTTCTTTCCTTTTTTTCGTTTCTCCTTTTTTGTTGGATGTTATCATTGCGTATTTGCGCCCCTGTTACGCATCTGGTTGATGAGACGCAAGGATCACCGCGTCCCCCGGACTGTTGGACGTATTATCCCGTGAACCGTGGTCTCGCTGAAGGGAAAATTATAATATATATATATATATATATATATATATATATATATATATATATATATATATATATATATATATATTATACAGATAAGAATTTATCAATTAAAAATTGCTCCGCTTAATTAAGATTGTTACACTTTGTGATACTTACCATTGGAGGACTGTACGTCTGTTCCTCAGTCTATTTACGTTTGAGTTCATTCATTCGTTCGTCATTCCACGTTTGTGCCGTATTGTAAAATCCGATCATTCGACGTTGCCTTCACTGATGCGCGACGTTGGCGCTGCGATTCGTAGCTGGTGTCATTACGGGAAGCGTTTAGGGCTTTCGCCTTTTGCTATAGCGCGATTACGAAACCTATAGGCGACTATCGGTTCCCTCGTGATTCTGTTGCGCGCTCTTTTAAGTTCGTTGAGCGAGGTCTTGTAGTGGCTTCACGACGCACTCACTACGGAACTTCTTAGTTCATCTAATTGTCATCGGCTGATCGGGTTGTCTCGAATTACCGTCATATCATTTCTGTTAGTTTTAGTGTTGTTATTTGTCACCTCTAGTCAATATATTTTATGTCACTTTCATACCGACGTGCTAGTATTATTTATTTGTGAGTACCTTACCCCGCTGTGGTTAGTTGACCAACCAGTAAGCGTTGAACCAGGCGGCAGGTCAACTGGCGCCCTAACCGACATCTCCGATTCTCAACTCACTCCCAATCTCCACTGAGTTCGCCGCGGTTCAACCGGCCTTGCCCGGGGTCTTGTGAAAGATCGTAGCAACGGCTGCTTTGAGGTCTACCTATACCGCATAGGTAAGGCACCTCATGCCTTGATGCTTCCTCTGCAAGGCGGAAGATGACACCGTTGAACACACCATGTTCTAGTGTCCATCTTTCACAGAAGAAAGGCAGAAACTAACCTGCCAAATAGGAGAGGCGAATGCAGAGACCCTAGTCCCAAAGATGCTACATTCGGCTGAAGCATGGGATGCTGTTAAGCAATACTGCGTAACAATAATAGGAAGGAAAGAAACGATAGGAAGGGAAAAAGAAAGACAAGGCAACAGGTAAACGGAAGAACAAGTCCCCCATCCTGAAGTAATATTGCGAAACGGTTCCGGGATGGCAGGGATCAATGAAGGGATGGAAGCGTATGGATAGAAGGCAGAGTCCCACATACCGATTCCCCTGAGGGGGAGGATACGCTGCTCCGGCATCATCCTAGGCTGTGCATAAAGCATTCTCTCCAACCCTATAAAAAAGAGCTTTATGTATACATCATTCTCTAATATTCCATTTAAAAATGCAACTGGTACATCCATTTGTCGTACTGTTTGTTTTAGAACTAATGATATCAACATTCTTATTGTTGACAATCTCGCAACTGGTGCATATAATTCTGTTTTTGTTGTTTCTTGAAACCCTCTGACGACAAGTCGTGCCTTCTTATTACCATTATTTTTCGTTTTGAATACCCATCTTGTGTCAATTGGTTTCATATTTCTTGGAGGTGAAGATTCTTCCCAAGTTTGCATTTCTTTCAGTGATTCTAGTTCTTTGTTAATTCCGTTTCTCCATTCTTTATCCTTCACCGCTTCTTCATAATTTTTAGGATCATCTTCTTCTGTGATCAAGCAATAAGCATAATATAATTCGTAATCTTTTAATTTATCTGATCTTCTCGTTATTCTCTTCTTTCTATTTTCATGTTCTTGTTCTTCCTCGGATTCTTGTATCTCATTTAAGTTTTCTATTTTATTATCATCATTTTCTATTATAATTTTATTTCTCTCTCCTATGTTTTCATTCGTTTTCAGACTATTTCCTGTTCCATCAAATCGTACATCTCTGCTGCTAATTATTTTTTTATTTTTTATATCCCACAACCTGTATCCGTTGTCACAGTATCAAATCATTCTTACTTCAATTGTTCTTTCATTTAATTTATTTTCTTTTGGTAATATGTGTGCCCATGCTTTGAATCCAAATACTTTTAGTTTTTCTAAATTGAATCCTTGAAGTACATTTGTTGGTAAACGATTTAACTGATATGCTGTACATTTTATTGACTCTCCCCATAGAGCTTTTGATAAATCAGAGTCGCTAAACATTGTCCTTGCTTTATTTAATAAAGTTCTATTAAGTCTTCTAGACACACCATTCTGTTGAGGTATATATGGCATTGTGTATTGTAAATTTATTCCATTTTCACAACAAAAATCTTGAAAATGTTTAAATATAAATTCACCTCCATTATCACATCTTGTTCGACTTACTTTGTTGCAAAAATCAGCTTCAATTTGTTTTACTAAATTTTTTAAGTTTTCATCAGCTTCTGATTTATTCGTCAATAAATATACTTTGGTAAAATGTTAAATATCATCTGTTACTGTCTGAAAATATCTTTCATTATTTATTGTTAAAGGATTTATCGGTCCACACAAATCGGTATGAAGAAGTTCACTAATTCTTTTTGACTTTCTAAATGTGACAGATCTAAATGGTTGTCTTACAGATTTACTTTTTACACATATTTCGCAAAGTTTATTGCTTACTGGCAGTCCTAGTAGTTTCATGCTGTGTCTATTCAAATGACCTAATCTTCTACGCCAAAGATCAACTGAAATTAGACTACTACTACTTCTTTGTATTGTAAGTTTACATTCAGAAAGAAAAGTTTTGAATTTGTTTAACAATTTATTACAACATTATTTGCAATTATTTTTAGTTTATTTTTAGAAAATACTACTTTTTTTCCCGTCAATATTAATTTACGCACAGACAACAGATTGTGACATAATTTTGGAACAATTAATGCTTCTAATGTTATGTAATTACCTTCGTATTCAAATCTCAATTTACTCTTTTTCTTAGATACTAATATTTCTCCATTTGCTATTTTTATACCAACTTCTGTTTTCAATTCTTTTATATCTGTCATATACCTCATGAGGTTTTCTGTCACTAAATGTTCTATCGCTCCTGAATCTATAATAAATTGTGTTTTAATTTCCTCTTGTGTCTCTGTATTGAGGGCTACAAATGTGAATTCTGAATGATCCGTCTGATTTTCTGATATATTTGCTTGTTCTCTTGTATATCTTTGTTTGTACTGATTATGTCCTCTTGTTCTTCCTCTATAGTTTCTGTTATTTTCAAAACGTCCTCTATTAGGAAGTTTAAATTTTGGACAGAATTTTTGAATATGACATTTTTCTTTACATCTAAAACAAATTATATTTGAATTTTCTATTTTCTTAGCGTGAAATGACGTATCATTTATTGGAGAAGATTTTTCTGTTTCTTGATATTTCAGTTCAGCGATCTTGCTTTTACAAAATCCAATGTCACTCCAACAGTCATTGTCTCTATTGCTGTTATGACAGTTTCATACTTCTCAGGAATTGTTAACAATAGATGACAAACCTTGTCGCTCTCTTCCATTTTATTTCCTGTATCTTCCAAATCTCTTATTAAAGTTTTAAATTATCTAAAATGATCTTCCATTTTCTCATTTTTATCTAATTTCAATGTTAGTAACTTCTTTCGTATATACAACTTTGAAAGGGTACTTTTTCGTTCAAAAATCTATCTCAATGAATCTATCATTTGTTGTGCTGTTTTTGAATCTCTTATATACTCTATATATCTATCTGCTACAGCTTGAGTAATGATTGTTCTTGCTTTTATATCTTTCTTTTTATTGTCATCGTTAGCTAAATCAAATTTATCACTTAGTGTATCTTTTACATATCTTTCTTCTAGAATTGAATTTATTCTAAATAACCGCACGGAAAAAATATCTCCAGTAAAAGTAGATGAATTGTTACCATTTTCCTTTCTTTTTAATAGTTTTGTGCTATTGCTAGTATCGTTTACCTTACAGGCCTTATTCTGGGCCCATAACCAATTGAAATAAAAATAGAATAGTACTTTTAACACAATATTTTATTAATACAATCAATACATGTCATTCTTTTAAACAACTACAACATTCTTCTATTTTTGTCAACGCATACTACTATTTTTTCATTATTTTAACATACTCAATTTTCGTGACTTCTGACATCGTGATAAACGATTGACAATTAAAAGAATAATAATTGACGTAAAATTCATTTTTTTTTTTTTTTTAGGGCAAATAAGACTTACGGTGACGTGTTATCAAAATTTTAATTTCCTGGGATACTTGGACCTATGTCAGGTTGGTAACTTTTGGCGCTGCCCTCGTAATACACTTAAATACTAATGTAATAATTGTAACTAAATATAGATAATTAAGAAAATAATACGAAAACAATTAAAAATTCTGATAACATGCCTGCCGACACAAACGTCACATGTGGTTTTGGCTTTTGGCCGCTAGGCAAATTACAAGAATTGCAAATTATGAAGAATATTAGAAAAATTTGAAAACAAATGTGTAATATTAATCGAACTTTAATTAATCTGCAAAAATTAAATAAATTACATAGTAATGAAAAAATGTTTTATAACAAAATTGGACATCGAACTAAATAATATAGAATTCAGAAATATGTAATGCTCAAAATAATAACAAGTATGATATTAATTTAAACTCATCTCACCTAAGATCGAAATTTAACCTCCCATATTATCAGAATTAATTAATTAACTAAATGAAAAATACGACCTTCACTCTGTAATATTTTTTGTATGTTCTAGGTAAAAAATCTGATGTGGACACCACATGACTTCCTTGTACGCGTATTAACTATAGATATTTTTTTAATTGCACATATTTGACATTAAATCTTTTATTTTTTGTTCTAATCCATAGCAAACTTAATTAAAAAAAACACAAAATATATACTATTTAAATTTAGATATCTCGCTTATGCAAAAGGCTAATTTAAAAATTCTTAATGTGCTAGACGCAGAATTTAATTCTCTAAAACTTTTATTTGAAGCATTTATTTCTAAAATTAAAATAATACCATTTTTTTCAAGGAAAACTGTTAGCAGCCTTATGTAATGTGTCACTTCCGGTTAGTGTATTTTAACCAAAATCTATTATATTATTTCCATTGATATAGTAGTCTTATATACCAAATTTGGAAAGTTTTAAGTTATATTTGAATATAGTTTTTCATGAAAATCTATTATAGGCTTCAAGTAAAGTACCACTTCCGGAAGTTATATAATGACCAAAAAGGGAGGTGCACAACTAGATGTTATAACAGTCCTAAATATAAAATTTCAATTTTCTACGGCTTACCGTTTTTGAGTTATGCGAGATACATACGTACGTACGTACGTACAGACGTCACGACGAAATTAGTCAAAATGGACTCAGGGAGGGCCAAAATGCGTATTTCCACTGAAATCTGAGAACCGAAAATTTTCGCGATAACAATACTTCCTTTACTTCGTACAAGGAAGTAAAAATGAACAAGAAGACTGCCATTAGCTGAACTTGCTTGCCCAACTACGCCGGCAAAAATGTGAACTAATTTATTAACAATGAGCATTAGCAATGAAGTTTATTGTCATCCAACACTTGGTGAAACAAGGTTTAATAAAAATATAAAGTAAACACTTGGCTATGTTTCACAATTAATTTTGTCTATGTTGTTATTTAAATTGTTATTGCGTAGCTTTCCCTTTTTTCGGTAGATGGCATGACCAGTTCCACAAAACTTCTCATGTCATCTTACTAGTTTGTTAGAGATCTTATTCTCTGCTGGCACAGTTCTTCGTCACCAGCTTCTTCACATGAACTTTGTTCTAGGTGAAGAAGTGAGTTATACCATACTGATGAGCTCTAATAAGAGCGAAACGCGTCTATGGTTACTAACTGAACTGTTCTGGCCAGCCTCTGACGATGCCCTCATAAGGTGACTTGGAGGCTGAATTTTGTGAAACATAGCCAAGTGTTTACTTTATATTTTTATTAAACCTTGTTTCACCAAGTGTTGGATGACAATTAATTTTGTCTATGTTGTTATATAATTTATTTATTTATATTATTATTTATATTCTACATGGAAAAAAAAGAAACGGCCTCCATTGTGCATGCTGCTCATTTTACACTTCAAAAACGATATAACGCTATAAAATAGAAACATTAATTAATTTGTGGAAAATGTTTTAATATAAAAGACACATTTTAATTATTATTTTTAGGCTTAATACAAAATATATAAATTGAATTGGTAATTAAAGCCGTGTTGTAGTGGTTTGATGAACAGTGGAAGTGCGAGGAAGGATGTTCAGAGCTATCCAGTCCGACGTGGCTGTGTGGTTAGCCTGACCGGCAGCGAGCATGCTGGCTGCGGCGCTAGATGACGCACATTCCACTTCAGCAGACAAGCGCTGCAACATACCAACACGTTAATAAATTACTGCAAAATATTCACATAAGTTACCCTTAGTTTAAAACAGTGAATTTATTTATTTACGCTGCTCTGTACAACATAAACTTTACCCAAATTACAGTAGAGGAAAGGGGAAGAGAGCAGATTCAATAATGAAGTATGTTCAACCACAGGCCGTAACTCATTTGCTGTTTGAATTATTGTTCTTCATCATCATTCTCAATATAGTTTGAAACACGTTGAAGTAAAGATGTTAGAGGAAAAGATTCTACGGCAAGTCTTTTATACTATTTATTTTATTATTTGCAAGTTTATGAAGTATGTCATATGTGGTATATATAAGTATTTGTCATCATAAAAAATCAATCCTATGAACCTGTTCTAAGCTTAAAATAATATATGTTAGTATAAAGTATGATATTGTTCACAATGTCAGTATGGGGTACATTCAATCACCTCACTCTGGGCACTCAACCGCAGGTTAAATCAGCCTCATACCTTGATCAGAAAAAAGTTAAATTAATTGAACTACATATATTTCAGTTTGGAAGAAAATATAAAGATAAGACTAATAGAGCGAATATACATATAGATGAAAATAGTATTAAAAACATTAATGTGGTGAAAACTGTTTGTCGATTGTAGGAATCAAACTCAGGTTTTCAAATCCACAAACCGACTCGATACCACTCAGCTACCAACCCGATCATACGTTATCTAAGTATGTATTAAAGTGCAACATTAATTGATATTCTGAGCTCTCGTTTAAAGTTTTGGTTAATTAGTTTAGACACTGTTGTATATTTGACAACGTAACATTAACTGTCAATTCAGGAATTAATTCCGCTATATTGTCTATGTATTTTAAAATTTAGTAGTGTTTTATACGTCAAAAAAGTAAATATTATTGAAGTATAGATGTCAACGTTTAATGTATAGTTCGCATTTTAATAAATTTACAATGACTTGGTTTGTCCCTGGCTAGATCAGCGTTGCTATTAAACAGTCATTTTACGAACTGAAATCATCCAACTAAGGTCAATTTTATACACGGTCGTAAATAAAACATAATTAATCAACTTAAATATTGTTATTACCAATCTAAGGGCAGGTTGTTTACCTCATTTGGATTCTGTAGCAGGTCTTGGAGCGTGTGGACAAGACACGAAAACGTGGGTCTGCTTGACGGCCGCTCGCACCAGCACTCGCGCATCACTTGGTAGCTGCACACATAAACACCGCTCATACAATGTCACACACACTATATACTCGGCTCTTACATTTCCCTTGTGGAGTACTCGGGCCGCTCCAAGCGGTAGCCGCTCTTCAGCTTCCGGTAGAAGTGAAAGTCCGCCTCCAGCTCGGCGTACGGGGTCCGCGCTAGGCTGAAGAGCTCCCATAACACCACGCCGAATGCCCACACGTCGGACTGCGTAGAGAACGTCTTGTCTCGGATGGACTCGATCGCCATCCACTTGACCGGTAGCGGGCACTGTTGGAACACATACAATACTTGCAGCTGCATACAAATAACACTATACAACTATTGCTCACTTGAGATGTCTTCTTGTAACAACCACTAGAGCTTAAAGTCTTCGACAGCCCGAAGTCACTAATCTTCACCACGTAATTTTCGTCCAGCAGAACATTTCTCACCGCTAAGTCTCCGTGCAGGATCTGTTTGGAAGCGAGGAACTCCATGCCTCGCGCCACTTGCATCGCCCAGCGCAGCAGCTGCAGCGTGCTAACGTCGCCCGAGCCACGACTAGCCGCGTCTAATGCACACACACACATATTGCATATGATGATTATTTAATATTTACACTTAAACAGATCGATTCTGAAAAGAGTTTTTTTAGCCAATCTTCAATTTTGGCTAAACTAACCATACTCATGTAACAATATGAGCTATCTCATTGTTGTTATGTTGCGTTTAGGTAAAAATGGTTTCGTGTAATTTGACACTCGTGACCACATGTGCCATTAAGGCTGAGTGTGACATCTTTTGGTTTTCGAATATAGGGCATTAAATTATAAAAAGAGACAGTTATAGTTAATATTCTTAGAATTCCAACAAGATTTCATGTTCGCGTTATCTGCAGGGCCAGAGTGTCAGACTACATAACCAAAACACTTGAGACATCTGTGTCCACCCCGATGCGAGAGGGATGGATTCCAGATGTGGGTATCGTACCCAGGACAGCAAGTGTTTTGGTGGAAGCCATCAGTCTCGTCCATCGACTCAAAGCGTGAAGATGTAATTCTTCACATCACGCGGTGTTCGCGTTTTATTTAATTTTAAAGTAGATTCATTAATTAAGTATTATAATCAATAAAAATATAATTTAAATCATTATTCTGTTTCCATCTTCTTTTTAAATTATAACGTTTCGCGTTTAATTAATTTTACACTTTAATAGTTATATGTTTAATAAAATTTTAAGACTGCGTTTTTTCGGCTCGTTTTACAATTGACGCAGTCCGGAAAGATCAACTTATTCACCCGCTTTCGCTCGTGGTACAATTGGCGCAGTCCGGTAAGATTGGCAAAAAGATTTGATTAAGTTAATCAATTCTATTCTAGCGTTTTAAAGTTAGTCACATTTTTTTTGTTTAACTTTGTATACGTGAGTCAATCTCTATGAATCTTTTATAAGTGCTTAAGTTGAAATTTGGTAAATTGTTTAATGTTTTTGTTGCAAGTTTGTGTTTGTTAAGTGTTTTGATGTTTTATTAAATTTTGTGAATCTTAGAAAATAGCTTGATTTAACAAATTTTTATTTAGTTTTTTTTGTCACTGTTTTGTTATCAAATATTTCAATTTTGAAATATTTTGATATTTCGTTGCTAATTTTGTGAATTTGAGTTAATTTTTTAATTTTTGAAAAATGTTATTTTATTTTGAACGCTTGGTTCAATTTTATTTACAAAAATGTATGGAAACAGAAAGATTAAATTAAAGAAGTGAATGCGAGTGAGAAATAGGTAGAAATGTATCCGTACGTTCCGCCGACGTACCCGTCGCCACCTGGATACCCGCTAAGAGTACCTGGCTCTTGGTTTCCGGTGACATCGCCGTGGAGTACGATACCAGCATCGTATCCACCAGCGGCAGTGCAATATGGCTTGCCACACCAGCCTTCGCTACCTGTGCCAAAGCCGTATTACGTGCCACCTCAGCAGCTGACAGCGCCGTGGAGTACGATTCCATCACCGTATCCACCGATGGCCATGCAGTATGACGTGCCAATGCTATACTTCGTGCCACCCCAGCAACCGACATCTATGCCAACTACCTGTATACAGCCGAACGTGTATGCACCACTTCCAAGTATGTTGCCTTCTGTTCTTCAGCCTGGTAGCCAGTCTTTGCAAGTTGCAAAAATTACTGCGGCTGAGTTTGAGTCATTGTTGCAAGCTGAAGAACGGGTGTTAGTGGACATTCCGCGTCCAAAGGAAGACAACAGCGATATCGTGGCTGTATCAGAGGTAGCTGATCATGAAGAAGAAAATAAGGAGGAGGTAAGTGCTTTAACTTGCGATGTAGTTTGTACCGAGGATGATAAAATGGGCAATGATGATAACATTTTGGATTCAACGTTTATAAAAGATGGCATGCTATTAGGAGAAAATAATCTTGACATGGGCATGGAACAAGTCCCCTGTAGCGTACTTGTTTCCAGTGTTGAGCTGGGTGTTCTATGTGTAGAACACTCAAGATTGGAGCGATCGTCAACTTGGAATAAGTTGAGATCGTTGAATTGGAGAGAATCCAATTCATTTTGTGCGCCCATGAGATCAAGATATTTTCTCAACAAGTATAGTTGTAGCAGCAGCTTTAAGTCCATCGCAGCAAGTGTTTTGCCCATTGAAATCATCCGTAATGCATTACAAGTTAGGCACTACCTGAGGAAAACAAACCCCCACCATTTACAGCGACCGCATCTAGGCTTGAACATACGGTTCGGCCATCAGCTGATGTGCGGTCAGGGTCAACAACCCCAGCTGAAGGAAGAACCACCCCCTTGCCCTTAGTGATTTTTTTGTACAATCGTGCGTAGTGATGTTGGTGTAAAGTGTGGTGTACGCCCCTCGTTCCCTTGACATCCCTACAACCTGGACATGACCCAGCCACCATTGACAATCTGTGTGTTTTGATAAATAATAGTGTTTAAGTGCATGTTAGTTAAGTTTAGTTTAATTATGTAATATGTATATTGCAAATTCTTTGTTTAGGTTAGTTGTGGTACAATTTTCAGATGTGGGAATTAGATAATTCCATGTTTTATCTCTGAATTTACCAGCTGATTCAAGAATTATGTTTGATATTGTGTATTTTAATTTTGTGTTTGACAAGATTTGATTAATTAAATTGTAGGAAAGTATTGCTTTGTGTAGAATATGTTCCATGAGAGTGGACTTATGTTTAGTATTTTGTTGTGATTTAGCAATTCTCCTTTTGTTGATTATTTTATTATTATTTTTATTATTTTGTTCATTTATGTTATTTCTAAAATATAATTTTGTTCCTGTGTCCTTTTAATGTTTTAGCAATTCTAATTTGTGTATTATTTTGTGTCTTGCTATTTTAGCAATTGAATTCGTGATGTACAACAGTAAATTAAGTGCTGTTATTAGTTTATTTGTACGTAGTACGTAAATATGTTTTAGATTCTCTTGATAACTTTTAATATTTGTAATATTTCAGATTTATCAAAAGTTAGAGATTCGATCATTTGTTTAGTTTCAGTACTGCAGCATTTCAGGAATGATATAGTTCACCCAGTTACCGGTAAAATAAATATATCGAGGTTACCGATATATTTATGTTTTAACGTGGGGATAATGTAACAATATGAGCTATCTCATTGTTGTTATGTTGCGTTTAGGTAAAAATGGTTTCGTGTAATTTGACACTCGTGACCACATGTGCCATTAAGGCTGAGTGTGACATCTTTTGGTTTTCGAATATAGGGCATTAAATTATAAAAAGAGACAGTTATAGTTAATATTCTTAGAATTCCAACAAGATTTCATGTTCGCGTTATCTGCAGGGCCAGAGTGTCAGACTACATAACCAAAACACTTGAGACATCTGTGTCCACCCCGATGCGAGAGGGATGGATTCCAGATGTGGGTATCGTACCCAGGACAGCAAGTGTTTTGGTGGAAGCCATCAGTCTCGTCCATCGACTCAAAGCGTGAAGATGTAATTCTTCACATCACGCGGTGTTCGCGTTTTATTTAATTTTAAAGTAGATTCATTAATTAAGTATTATAATCAATAAAAATATAATTTAAATCATTATTCTGTTTCCATCTTCTTTTTAAATTATAACGTTTCGCGTTTAATTAATTTTACACTTTAATAGTTATATGTTTAATAAAATTTTAAGACTGCGTTTTTTCGGCTCGTTTTACAATTGACGCAGTCCGGAAAGATCAACTTATTCACCCGCTTTCGCTCGTGGTACACTCAAATACGATGTTGAAAGGTTTTTCTAAATCACATTTTAAAAAGTTAACTGTAACAGAATTATATTTAGGTTTATTGAAATTATTTAGAAAATATGGTTTAACATAATTTGTCTTAATCAAAATTTAAGATTAAGGTGGCGTTTCGATAGTCTACGAAAGAGCTTTTGAAGAACTTCACAGTTTAAAACGAAACTATATACTTCATATTATTAAGTAATATACCAAAAGATAGCTAAAAATTTGCTGATTGTTTTCATATAATTGAATTCACTCTAACTTTGTTGGGAAAAAAATATGTGAGCCAAAACATAAAATGATGCAAAAATGTGTTATTTAAAATGCTAATATTTTAAATTTGAAGCTCTTATTTACGCCAAACTTTTCATGAAAACCTAGCGAATTGCTTATAGTTTGATTATATGCACGTGTGAACTAAATCCTTTGTTTATATTTTCTTAAAACTGTGAAGTTTTGAAGAATTCAGACGATTTGCTTTGATTTATCACACGAAATAGTTCAACGCTTTTGTAACAGATGGCGCTGATGGTAATCTAAAATAAACAAAGAAGGCTTTATACGTCGTTACATTAGTTAGAACGATATAGTGTGAATCTTATTCCATCTCATTTGTACTAAGCATCAGTGTTGCCAGACCTAGGGAAAATGGTCTAGATCTAGGGATATTAAGGTTTATCTAGGGAGAAAGGGAATTTAATAAAAAATTATATAAATCTTGGGCGTTTTCAAAAATTATTTACAATTTATAACCTTTTGTATTTGGGCTTACAAGCCTGTTGAAATGAAAATAAATAAATAAATAAATAAATATAAAAGTAAAAAATACATTCCAAAAATTGTTTACAATAAAGATAAAAGTAAAAAGTTTGTAAGTTTGTATTGTTACTACAATAATGCTCTCTAATTTAACCGAATTTAATAATTTAGTTGTTCAGGAATTTTGGACAAAAATTTTATAATTGGGGGACAATTATTTTACATGTCCTCTTTTGTCTGATTTAATGTTAAATTTATGTACTTTACCACACTCTTGTGCAACTGTTGAACGTATATTCACAAATTAATTTAAATATAACAAAAATTATTGTTGTTTCGTATGTTTTGTTATGGTATTAGTCCATAGAAGAGAGTGTAGTTTTGCTGTAGCTATTCCTTTATTTATTTTATTTCTGATGTCTGTGTCGTCTCTTCCATCCGAAGTAAGTTTTACTCCTAGGTAACTATAGCTATCTGTTTCTTTTATCCATCCATTTTCTATGGGTAAATCGCGTATTTCGAAAAAGGTGTATTTTCATATTTTACATTGAATTATAATATAATACAAGAAAATTGCTTATCTTGTGAAAATAATCTCTCTAAAATTTTAAACATTATAATTTCAACAACCTCAAATATATTGCTTAATAATTATACTACAGCTAGAGATTATAAAATGTCAAATTCTAAATATATTAAATCGTAATATTATATTACAAAACGGGATGGGAAAACCCATTAAGTTTCGTATTAATACATTACGATACGAATACATACATTAAAGAAGCAAATAATGATCAATTTATAATGATGAAGGTAAACACAGCACTAAATTCATAAAATTCATTTAAAAATAATTATTAATTCTGTAGGTATCTCTAATTGTTGGTGTTTTCGGTGATTTTCGGAGAGAAGAATTAATGAAATTAAGATTGTGTGACATTTAAGATAAACAATTGATATTTCAACGATATTTAAGTAAATTTTGTGATTTTATACCTACTTATGTTTATAATAATGTGTTTGTAACAGTTGTGTAACAATAAATATAATATAAACTGTACTACGCTCAATATTCATTCATTCGAAACCTAGGCATTATTATAAATGATACCTAACATATATCGCTTCATAACTGCACGCAACTTGATAGTTGATAGTTTACGTAGACCGTGTGACGTCATTACAAGCGTTAATGCCAAATATTGGTAAGGAGGCTATGGCTCTATTTATTTGACTCACAGTACACATGTACGCGATGCCGCGCTTTGCAAAAGTACGGGTGGCGCCGACAGAGAGCATACAGCGGATGTAATCATAAGCTTCGTTTCGAAACCCCACCTTAACTAAAACTTTTTAAAGAATCGGGTTGTATATGAATACCTTGTAGGGATTCGTTGTCATCATTGGGGAAACAAATGAGTTCCGTATCTGGATCTATAAAATTAATGAAATTACAACGATTTGCCCTGAGATAGTTGCTAAGGCTGCCATATTCACAATATTCAATTACAACAAGTAGATTTCCTGAAAAAGTTATTGTGAAATTTCAAATAGTTATATGAAATTGATTTTTTGTTTACCTTCCGCAATTTTGTCTGTACACGCACCCAACAGATTAATCAAGTTGACGTGCTTTTCAAGATGACTCATTATATTGAGTTCACATATTAAAGAATTTAATTCAATGACGTTACAGTTCCGGTGAAGCATCTTGACAGCAACAGTTTTTTCTGATTCTCCGTCAAAAAAATTTGTAACTGTTGCTTCGACCACAAGTCCAAAATAACCTGACCCCAAATTGCATCCTGCAAATAAATTAGTTTTCGTTGTTTGTTATAAATTAATATACCGGGTGGAACATCATACCTGTGTACATAGGCGATTAACATGAAAAAACTGTTTTTCCGTGCGCATTGCTCCCCAAATTATTTTAGCCAAAAATGCTTCAAATAAATGTTGTAGAGCATAAAATTCTGCATCTAAATCAATAAACAGAATTACATTTACATGCGTTATAACGACAGAAATTAAATAAAATATATTAAAAATTACGTTGGAAATATCAAATAGCCATGGAAGTGAAACAAAAATAGATAGGTGCTTGACGTTTGACAGATCTGATTTAACACCTAGCGATTTTTATGGGGTCATCTTAAATGTAAAATTTATAAGCAACGCCACCCAAATATTAATTCTTTGAGAGAAGCTATCGTGGATAAGTGCGCCTTAATCACAAATAGGCAGTTCGCTAATGTACGACATTCCTTCTACAATAGACTTGGTTATTGCTTGGCTGAAATTGGAGGTTTATTTGAATATTTATTGTAATAATAAATTGTAGTGATTATTTTATTGAGATAATTATTGTTTGATATTTGAATTATAATAGATAGGTTATAATTTTTACATGACCAACCCTATAAGAAATAAACGTTTCATTGAAATGTACAATTGTTTATTTATTATTAAATTGTAATCATAGGTATGGAGTTTTTTGTATGAATTTTATTGAATGATTAATTTGTAGGGGGTAAAATATCAAATAGACAGAAAAACGTCAAGCATTTATCTATTTTTGTTTCACTTCCAGGCTATTTGATATTTTGAACGTAATTTTTTATATTTTTTAATTTAATTTCTGTCGTTATAACGCATGTAAATGTAATTCTGTTTATTGATTTAGATGCAGAATTTTATGCTCTACAACATTTATTTGAAGCATTTTTGGCTAAAATAATTTGGGGAGCAATGCGCACGGAAAAACTGTTTTTTATGTTAATCGCTTATGTACACAGGTATGATGTTCCACCCGGTATAATTGCTTACCTAGTTTAATTAAATTTCTTGGGATTTCCCATTTTGTATCATATGACAGCAACGCAGCTTGTTCGGATATGTTTAAATATGGATTTAAACGTTGTAATTCTCCAGCTTTAAAATTAATGAAACCAGCTTCATTTAAAACTTTTCGAAATTTCTGTAGAATAAATAAACATTCAGACAAGTATTACTAATTATAAATTGATTTGAAAACTGTACCTTGTATTTATTTGTCCTTCTCGCTAGTAAAACTGGTGCGACAATAATCAGAATAATCAAAAAAAATACTATTCCATAATAGGGAATGAATGAAACTGAAAATAAACATGCAAATCCTTTATTTTAGATAACTGATAGCATAACCGAATTATTAAATATTTGAAAAGTACATGGTTTCGGTACTCCCAAGGTTAAGGTCAATACATGCCTGCTAACATTTGCACGCTTAGTTCGCGGGATATAAATAATATTTTGAAAACGAATGTATTCTGATGATAAAACATAAAGTAAGATATAGTTTGGTCATGAATTTAATTAAATCAACTATAAATACTACAAATATTTTGATTGCGCCCGAGTTTACACAGTACCTGTCTGCAAACGCAGGTTCACGGCGCGAGAATCTCGTCCAAATAGATTTTCTGCTATGCAAGTGTAGAGTCCAGCGTCAGACCGCTGTACATAGTAAATAGTGAGTTCTGAATTGTCAGCAGCGAAGCCAATGTGCTGACCAAGTCTTTGTACTTCAGTGGTATTCTGTAAAGGTAATTATATCTGTTAGAGATTGAATGTATCCGGACTGGTTGATGTACCTTCATCCAGGTGATCACGGGTTTCGGATCACCGGCAGCAGAACATATCAGTTTCACGGTGTTCTCGACTACCACGGTGATTTCTTCTTGCTCTTTGAAGCTACTCGTTACAATTCTTGGCTTTTCTCCTTCTAAAATTACCACAATTATTTATTATGAATGTTAGTATTTCATGAAGCTAGAATATTACTTTTAACCAAAATATGTTTCGATGTATAATTTCCTCTATTTGTAGAATAAAATACATTACATGAGTAATTTCCTTGATCTTCCTCCGTTATGTTGTCAATTTTAAAAATGATTTCACCAGATGTATTCCTGATGTCTCGAATATATTCTATGTTCAAGTTCTGTGCGATATAAAATTCATTAGAGGAATCATAAAATGATTATTATAAGCAGAACCTTTACTTGAATATCTGTATGGTTTGGGGTTATCCAGGACATTTGGAAGCCAATATTGTGGTTAACAGCCACTTTACATCGTAGAACTAATGGTTGTCCAAAGTATGCGTAGTCGTATGTCAAATTCTGTATGACTGGTCTTCTTACACCAAATTGATCTACAAATAGAAATGTTTCTACTGAGTGTTAAGCGAATCCTCCATGGACCAATATTCAGCAGACCGGTATAGGCCCGATTAATCAGGCGCACAAATTCCATTTTTTTGTAATGTATGTACGTTGAAAGTGTATGCCCACAAATATTCAGTTTAGTGTATTATTAAATATGCTTCTTTGATAATGTAATAGTAACATGGACATTTAACATGGAATAGTATATTGTAATATTTGTGAGGAAAGAAATTTGAAATGGCCCTTGACTACGTGTGTTACATACAATTTTTTTCAACATTAAACGTGAAATAGTTATTTGTTTATTAAGAGCGTAAAGTGTTTCTTTGTTCCTCGAACACGGTAATTGCAGCGCGAGCCGAAGGCTTGTCATATTGACAGTGAACAGAATGAATTTATTTAGAGTACGTATACATTTAGTAATCATTTTAAAATGCAATCGTAGAAAAAATTATGCGTGTATCACGAGCGTAAAGTGTTTTTGTTCCTCTTGCACTATTGCAGCTCTCGCCAGAGGCTTGCGCTGCAATTACCGTGCTCGAGTAACAAAGAATCACTTTACGCCCTTAATACACAAATAACTATTTTCTACGATTGCATCTTAAAATCATTAAAAAACGTATACGTACTAAAAGTAAATTCGTTCTGTCAATATGACAAGTTTCAGTTTTGTTTATATCTCTGGTAACTATTGTAACAAGCGCGCATTTAATATCTTTTTCGCGCGTTGCCACTGGAGAAGTGCGACAAAGATATTTTCGATTGTCCCACAGGAAACGTCAACTTTACGATGACAAATGAGAGCGCAATTGTCAACTTTTCATAGCAATCGTAAAAAAATACATTTTTACCTTTGCAATACAAGAAATTTAATAATTATTTTATATAAATCAAAGGAGTTGTATTTGCAAATGCACATCAGGCTTCCAAAGTCACCATGTCAAATGGCAATTTAGTTGTGAAATGAAAAAAAATCGACAGTGGCAATAAATGAGGTAGGTAATCTATATGAAATAAAGTGTCTAGATAATGTTAATGATAATTTAAAATATTGTGATAAAAATCCACTAACTGTAAATACAAAATTCAGCATCGCATAAATTGTAGGAACAATAAACTATGTAAAATAAGTAGTTTTACTAATATAAACAAATAAATATAACTGGAACTAATATTAATGTGTATGGTTTGTAACATTCATATAACAAAACACTAAAATAATGAAATAATTAAAAGGTTAGTTTGAGAAAATAATTAGAGAACAGGCAAGGGAAATTTTAAATGTATTATAAGTATAAAAGAAAAATTATGAAAAGTTACTAATGTACAGGCGTCAAAAATGTAAAAATGAGACATCTGTGGAATACTCGAATCAAGCAGATTTCTCTTTCTTAGCGGGTGATGAAAGGATACATGAATGCTGGCTACTAATATACAGCGGCACCAAATAAGCAATATTGAATGAAATTAGTGAATCGAACCTGTAGCTTATACTTTTATACCTGTACTACATGTCTACAGTTGTATTACTCTCGAGTTGTTGTGACGATGTCACTTTTATACACGTGGCAACGCTACATTTACAACTCTATCCGGTGACAGAGTGGTCCGAGCGTTGAGCTCGCCAACGTCATTTTAGTAAATTATGTTAAATATAAAAATATCATGTTTTGACAGTGTTGATGATTTTAACGGTTTTTTTGCTGTTAATGCGGTATCTTAACAAATTAGAATTGATTGATTCTGTGGTAGGACGCAGAGTATAAATACGAGACCTGGTGAGTAAATAGACAGAAGGTGTGTGCCTGCCTCAGTAGTGTCTTTTGTTAGGTGTGTGCCAAACAAGCCGGATCTACTGCCGAGAACTCCTAGTGAATATCAAGTCAATCACGATCCCATCTTCCGTACCTCGTCACAGTGTGTGCTATGCCGCTGTCCCGTACCTCGTCACAGTGTATGCTGTGCCGTTCTCCCGTACCTCGCCACAGTGTGTGTGCTGTGTCGCTCTCCCGTATATCATCACAGTGTGTGCTGTGCCGCGCTGCCGTATCTCGTCACAGTGTGTGCTGTGCCGCTCTCCCGTACCTCGTCACAGTGTGTGTTGTGCCGCTTTCCCGTATATCATCACAGTGTATGCTGTGCCGCTCTCCCGTATATCGTCACAGTGTGTGCTGTGCCGCTTTCCCGTACCTCGTCACAGTGTATGCTGTGCCGCTCTCCCGTATATCGTCACAGTGTGTGCTGTGCCGCTTTCCCGTACCTCGTCACAGTGTGTGCTGTGCCGCTTTCCCGTATATCATCACAGTGTATGCTGTGCCGCTTTCCCGTACCTCGTCACAGTGTGTGTTGTGCCGCTCTCCCGTACCTCGTCACAGTGTGTGCTGTGCCGCTCTCCTGTATATCGTCACTGTGTGTGCTGTGCCGCTCTCCCGTACCTCGTCACAGTGTGTGCTGTGCCGCTTTCCCGTATATCATCACAGTGTATGCTGTGCCGCTTTCCCGTACCTCGTCACAGTGTGTGCTGTGCCGCTTTCCCGTATATCATCACAGTGTATGCTGTGCCGCTCTCCCGTATATCGTCACAGTGTGTGCTGTGCCGCTTTCCCGTACCTCGTCACAGTGTGTGTTGTGCCGCTCTCCCGTACCTCGTCACAGTGTGTGCAGTGCCGCTCTCCCGTACTCGTCACAGTGTGTGCTGTGCCGCTTTCCCGTATATCATCACAGTGTATGCTGTGCCGCTCTCCCGTATATCGTCACAGTGTGTGCTGTGCCGCTTTCCCGTACCTCGTCACAGTGTGTGCTGTGCCGCTTTCCCGTATATCATCACAGTGTATGCTGTGCCGCTTTCCCGTATATCTTCACAGTGTGTGCTGTGCCGCTTTCCCGTACCTCGTCACAGTGTGTGTTGTGCCGCTCTCCCGTACCTCGTCACAGTGTGTGCAGTGCCGCTCTCCCGTACCTCGTCACAGTGTGTGCTGTGCCGCTTTCCCGTATATCATCACAGTGTATGCTGTGCCGCTCTCCCGTATATCTTAACAGTGTTTGCTGTGCCGCTTTCCCGTACCTCGTCACAGTGTGTGCTGTGCCGCTTTCCCGTATATCATCACAGTGTATGCTGTGCCGCTTTCCCGTACCTCGTCACAGTGTGTGTTGTGCCGCTCTCCCGTACCTCGTCACAGTGTGTGCTGTGCCGCTCTCCCGTACCTCGTCACAGTGTATGCTGTGCCGCTCTCCCGTATATCGTCACAGTGTGTGCTGTGCCGCTTTCCCGTACCTCGTCACAGTGTGTGCCAAGGACCATAAATACACTAGACAAAACTTCGAATCATTTGTTTTGTTTTCGGCAGGTCAGAAAGAGACAAGTAGAGATAGAGATATACAAAGGCCACTCCCGTATTTGCCGCCAGATGTCAGCACATGTACACAATACAATATTTTCAAAATTTTAATAAAAATTTTGATATGTGACGAAAAGTACTGCGCTTATTTAAAATAATTTATAAATATCAAAGAATATAGCAATTTTCTTATGAATTATCGTTTTATTAATTATTTAAAACTACATATACCGGGTGGAACAGCATACCTGTGTACATAAGTGATTAACATGGAAAATCAGTTTTTCCGTGCGCATTGCTCCCCAAATTAAGACAAAAATACTTCAAATAAGTGTTGTAGAGAATTAAATTATTCTGCATCTAAATCACTACTCAGGTTTTATTTTTGACATTTTATAACTTAGAAAATCTATTTTAATGTTTATTGAAAATTGTTTATTTATAGCGACAGGCGTGGAATTCAATTGATATATGAAACAAATCTGTTTCCTAAATACTCAGTTTTAGTTTTAAAATACGTAGTTCTCAACACATACAAAATAAAACAGAATTCAAGATAAAAATAATATAAACATGAAACTATGATGAATATAATTTTGTATTAAATGTTCGAGTAACCCTTAATTTTGCGCTAAACAATATCTAAGTCTATTATAAAAGTCGTCTCTAACATTATGCAGCTGTGTGGCATTTATTTAAGTAAATTTAAAAAATAATAAGCATTTAAAAATAAATATAAAAATTGATTTGACTTATTTGAAGTAAACACGCCTCAAAATCAAGTAACGCAACTCGAAAACTGAATGTACTGTAGTGACATCTTGTGACAAACGCGGGAGTAGCCTTTGTATATCTCTATCCTCTGTTGTCTCTTTCTGGCCAGGCGAGAACAAAACATTGTGTAGAGAAATATAGTGCATGTTTTGTCTAGTGTATTTATGGTCCTTGGTGTGTGCTATGCCGCTCTCCCGTACCTCATCACAGTGTGTGCTGTGCCGCTTTTTCGAACCTCGTCACAGTGTGTGCTGTGCCGCTCTCCCGTACCTCGTCACAGTGTGTGCTGTGCCGCTCTCCCGTACCTCGTCACAGTGTGTGCTGTGCCGCTTTCCCGTACCTCGTCAAAGTGTGAGCTGTGTCGCTCTCCCGTATATCGTCACAGTGTGTGCTGTGCCGTTTTCCCGTACCTCGTCACAGTGTGTGCTGTGCCGCTCTCCCGTACCTCGTCACAGTGTGTGCTGTGCCGCTCTCCCGTATATTGTCACAGTGTGTGCTGTGCCGCTCTCCCGTATATTGTCACTGTGTGTGCTGTGCCGCTGTCCCGTATCTCGTCACAGTGTGTGCTGTGCCGCTTTCCAGTAACTCGTCACAGTGTGTGATGTGCCGCTCTCCCGTACCTCTTCACAGTGTGTGCTGTGCCGCTCTCCCATATATTGTCACCGTGTGTGATGTGCCGCTGTCCCGTATCTCGTCACAGTGTGTGCTGTGCCGCTCTCCCGTACCTCGTCACAGTGTGTGCTGTGCCGCTCTCCCGTGCCTCGTCACAGTGTGTGCTGTGCCGCTCTCCCGTACCTCGTCACAGTGTGTGCTGTGCCGCTTTCCCGTACCTCGTCACAGTGTGTGCTGTGCCGCTTTCCCGTACCTCGTCACTGTGTGTGCTGTGCCGCTTTCCCGTACCTCGTCACAGTGTGTGCTGTGCCGCTTTCCCGTACCTCGTCACAGTGTGTGCTGTGCCGCTTTCCCGTACCTCGTCACAGTGTGTGCTGTGCCGCTGCTCCGTACCTCGTCACAGTGTGTGCTGTGCCGCGGCTCCGTACCTCGTCACAGTGTGTGCTGTGCCGCTCTCCCATACGTCGTTACATTGTGTGCTGTGCCGCTGTCCCGTATCTCGTCACAGTGTGTGCTGTGCCGCTTTCCAGTAACTCGTCACAGTGTGTGATGTGCCGCTCTCCCGTACCTCTTCACAGTGTGTGCTGTGCCGCTCTCCCATATATTGTCACCGTGTGTGCTGTGCCGCTGTTCCGAATCTCGTCACAGTGTGTGCCGTGCCGCTCTCCCGTACCTCGTCACAGTGTGTGCTGTGCCGCTTTCCCGTATCTCGTCACAGTGTGTGCTGTGCCGCTCTCCCGTATATCGTCACAGTGTGTGCTGTGCCGCTCTCCCGTACGTCGTCACAGTGTGTGCTGTGCCGCTCTCCCGTACCTCGTCACAGTGTGTGCTGTGCCGCTCTCCCGTACCTCCTCACAGTGTGTGCTGTACCGCTCTCCCGTATATCGTCACAGTGTGTGCTGTGCCGCTCTCCCGTACCTCGTCACAGTGTGTGCTGTGCCGCTCTCCCGTACCTCCTCACAGTGTGTGCTGTACCGCTCTCCCGTATATCGTCACAGTGTGTGCTGTGCCGCTCTTCCGTATATTGTCACTGTGTGTGCTGTGCTGCTGTCCCGTATCTCATCACAGTGTGTGCTGTGCCGCTCTCCCGTACCTCGTCACAGTGTGTGCTGTGCCGCTTTCCCGTACCTCGTCACAGTGTGCGCTGTGCCGCTGCCCCGTACCTCGTCACAGTGTGTGCTGTGCCGCTCTCCCGTATATCGTCACAGTGTGTGCTGTGCCGCTCTCCCGTACCTCGTCACAGTGTGTGCTGTGCCGCTGTCCCGTATATCGTCACAGTGTGTGCTGTGCCGCTCTCCCGTACCTCCTCACAGTGTGTGGAATTCAATTGATATATGAAACAAATCTGTTTCCTAAATACTCAGTTTTAGTTTTAAAATACGTAGTTCTCAACACATACAAAATAAAACAGAATTCAAGATAAAAATAATATAAACATGAAACTATGATGAATATAATTTTGTATTAAATGTTCGAGTAACCCTTAATTTTGCGCTAAACAATATCTAAGTCTATTATAAAAGTCGTCTCTAACATTATGCAGCTGTGTGGCATTTATTTAAGTAAATTTAAAAAATAATAAGCATTTAAAAATAAATATAAAAATTGATTTGACTTATTTGAAGTAAACACGCCTCAAAATCAAGTAACGCAACTCGAAAACTGAATGTACTGTAGTGACATCTTGTGACAAACGCGGGAGTAGCCTTTGTATATCTCTATCCTCTGTTGTCTCTTTCTGGCCAGGCGAGAACAAAACATTGTGTAGAGAAATATAGTGCATGTTTTGTCTAGTGTATTTATGGTCCTTGGTGTGTGCTATGCCGCTCTCCCGTACCTCATCACAGTGTGTGCTGTGCCGCTTTTTCGAACCTCGTCACAGTGTGTGCTGTGCCGCTCTCCCGTACCTCGTCACAGTGTGTGCTGTGCCGCTCTCCCGTACCTCGTCACAGTGTGTGCTGTGCCGCTTTCCCGTACCTCGTCAAAGTGTGAGCTGTGTCGCTCTCCCGTATATCGTCACAGTGTGTGCTGTGCCGTTTTCCCGTACCTCGTCACAGTGTGTGCTGTGCCGCTCTCCCGTACCTCGTCACAGTGTGTGCTGTGCCGCTCTCCCGTATATTGTCACAGTGTGTGCTGTGCCGCTCTCCCGTATATTGTCACTGTGTGTGCTGTGCCGCTGTCCCGTATCTCGTCACAGTGTGTGCTGTGCCGCTTTCCAGTAACTCGTCACAGTGTGTGATGTGCCGCTCTCCCGTACCTCTTCACAGTGTGTGCTGTGCCGCTCTCCCATATATTGTCACCGTGTGTGATGTGCCGCTGTCCCGTATCTCGTCACAGTGTGTG
Organism: Pterostichus niger; assembly: GCA_947425015.1. Taxonomy (NCBI): domain Eukaryota; kingdom Metazoa; phylum Arthropoda; class Insecta; order Coleoptera; family Carabidae; genus Pterostichus; species Pterostichus niger. The sequence goes on from OX380337.1 coordinate 14,232,935, forward strand.
CTGTGCCGCTCTCCCGTACCTCGTCACAGTGTGTGCTGTGCCGCTCTCCCGTGCCTCGTCACAGTGTGTGCTGTGCCGCTCTCCCGTACCTCGTCACAGTGTGTGCTGTGCCGCTTTCCCGTACCTCGTCACAGTGTGTGCTGTGCCGCTTTCCCGTACCTCGTCACTGTGTGTGCTGTGCCGCTTTCCCGTACCTCGTCACAGTGTGTGCTGTGCCGCTTTCCCGTACCTCGTCACAGTGTGTGCTGTGCCGCTTTCCCGTACCTCGTCACAGTGTGTGCTGTGCCGCTGCTCCGTACCTCGTCACAGTGTGTGCTGTGCCGCGGCTCCGTACCTCGTCACAGTGTGTGCTGTGCCGCTCTCCCATACGTCGTTACATTGTGTGCTGTGCCGCTGTCCCGTATCTCGTCACAGTGTGTGCTGTGCCGCTTTCCAGTAACTCGTCACAGTGTGTGATGTGCCGCTCTCCCGTACCTCTTCACAGTGTGTGCTGTGCCGCTCTCCCATATATTGTCACCGTGTGTGCTGTGCCGCTGTTCCGAATCTCGTCACAGTGTGTGCCGTGCCGCTTTCCCGTACCTCGTCACAGTGTGTGCTGTGCCGCTTTCCCGTATCTCGTCACAGTGTGTGCTGTGCCGCTCTCCCGTATATCGTCACAGTGTGTGCTGTGCCGCTCTCCCGTACGTCGTCACAGTGTGTGCTGTGCCGCTCTCCCGTACCTCGTCACAGTGTGTGCTGTGCCGCTCTCCCGTACCTCCTCACAGTGTGTGCTGTACCGCTCTCCCGTATATCGTCACAGTGTGTGCTGTGCCGCTCTCCCGTACCTCGTCACAGTGTGTGCTGTGCCGCTCTCCCGTACCTCCTCACAGTGTGTGCTGTACCGCTCTCCCGTATATCGTCACAGTGTGTGCTGTGCCGCTCTTCCGTATATTGTCACTGTGTGTGCTGTGCTGCTGTCCCGTATCTCATCACAGTGTGTGCTGTGCCGCTCTCCCGTACCTCGTCACAGTGTGTGCTGTGCCGCTTTCCCGTACCTCGTCACAGTGTGCGCTGTGCCGCTGCCCCGTACCTCGTCACAGTGTGTGCTGTGCCGCTCTCCCGTATATCGTCACAGTGTGTGCTGTGCCGTTCTCCCGTACCTCGTCACAGTGTGTGCTGTGCCGCTGTCCCGTATATCGTCACAGTGTGTGCTGTGCCGCTCTCCCGTACCTCCTCACAGTGTGTGCTGTACCGCTCTCCCGTATATCGTCACAGTGTGTGCTGTGCCGTTCTCCCGTACCTCGTCACAGTGTGTGCTGTGCCGCTGTCCCGTATATCGTCACAGTGTGTGCTGTGCCGCTCTCCCGTACCTCCTCACAATGTGTGCTGTGCCGCTCTCCCGTATATCGTCACAGGGTGTGCTGTGCCGCTCTCCCGTATCTCGTCACAGTGTGTGCTTTGCCGCTCTCCCGTATATTGTCACCGTGTGTGCTGTGCCGCTCTCCCGTACGTCGTCACAGTGTGTGCTGTGCCGCTCTCCCGTACCTCGTCACAGTGTGTGCTGTGCCGCTCTCCCGTACTTCGTCACAATGTGTGCTGTGCCGCTCTCCCGTATATCGTCACAGGGTGTGCTGTGCCGCTCTCCCGTATCTCGTCACAGTGTGTGCTGTGCCGCTTTCGAGTATCTCGTCACAGTGTGATGTGTTGCTCTCCCGTACCTCTTCACAGTGTGTGCTGTGCCGCTCTCCCGTATATTGTCACCGTGTGTGCTGTGCCGCTCTCCCGTACCTCGTCACAATGTGTGCTGTGCCGCTCTCCCGTATCTCGTCACAGTGTGTGCTGTGCCGCTCTCCCGTACCTCGTCACAATGTGTGCTGTGCCGCTCTCCCGTATATCGTCACAGGGTGTGCTGTGCCGCTCTCCCGTATCTATCTCGTCACAGTGTGTGCTGTGCCGCTTTCCCGTACCTCGTCACAGTGTGTGCTGTGCCGCTCTCCCGTATATTGTCACAGAGTGTGCTGTGCCGCTTTCCCGTACCTCGTCACAGTGTGTGCTGTGCCGCTGTCCCGTATATCGTCACAGTGTGTGCTGTGCCGCTCTCCCGTACCTCCTCACAGTGTGTGCTGTACCGCTCTCCCGTATATTGTCACAGTGTGTGCTGTGCCGCTGTCCCGTATATTGTCACCGTGTGTGATGTGCCGCTCTCCCGTACCTCGTCACAGTGTGTGCTGTGCCGCTCTCCCGTATATTGTCACTGTGTGTGCTGTGCCGCTGTCCCGTATCTCATCACAGTGTGTGCTGTGCCGCTCTCCCGTACCTCGTCACAATGTGTGCTGTGCCGCTCTCCCGTATATCGTCACAGGGTGTGCTGTGCCGCTCTCCCGTATCTCGTCACAGTGTGTGCTTTGCCGCTCTCCCGTATATTGTCACCGTGTGTGCTGTGCCGCTCTCCCGTACGTCGTCACAGTGTGTGCTGTGCCGCTCTCCCGTACCTCGTCACAATGTGTGCTGTGCCGCTCTCCCGTATATCGTCCCAGGGTGTGCTGTGCCGCTCTCCCGTATATCGTCACAGAGTGTGCTGTGCCGCTTTCCCGTACCTCGTCACAGTGTGTGCTGTGCCGCTGTCCCGTATATCGTCACAGTGTGTGCTGTGCCGCTCTCCCGTACCTCCTCACAGTGTGTGCTGTACCGCTCTCCCGTATATTGTCACAGTGTGTGCTGTGCCGCTGTCCCGTATATTGTCACCGTGTGTGATGTGCCGCTCTCCCGTACCTCGTCACAGTGTGTGCTGTGCCGCTCTCCGGTATATCGTTACAGTGTGTGCTGTGCCGCTCTCCCGTACGTCGTCACAGTGTGTGCTGTGCCGCTCTCCCGTACCTCCTCACAGTGTGTGCTGTACCGCTCTCCCGTATATCGTCACAGTGTGTGCTGTGCCGCTCTCCCGTATATTGTCACTGTGTGTGCTGTGCCGCTGTCCCGTATCTCATCACAGTGTGTGCTGTGCCGCTCTCCCGTACCTCGTCACAATGTGTGCTGTGCCGCTCTCCCGTATATCGTCACAGGGTGTGCTGTGCCGCTCTCCCGTATCTCGTCACAGTGTGTGCTTTGCCGCTCTCCCGTATATTGTCACCGTGTGTGCTGTGCCGCTCTCCCGTACGTCGTCACAGTGTGTGCTGTGCCGCTCTCCCGTACCTAGTCACAGTGTGTGCTGTGCCGCTCTCCCGTACCTCGGCACAGTGTGTGCTGTGCCGCTCTCCCGTACCTCGTCACAATGTGTGCTGTGCCGCTCTCCCGTATATCGTCACATGGTGTGCTGTGCCGCTCTCCCGTATCTCGTCACAGTGTGTGCTGTGCTGCTTTCCAGTATCTCGTCACAGTGTGATGTGTTGCTCTCCCGTACCTCTTCACAGTGTGTGCTGTGCCGCTCTCCCGTATATTGTCACCGTGTGTGCTGTGCCGCTCTCCCGTACCTCGTCACAATGTGTGCTGTGCCGCTCTCCCGTATATTGTCACCGTGTGTGCTGTGCCGCTTTCCCGTACCTCGTCACAGTGTGTGCTGTGCCGCTCTCCCGTATATCGTCACAGTGTGTGCTGTGCCGCTTTCCCGTACCTCGTCACAGTGTGTGCTGTGCCGCTGTCCCGTATATCGTCACAGTGTGTGCTGTGCCGCTCTCCCGTACCTCCTCACAGTGTGTGCTGTACCGCTCTCCCGTATATCGTCACAGTGTGTGCTGTGCCGCTGTCCCGTATATTGTCACCGTGTGTGCTGTGCCGCTGTCCCGTATCTCGTCACAGTGTGTGCTGTGCCGCTCTCCCGTACCGTCACAGTGTGTGCTGTGCCGCTCTCCCGTACCTCGTCACAATGTGTGCTGTGCCGCTCTCCCGTATATCGTCACAGGGTGTGCTGTGCCGCTCTCCCGTATATCGTCACAGTGTGTGCTGTGCCGCTTTCCAGTATCTCGTCACAGTGTGTGATGTGCCGCTCTCCCGTACCTCGTCACAGTGTGTGCTGTGCCGCTCTCCCGTACCTCGGCACAGTGTGTGCTGTGCCGCTCTCCCGTACCTCGTCACAATGTGTGCTGTGCCGCTCTCCCGTATATCGTCCCAGGGTGTGCTGTGCCGCACTCCCGTATCTCGTCACAGTGTGTGCTGTGCCGCTTTCCAGTATCTCGTCACAGTGTGATGTGTTGCTCTCCCGTACCTCTTCACAGTGTGTGCTGTGCCGCTCTCCCGTATATTGTCACCGTGTGTGCTGTGCCGCTCTCCCGTACCTCGTCACAATGTGTGCTGTGCCGCTCTCCCGTATATCGTCACAGGGTGTGCTGTGCCGCTCTCCCGTATATATCTCGTCACAGTGTGTGCTGTGCCGCTTTCCCGTACCTCGTCACAGTGTGTGCTGTGCCGCTCTCCCGTATATCGTCACAGTGTGTGCTGTGCCGCTTTCCCGTACCTCCTCACAGTGTGTGCTGTACCGCTCTCCCGTATATCGTCACAGTGTGTGCTGTGCCGCTCTCCCGTACCTCGTCACAATGTGTGCTGTGCCGCTCTCCCGTATATCGTCACAGGGTGTGCTGTGCCGGTCTCCCGTATATCGTCACAGTGTGTGCTGCGCCGCTTTCCAGTATCTCGTCACAGTGTGTGATGTGCCGCTCTCCCGTACCTCGTCACAGTGTGTGCTGTGCCGCTCTCCCGTATATCGTCACAGTGTGTGCTGTGCCGCTCTCCCGTACGTCGTCACAGTGTGTGCTGTGCCGCTCTCCCGTACCTCGTCACAGTGTGTGCTGTGCCACTCTCCCGTACCTCGTCACAGTGTGTGCTGTGCCGCTCTCCCGTACCTCGTCACAATGTGTGCTGTGCCGCTCTCCCGTATATCGTCACAGGGTGTGCTTTGCCGCTCTCCCGTATATCGTCACAGTGTGTGCTGTGCCGCTTTCCAGTATCTCGTCACAGTGTGTGAAGTGCCGCTCTCCCGTACCTCGTCACAGTGTGTGCTGTGCCGCTCTCCCGTATATCGTCACAGTGTGTGCTGTGCCGCTCTCCCGTACGTCGTCACAGTGTGTGCTGTGCCGCTCTCCCGTACCTCGTCACAGTGTGTGCTGTGCCACTCTCCCGTACCTCGTCACAGTGTGTGCTGTGCCGCTTTCCCGTACCTCGTCACAGTGTGTGCTGTGCCGCTCTCCCGTATATCGTCACAGTGTGTGCTGTGCCGCTCTCCCGTACCTCGTCACAGTGTGTGCTGTGCCGCTCTCCCGTACCTCGTCACAATGTGTGCTGTGCCGCTCTCCCGTACCTCGTCACAGTGTGTGCTGTGCCGCTGTCCCGTATATCGTCACAGTGTGTGCTGTGCCGCTTTCCCGTACCTCCTCACAGTGTGTGCTGTACCGCTCTCCCGTATATCGTCACAGTGTGTGCTGTGCCGCTCTCCCGTATATCGTCACAGTGTGTGCTGTGCCGCTTTCCAGTATCTCGTCACAGTGTGTGATGTGCCGCTCTCCCGTACCTCGTCACAGTGTGTGCTGTGCCGCTCTCCCGTATCTCGTCACAGTGTGTGCTGTGCCGCTCTCCCGTACCTCGTCACAGTGTGTGCTGTGCCGCTCTCCCGTACCTCGTCACAGTGTGTGCTGTGCCGCACTCTCGTACCTCGTCACAGTGTGTGCTATGCCGCTCTCCCGTACGTCGTCACAGTGTGTGCTGTGCCGCTCTTCCGTACGTCGTCACAGTGTGTGCTGTGCCGCTCTCCCGTACCTCGTCACAGTGTGTGCTGTGCCGCTCTCCCGTACCTCGTCACAGTGTGTGCTGTGCCGCTCTCCCGTACCTCGGCACAGTGTGTGCTGTGCCGCTCTCCCGTATATCGTCACAGTGTGTGCTGTGCCGCTCTCCCGTACGTCGTCACAGTGTGTGCTGTGCCGCTCTCCCGTACCTCGGCACAGTGTGTGCTGTGCCGCTCTCCCGTATATCGTCACAGTGTGTGCTGTGCCGCTTTCCCGTATATTGTCACCGTGTGTGCTGTGCCGTTCTCCCGTACGTCGTCACAGTGTGTGCTGTGCCGCTCTCCCGTACCTCGGCACAGTGTGTGCTGTGCCGCTCTTTTGTATATCGTCACTGTGTGTGCTGTGCCGCTCTCCCGTATATTGTCACCGTGTGTGCTGTGCCGTTCTCCCGTACGTCGTCACAGTGTGTGCTGTGCCGCTCTCCCGTACCTCGTCACAGTGTGTGCTGTGCCGCTCTCCCGTACCTCGGCACAGTGTGTGCTGTGCCGCTCTTCCGTACCTCGTCACAGTGTGTGCTGTGCCGCTTTCCCGTACCTCGTCACAGTGTGTGCTCTGCCGCTCTCCCGTATATCGTCACAGTGTGTGCTGTGCCGCTCTCCCGTACGTCGTCACAGTGTGTGCTGTGCCGCTCTCCCGTACCTCGGCACAGTGTGTGCTGTGCCGCTCTCCCGTACCTCGTCACAGTGTGTGCTGTGCCGCTTTCCAGTATCTCGTCACAGTGTGGGATGTGCCGCTCTCCCGTATATCGTCACAGTGTGTGCTGTGCCGCTTTCCCGTATCACGTCACAGTGTGTGCTGTGCCGCTCTCCCGTACGTCGTCACAGTGTGTGCTGTGCCGCTCTTCCGTACGTCGTCACAGTGTGTGCTGTGCCGCTCTCCCGTATCTCGTCACAGTGTGTGCTGTGCCGCTCTCCCGTACCTCGTCACAGTGTGTGCTGTGCCGCACTCTCGTACCTCGTCACAGTGTGTGCTATGCCGCTCTCCCGTACCTCGTCACAGTGTGTGCTGTGCCGGTCTCCCGTACCTCGTCACAGTGTGTGCTGTGCCGCTCTTTTGTATATCGTCACTGTGTGTGCTGTGCCGCTTTCCCGTATCTCGTCACAGTGTGTGCTGTGCCGCTCTCCTGTACGTCGTCACAGTTTGTGCTGTGCCGCTCTCCCGTACCTCGTCACTGTGTGTGCTGTACCGCTCTCCCGTATATCGTCACAGTGTGTGCTGTGCCGCTTTCCCGTATCTCGTCACAGTGTGTGCTGTGCCGCTCTCCCGTACGTCGTCACAGTGTGTGCTGTGCCGCTCTTCCGTATATCGTCACTGTGTGTGCTGTGCCATCTTTCCCGTATCTTGTCACAGTGGGTGCTGTTGCAATATCACCGCCTGAATCCGTCTTACAGTGTGTGCTGTCCAACCATCGCTTCGACCGCGGCATTGCCTATCGAATGCACCATTCGTACGTTTCGTCGTATTTGGATTAATGTGCATTTATATTTTTTATCTTTGGGAATATTTTCAATAAATTTAGTTTTGTTAACAATTTCTTTATTTATGGTCAACGAAATCTTACCGTCGCTCCACTGAGAAATCCGAGCAATCGGTTGACGCCCGAGCATCTTCCGTAAGCCAACGTGACAGGGAGCAGAGAGCTGCAACCGCAGAGCTAGCGGCGTTGCAGCGAAAGGGCGTCACAATGTAAACAGACATTTATTTACTACTGGAAACATGGCCTGTTATTGCAGAGCAGCTATTAAATATTCAAAATTTACAACAAATTTCGTCATGAAAATTATTTAAGTCTAACCAAAATATGAATTTATATTTAAGCATAATATTTAGATAAAATACATATTTACTGGAGTTGGTGGTCTAGTAATTATGCAGTCGGCTGGCGGTTCTTGAGGACCCGAGTTCGATATCCGTAACCGACAAACTGGCTTTCATTAATTTAAAATTAACTCCTGTGGCTCCCCCTCCACTAACAACTTTGGGGGCCGTGATTTGAGGGCTGGTAACCGCACTTCACGCGTAAAAATATATCACTTACCGAGATCTGCTACGGCAGAGTGCCACACCCAGTAATGGGCAAAAGGCGTGATTATATATTTATTTTACTTATTTACATATTTAATCAATTCAAGTGTAAATGAGAGCTAACAGTTCAGATATCTGATTGTTAACTATATATTTCTTTAAAATACCTTTCTCTAAAATAATTTGGGACTTTCATGCAAGGAAATACTAATTGAACACTTGTAGCCAGAGTTTTTCAATTAACAAAATATATATTAGACCTATGAATGATATTAGAAATATCAAATGGCCAGCGGGTTTCATTCTTCTTTAACGTCGGTCAGCGTTTCAGTGGTCAGCGGTAATCAGCGTTTTATTTTTACCCGGCCATATTTAGCGGCCCGCCTGCATTTGTCGTTCATAAAATTGCTTGTATAATGTACCGGGTGTCCCAAAAACAAGCTCACTCCAAAAAGTTACATTCATATAATAGATTTAGAAACTACATCAAAAACTGGAAGGGAGCCCTATTGTCTCACGGAACACTCAGTATATTTTTTAAAATGTCTGTTTAACATGACATTCTGAATTCAACTATGTATTATTAGAGTATTTTTCATTATAAATCAGCGCAAAAGAAACAGACAAAATTCACTCGACTCTTTACACAAATATCTTAGTTAAAAAAATATATTTTCTAAATGTCCAGTATTTTCTTAAATACAAAGATTAACTTTTCTAATTGTTCCTCGCATAACATTCTATATATTTACAGTGTAATGCTACGAATGGCTTGATTTACTCTGTTCATTAATTTTTCAATTTTTTTGGTGGTGTTTTTACATAATGATTAGCAACAAGTCATACATTATGCGGATGTGTCATCTTGTTCAAATATAATTTTATTTTAAATATTTAGAGGAAGTGACTCCAAAACAGTGTCTACTTTGTTTTCCAAAAATTGCAAATAACTTTCACTTGTTAGTATTCCATCAAAGAATATTGATCCAATTATTTTGGATCCTAGAACATCCAACCAACAATGAAATCAATTGCCGAAATATTTTTGGATTCTCACTTGTCCAAATTATTTCTATTGAACATGACGTTATTTGTAAATATTGTTTCGTCACGAAATATTATGTTAAAATTAAGATTTCTTTATATTGTTGAATGAACCAATCTTCTTTCTGGATCCACATCAAAATTTATAATCTTTCAAAATTCGTCACACAGACTTCCTTACTATTTCTGTTTCTCTACAAATATGTCTTGTTGATTGGATTGGATATAGTATAAAATGTGCCAAAACTACATCTTCACTAATAATTACATATCTTTCATGTTTTGATTCCAATCTAAATTTGTTTTTAAAATACTGTCTAGTTGGATGCCTTCGGTTATGAAATCACTGCATTTACCATAAATTAATAGAATTAAAACCTGTTAGTGTCTTGTGAAATTATCCATAACAATCATGTTTATTTAAGAAATCTTGAGATAAAAACTAAATTACTACCTGTTTCCAGAGCCAACTTAAATGATAGAAATACAGATTCTAATTCATTTACTTTATGTTGATATTTATTATAAAAAATGCAATTTATTTAAATGACTAATATTTATTCATTTTCTAAATATCATAAATAATACAAAATCAAATATGAATTAAAGAAAAGTTTTAGAAATAAAAATTAGTTTATTTGCTGCCCGGGTACTCAGTATCGCAACAACTTGAAACTAATCATTTTATAAAATTCTCTATATGTATATTTGTAATATAACAAAAGATGTATCAAAAATTCAACATTCTATTACTAACGTAAATAGGCCGTCTGGAGCTTTCAATTATAAATATAAAACAAGTGGAGAGTATCCTCGACTCGCAAGAGTGGAGAGTCACCCTGTTCAGGGGGTCCCAAGTCACAACGTCGGCTACTTCACCGTACGCCTTCAGCATCCGCGGCTCCACAGTTGGGAGCACGATACCGTCTGCTTGGAGACTTAGAGGTACCCTCCGAGAGCGCCGCCATCCTCGAGCCCCCGGGCTGGAGAGAATCCTCAACTCGCAAGAGTGGAGAGCATCCTAGACTCGCAAGAGTGGAGAGTATCCTCGGCAGGGTTAATCCAGGTCACAACGCGGGTCCGCAGTAAAACACCAGCACCAGTTCCCCAACCTCCCCGCACTCCGCACTTTTCCTCCACGAGTCTAACGACTGGAGAGCACAACCCGTCTCTATCTTTTCCGTATCTCTGCCACCATCCTCGAGGTAGTGAACTCGAGAGCACCAGGTCGTATAACACAGAGCCGCCCACCGTGACGTCACCCGCTGTGACGTCGCTTCGCGTTTTACGACGTTCCGGCCGAACGACGCCTCACACACCAGAACCGCGATCGCCACCGACATCGGGACACCCTCCCGACGAACATACTCAAAATCAGTCGTCGCGACGCCGGGTGTCGATTTTGAGTTAACACCAGGAACCCATCCTAAACACTGTCAGCAGTGGATAGAGACCGACGCCGTCGCGACGCCAAGTGTCGTTTCCGAGTTACGGCCGTTTTTAATTTCCACTACACGGGAATCGGCTCCGCCATCCTCGGCAAGACCGAGAGACCTAGTAACATTGCAACGGCAAGCGTCGTTTCAGCACGAGTCACCAGAACGCGCCGCGCTTCGCAGGGTCGACTCAGGGACCCGCCAAAGACCCGTCCGACACACCGCCACCCAACCGACGCCGGGCGTCGGTTTTCCTAAACCCACCGTTTTATGTCAGGACGCCCTCAAGAGGCGTTCCGGAGACCAAGGCAGTGGTTGCTACCACGACCGACACCAGAAAGTCAGTGTATATAAAAATCCACGAAATAAATCCGAAATCTGAAGCCATCCGCTGTTTTATTTCTGTATCCTGGACACAACCCCGACACCGCTATCCATTACCGTTTGGCGCCCGAGCAATCCACGCCAAACTCCTTGTGTCCGACCAAACATCGTCCATATATATATATTCATATATATATATATATATATATATATATATATATATATATATATATATATTTATACCGGGTGTTTACTTTTTTTTTTCCGAACATAGGAAATTCAATGTTAAAATTTTGATTTAGTGATATCTCTTTGCCTATTAATTTTAGAACAAAATTGTACTGAAGAAAAATGTTCAGAATAAAAAACTGCATCCATATATCTATCCAGAAATAAAACAAATTAGATAACTTAATAATAGGTATTTATTTGTCTAGATTATGTAGAAAAAAGAAAATAATAGTTGCTATAATTAATTTTATTATTAAATTAAATGCTCGAATAAATACATAAATAAATAAATTAGAGTTAGCTTCCAATTCTGGTTCAATATGTCAAATAATGTCAGACACAACAAACAAATTATTATTTTATTTTTCATGGCACTCTGATAATTGCTTTAAAGCGTGTATTTTCTTTTGCTTCTAACTAGGACATAAGAAACAATTAAACAACAAACTTATACTCTATGGATGCAGTTTTTCATTCTGAACATTTTTCTGCAGTACAATTTTGTTCTAAAATTAATAGGTAAAGAGATATCGCTAAATCAAAATTTTAACATTGAATTTCCTATGTTCGGAAAAAAAGTAGACACCCGGTATATATATATATATATTTATATAACGTAACTATTGCAGTAAACTCTTAGCAATCGTAAACAAGCATTTACTGTTCTTGCAAATTGTTTTTAATGGCTTACTTACATATATGGTCGTAGATAAACAAGTTTTTCGTACCTTTACTGTTGTAATATCTACTTAAATTTTGAATACTCGTAATTATGAAAAAAATATAGTATATATCCGTCAAAAACTCTTTTTTCGTGCAGAACCTTAAAACGGGATCACTAGTAAATAAGAAATTTAGATGCGAGCTAGTTGAGACTCAAGCGCATTGTCTCACCCACTCTTAGTTGCGACTGGAGTTTCATTGTGATACGAATTTGATTTATTTAAGTGATTTCAAGATGTCGCAGAAAAGCTCGCAAGATAAGCCTCAAATTAATATATTGTAGCGAGTACGGCCCTGTTCCTCCAGGAACAGTCTACACGTCGTAGTCTGCTGCGCGTTTAACGCTGTCTCATACGCAATAAAGAGACAAGTTCGAACCTGTTCTCTCTGCGTCATGCTTGTACAGTGTTCTAGAAGCTCTGGAATAGTGTAGAATATCTTGTTCCAGTATATAAGGGAGAGTTTGGGCCGGCAAGATTCATTCTGTATTTGAAGTGTGAACAGTGCAAGTCGTTGCTAAATACTTTAATGTGAATATAAATACCTGTTGTAAAGAAATATATGCCTTAGTAGTTGTACTACATTATTTTGTTAGTGTTTTCATTGCTCGTGTTTTATGTAATAATAAACTTCACCGAACCCGAAATTGTAATAAACGTTACAATATTATTTCTTTTCATTAAATTTACGCCTTCATTACGAAAACGATCCGTGTTAAAATTTTATTTCGAGAAACATGGGAATTATAAGAATGATTGATGTCACAGTTATTTGCAAGGATTGGAAACTGCAAAAAAATGGGTTCGAGTTCAATGATTAAAATAAAATTAGGTTCTGGTTCAGTTCGGATTTAAAAAATATATATGTATATATCGTCAGATATTCTTAATGAAAAGTAGAATATTCATTAACTGTGCAACTACACTACAGTCTTGAAAATAAGTTATGAATTATTTGTCTTCTTTGACATCATATACGTATTAAGTCGAGCACCCACATCCCAAATGGAAAGTGTGTGCCGATGGTCAACATTACCATAAACACTGATGAACTTGTTCGCTGTGGCGTTGTGGGACGTCAAATGGCAGAAGTAGCGGCCTTCATCTGCTTCCTTTGCATCATGTAATATTATTCTATTCATTAATATTTTTCCTCGTTTATGTTTGATTTGTTTTATTTCTTCAATAATTTTCTGTAAATAAATTAAGTAATAATTGTTTTTAGAAAATATATCACTGAAATATATACAGCTAATAATGGCGGGGACAGACGATAAAATTGACCGCACAGCATTTAACCTTTCCGGACCTAAAGTAGGGTCACCGTTGACCCAAGATCATGGTTTTTCTAAATAACTCTGCGAATAGTTTAAAAAAAAATTAATTTCCTTCTGTGAATTCTCCTATGATACGTCAAATGATATTTTGCATTATCAATATTATAAGTATGAATTGATTTTTGCAAGTTATGAGCAATTTTTGTATATAGGTCTGTAATGACCCGGTTTTAGGAATCAGTGTTACTGAAAATATTACACCGATATAATAATAATACATGCGCAGTTCTATAATTCAGCAAACATCTCTGTACTTGTTTAGGAATCACTGTTTTCACTAAACGTCAGTATTTACCTACTCAGTTATTGTTAGTGTGCATTTTATTGTTGTAATTTCGTATAATGTTTTCAAATAAAAAAGGTTTGTCAGACAAAGAGCTCTATAAGCTAATGAATGATTCGGAGGATGAAATTAAGCAAGATGAAGTGGAGTATGGAGAATCAGAAGGCGAGGATGCCGAAGATGTTGAAGATATTGAAGAAAAGGATAGTGAGTCAGAAAATGAAGAATTAGTTTCATCGGACAATGACAGTTTGGATACTTCTCATTATGGTGTTGTTTCTGCCGCTGGCCGTACTTGGAATATGTAGCCCCAAAAATTAGTAAGAGGAGGGTAAGTGATTTTGTTCGTTCAGAAAAAAGTTTAACGGATAAAAGTAGAGATGTGGGGTCAATCATTGATTGTTTCAAATTATTTATATCAGATGAAATAATGGCGCTTATAATAAAGTATACGGATAAAAGAGCGACTGACTTGATTAATTTGAACAATGGAAACTCAGATAAAAACAAATCTTGGGCGGGTGTTGATGAAACTGAAATGTACGCATTTTTGCGGATACAGGACGATTCAGGGAAGCTGAAAATATACATAACTTGTGGTCAACAAGTAATCAATCTTTTGTTAGACCTATATACCTTGCCACGATGAGTAGGGATAGATTTATTGAAATTCTCCGTTTTCTACGTTTTGACGATTTGAGTACTAGAGCTGCGAGGAAAGAAACTGACAAACTTGCGCCAATCCGTGAAGTTGCAGATATATTTGCAGAGAACTGCAGAAAGTCGTATAATCCAGCCCCTTATGGAACAATTGATGAACAGTTAGTCAGTTTCAGGGGCAGATGCCCCTTTGGAGTCTATATTCCTAGCAAACTTGGCAAATACGGTATAAAAGTATGGGAATTTTGCGACGCAGAAACATTCTACTGCTGTAATTTTGAAATTTGGGGATAGTAGGCGAAACAGCTGAACGAAACCAGGGTCCACGAGTAGGCGAAACAGCTGAACGAAACCAGGGTCCACGAGTAGTTAAAACTTTAACAAGCTATTGAAACGGCACAGGACGTAATATTAAAACAAACAATTTTTTACGGATATATCATTGGCAGATGAACTCTTGTCAAATAAATTAACTCTTATTGGTACTGTCCGCAAAATCGCAAAGATTTGCCTAAGAGTCTTGTGAACATAAAATCACGAGCAACATACTCTTCAGAATTTCTATTTACAAAGGATCTAACTTTGGTGTCTTATGTTACAAAACCAAATAGATTTGTAGTTTTACTTTCAACTATGCATCACGAACACTCTATAGCAGGGAAGGATAAAAAATATAAGCCAGATATTATTTTGTCATACAATGAAACTAAAAGCGGCGTAGATGTTTTGGTTAAACTAATTCGTGAATATTCATTTAAGAGAGCAACTAGAAAGTGGCCTTTACGACTATTTTTTAAATTTTATTGATACTGCATGCTATAATTCTTTTGTCATATGGCTGCACAAAAATCCAGAATGGAACATTGACTCATCAATAAAAGTACGTAGAAAAATATTCCTACAAGAATTAGGTAAAACACTAAGTGATGGTAATATTATTCGACGAGCAACTGTAGTTCGGCAGGATGGAAGAGGCTATTCGAGCACAATTTGTAGTGCTATTGAGAGCACAGGAGTACAGCTACGAAAACCTTCGCAGAACGCAGGGAAGACAGGTGCGAAACGTGGTCGCTGCCATTGTTGTCGTGGCAAAGATAACAAATTTGCAAACAGATGTGACACATGCAAAATATTTGTGTGTAAAAGACATTCTAAAATCTTGGAAGATAAGCAAATATCATGTCATTAATTGCTCAAAGGATGAAGATGGGGAACCAAGTTGAAGGTAAAAATTAATAACAAATTAAAAATAATGAAACCATAAGAATATTTTTTTATATTTTCAGGTCATGAAATAATTGAAAATATATATTTTTAATTACAGTTAAAAGAAAAATTATTGTTTATTATAATTTTGTTTTGTGTAAAGAGGCGTGAAATAAAATTAATTTACTTAAAATTTGTAATTATTTGTATGTCGGGTAAAAAAAATTAAACTGGATCACAAATGACCCACTTTTAGGAATCAAAGATTGTAAATTATTTTAGGGCGGCGAAGGTTAATCAAGAAGAGCAATTAATAAGTAATGAGAATATTGTGATATAAATTTTGATCGAATAGTGTACGCAGAACAAGAATATTTGTGTATATTGTTTGTTATTATGTTATTATATTGTATATTTATTAAAATATGAATTGACATCTTTGTAAATTTACATTTGAATTGAATTTGAATATGAATATGTTTGAATTTTATCATGTGGTGGGTCACTCGCCAATAGTCTTTAGAAACCTCTATACATTTAAACACGTGCCGAACAACTCTATCTTCGGTAATTTTATTTCCAGCTGAAGTTTCATATGAAGTGTATATTTAGTTTGTATTTATGAAATAAAAGTCTAAATATTAATTCATAGAGAATAACGTTACAAAATTATTTTGCATTAGGTATATGTTATTGGTTATTATAACATTATTAAAATATCTGAATTTTTGTGTATTAGGCAGATATAGAGAATGATTTAACTTATATTATTTCTAATATGAGATTTGCTCGCTAATATGTTGAAACGTGTCTTTGTTCCCTTTACAATCATATAGTTTATGATTTTGTTAAATAGATGGGATATTTTGGAGGGTAATTTTTATAAAATAGGAGAGATATTAGAACGAAATCCTCAATAATATGTAATAATAATGCGTCATGCCTCTATAATGTTCCAGAAGCTCTGGAATATTGTTGAAGATCTTGATTCAGTATATAAGGGAGAGTTTGGGCCGGCAAGATTCATTCTGTATTTGAAGTGTGAACAGTGCAAGTCGTTACTAAATACTTTAATGTGAATATAAATACGTGTTATAAATAAATATATGTCTTGTAGTTATACTACATTATTTTCGTTTTAAATAAATATTTTTTTAATGTTTTCATTGCTCGTGTTTTATTTAATAATAAACTTCACCGAACCCGAAATTGTAATAAACGTTACAATATAGTGATAAAACGCATAAAAAATCTGAAATTTTATTGAAGCACAGAGATAAATATTATGATAAATCTTTATTGAACCGAAGAAAATATGAATAAAAAAGATTGAAAATTGAATAAATTGTAAAATTCCCAGGTCAAAATCTAGATTTACTGGATTATATGATGGTCTCTTCATTCAAACAAATTTTATGTGTAACCAAGTCAGACTAGCAATAATGTATAATTATTTCAAGGACTTAATTACGTGATAGGTGAGTGATTTAGATTATTTATAATAGCACAACTTACACTAGATATGAAGTGATTCGGACGTGTCCAGTGCAGCGCGTCGTCAGGGACGTTGTGGTACACGAACGCAGTACAGCACAACTCTAATGTCTGGCCGACAAACACGAAATCTGGACCAAATATAAATGGTTCCTGTTCAATAATGCCTAAAGATAAATAAATACAAATTAAATACGAGCCATAGATTAATTCATTTGATGTAAAAAATAACAGGTGGTTTTACTTAAAATCATATTATAACCGAGCTCTTACTACAACCAATGTCATTACATTTCTAGCGTATAAATTGACCAAATATACTTTTAAAGCTATAATATCATTTATTAATTGAGAAATATGTTTAGGTAGTAATTTAAATTAATCAAAATGATAATTACTTTTATTTTGTATAATAACTAAGTGTAGTATTCAAACGCTTGAGAGTGTACACTTGTAGTCCTAGGTTTGAGTTTACCAATCGGAAAGTTCATTTATTTATGCTACTTTGTACAACAGGAACTTAATCCCAATTACAGTACAGGATCCAGACTCCTCGAGCCGTAGTGTGGTAGTTCATATATTTTTTAGCTTGAGTTGAATTTTAACTCAAATTTTGGGTATAAACACACAGGTAGGTATGTATTTCACAAAAATAATCATTTGTTGAACTAAGAGAAACTGTAGCAGATTTACTGCCACTGCTATGAAACCAGCCAAATCTTGTATGTCCATTTTCACAAACTTTATTATTTTAGGTAACTTGGGTAACCTAACAATGAATTTGACTACCTATTTAATGTTTATTGGTGCCATAGAAACGGGCCAGACGGATGAAAATTGACAATAGTTGTATAATTTTTGGCAGAATCTCAGTTCGTCTCAGCTCACTTCAAAGAAATTTAATAAATTGTTGTCTGTGTTTTTTTTTTAAATTAAGCTGAGATAAACAGAGAGAACTCATAGCCCCCTTTGCCAATCTCGAAATAAATTCAAAATGTTCTGAGCCATGCACTTAGGGGTAATATGATGTGTCGAACTCTCATACCTTTAGGACATATTCAAAAATCATATACCAACACCTAAACTAATCTAAATAAATAGCCCAAGGGATGATATGGCTGACGATTTTAAAATTATTTAATTTTTACCTTCTATGTAAATGACAATTTATATATATTTATGATAACTAAGTAAATAAAGAATTACTAATATAAAGCAATTAAATTTATGATTTATAATATCCCCAATATATTTTATATTTTCTTGAACTGCATAACAATCGCCTTCGAAGTCTTTGTAATAATACGCACGGAAAAACTGATTTGCCATGTTAAACGCCTATGTTTCACTTTTCGTGTTACACCCGGTATATATATATATATATATATATATATATATATATATATATATATATATATATATCATGTAGTTTTAGTCAGTCTAGATTCAGATGTAACGCTATTAACAACTTATTGTTGTATTAACCAAATAAATAGTTTTTAAAAAGTTACTTGCGTTGTTTAAACAAATAATTGGCGCAGTCGGTAGGATGGCTAAAACGTTTTAGAGAATATAAAATCGTTTCACGTCAGTGATTAATTTAGCCATCGAACATTCGAAGTGTAAAAAGCAAAAATAACACTTCACGTACAAGACAATCAAGTAACCAGTACGAGACCCAATAAGAGAGCCGAGTACCAGCCAGCCGCCATCGTCTCAGAGGATATGAAGCGAATCCTGGTGTTGCTGTGAGTACTATATGTCGTTTGTTCCTATTTTTATTTTAACAAGTGAATCAGAAAATATTACAAACTCTGAATCAGACTCTGACCCTGAAAATCTTAATTTAAATCCTCAAATCAGTTCGTTCAAATTAAGACAACCTACATTAAAATTAAAAATGGCAACCGTACCCACACTTAAAAAGGAATATCTGGACATGATTCCTGAATTCCATGGAGAACGAGAATTATTACCCCGATTCTTAGAAATCACGGGAAAACTTGTAACAAAATTTTATAATGCCGCCGATGAAGGTGATTTCCAAAATGAATACCTCATGAGTAGCATTTTAGCAAAATTAAAGGGCGAAGCAGCCATTAATATATCAAGTTGCACTATTGCTACATGGAATGATTTAAAAACAGCTCTTTTAACCACTTACGCGGACAAAAGAGATTGTTATACCTTATGTATTGAAATGACAGATTTGAAACAAGGCGATAAAGAAACTGTTTTTAGAATTTTATAATAGAGTGCAACATCTCTTAAATATACAAGTATCAAATATTGCTATAAATTTCGTCGCTAACGAGGCACCAATATTAATTGGATATTTCCGTAACTATGCTCTAAGAATTTTATTAAAGGGACTTAAAGACCCTATCGGTCAATTAATGCGGACAAAGAACCCTAGTGATTTAAATGCGGCATTACACATGCTTAAGAATGATTTCCAATTCGAAGCAAACCCTAAAACCTTTATAGTCAAAATCAAAAATATATTCCAAAACAAAACACTCAAAATTTTAAAATGGTACCCAAATACATACCACCTCAACCCGCATATCAAAATAAATTCCCACTTGCTAGACAAAACTATTTCACCCCCACAGTAAACAGGAACCCTAATTTCGGAAATCAAAGAAATTTCCAAAGTCAAAATTTTAGAAATTCAACGAATAATCAGAGCAAAGTTATGCCAAAACCTACTCCCATGAGTATATCAACTCGCAATACTGGTTTTCAGCCTAGACCAGGACCGTCACGTCAAAATTTTCAATCCCCACAATTCCATGCAGAAGAACTTTTTAATTTAGACGAATATGAATTAAAAGAAAGCGATAGCTTTGCAGATAATAATTGTTATCTCCCAGAAACATACGAAAGTAACGAAATAGAGATAGTAGAAGAAGTAAATATTAACGATAAAAATGACACTGATATCTCTGACCAACATTTTTTAGGAAATCTAGCCTCGGATCCCACTTTGAACTAATGAATTTAACAATAAATCAGAGTAAACTCCCATTTATAATACTCCCAGAGAATAATTTGAAAGTATTGATAGATACCGGTAGCACTAGATCTTTTATTCGGCCCAACATAGCATCTAAATTTTATAATAAATTTGTAACAAAAGATCCATTCCAAATTACAACAGCACACGGGACATCCACAGAATTATACAGTACAATGGTACCTATTTCTAAAATATTAAACCCAAATTTAGAAGATGAAGCTTATTTAAAATATCACATTTTCGACTTTCACGACCAATTCGACATGCTATTGGGCATGGACAATTTAAAAAAGTTAAGAATTTTAATTGATACATTTAATGATTTAATTATTACACCATATAGTAAAATTAAAATAAATTATTTTAATAACGAAAATAATTTGAATTTAAATATCTTAAAAACTATACCAAATGTTACTGTCGAACCAAAGTCAGAAAAAATTATAAAAATAAAGGTAAACGTAGAGAAAGGTACAGTACTAGTTCCGCAAATTAAATCTCAAAATTTAATTATTCCCGAATGTGTAACAAACGTACAAAACTCTCACTGTTTATGTACCGTTATCAATCCAACGGAGTATCAGGTTACATTTAGATTACCTAGTTTAGTTGCAGTAGAAAGTTTTGATAATTATGTGACATATGCAAGCCCAAATTTAAATTGTCATTAAATAAAAAATTTGGAATTCAATGCATCCAAAATTCGCACGGAACACATGAACATAGAAGAAAAATCAGAAATCTTAAAAATCATTAATCAATACTCTGATATATTTTATAATGAAAATGACAAACTGACATTTACAAATCAAATACGACATAGCATTAAAACCACGGACGAAATACCGACTTATACAAAATCTTATAAATATCCCGAAATTCATAAAATTGAAGTTCGCGACCAAATACAAAAAATGCTAGACCAAAATATAATTAAACATTCTAACTCACCTTGGTGTTCACCCATATGGGTTGTACCCAAAAAAATAGACGCGTCAGGTAAAAAGAAATGGAGAATAGTGATAGATTATCGGAAACTTAACGAGAAAACAATAGGAGACAAATACCCATTACCAAATATCACCGACCTACTTGACAAATTAGGACGATGTACATATTTTACTACTTTAGACTTGGCCTCCGGGTTCCACCAAATCCAAATGGATGATCAAGACATACAAAAGACCGCTTTTAACACGGAAGACGGCCATTATGAATTTTTGCGGATGCCTTTCGGTTTGAAAAATGCCCCCGCAACTTTTCAGCGAGTAATGGACAAGTAATGTACTACGTGGACTCACTAACGAAAAATGTTTAGTCTACCTGGACGACATTATTGTTTTTTCAAGTAGTTTGCAAGAACATATTAATAATTTAAAATTAGTTTTCAACCGTTTACGGAAATCCAGTTTCAAAATTCAGCTTGATAAGTCGGAATTTCTAAGAAAAGAAGTCGCGTATTTAGGCCACATTGTAACCCCACAAGGTGTAAGACCTAACCCAGACAAAATTTCGGCAATTCAAAATCAAAACTATCCTATTCCCAAAACCGTTAAACAAATTAAAGGATTTCTTGGCCTGCTTGGTTATTATCGGAAATTTATTAAAGATTTCGCGAAACTAACTAAACCACTTACAAAATGCTTGAAAAAAGATGCAATCATCAACATCAATGACCCTGAATATATAAACTGTTTTAATACGTGCAAAAATCTGCTTATAAACGAACCACTGTTACAATACCCAGACTTTACTAAAGAATTCATCTTGACATGTGATGCCAGTAACGTCGCAATCGGAGCTGTCTTATCGCAAGGTAACTCTGGTAATGACCTCCCGGTCGCGTACGCGAGCAGAACCTTGAATGAATCAGAGATGAATTATTCCACAATAGAGAAAAAACTTTTGGCGATAGTTTGGAGTACACAATATTTTAGACCCTATCTTTTTGGCCGTAAATTCAAAATTTACACCGATCATAGACCATTACAATGGTTATTTTCTTTAAAACAATGTAGTCAAAAATTAATAAGATGGAGACTTAAACTTGAAGAATTCGATTATGATATAATTTATAAAAAAGGAAAGTTAAATTCTAATGCCGATGCGTTAAGCCGTAATGACAAAATTCAAAATTTACCTGCCGATTTAGACAATAAAGACCCATTAACACAATATCAGTATTATTTGACATCAAAATTTAATAATACGTTAACGAATAATAATGTTTTAGAAGTTGTAGGGAATCTATTCGACGCGCCGCTTTCTAGCAGTCTAGCGCACTGCGTCAGCAAAGATTTATATATGGCACGAGGAATAGCTAAACAGTTTAAAGAAAATTTTAATAATGTGGATAAATTAAAGAAACAAAACCCAAAACTTCATTCTTTAGTTCATTTAAAAAGTAATTTCAGATATATAATTTACATGATTACTAAAGAAAAATATGATGATAAACCTTCAAAACAAGATGTATTTTATGCACTTTTAAATTTAAAAGCTTTTTGCATTAAAAACAAAATTAAAAATCTCGCCATACCACAAATAGCCTCAGGATTAGATCGAAAGAATTGGTTAGATGTCAAATCAATGCTTCAATATATTTTCAATAATACTGACATACTCGTTACAGTTTTTAAACTCCCCGACGATAAACCAAATTTTGAATTAAACATAAATGATACGGACGACATTGAATCAGTTATAAAAGACATTCAACACTTAAACGAATTACTAAAACCGAGACAAACAGACTAAAAAGATAATCTATCACTAATCGTCGAAACAGGTGATCAACAAAGTGATGTTGACGACTCTTCTAGTGAGAGCAACGCCACCATTCATTCAAATAAAGAACACCCAATTATAGGAATCCCAATAATAGAATGCCCTGTAAATTACGGCAAAAATCAAATAATTATTTCAGAAACACAACATAGCCCAAAAAAAAACTTTTAGAGCTTCATAAAATAAACATACACTTTATTAGTTCGCAACACCCTGAATCGAATGGTATCATAGAACGATTTCATTCGACTCTTATAGAACACATAAGACTATTTAATAATCAACAAGTCTATAATAAGGAATCCATAGAAATAAAAGTTAATTATGCTCTTTTGGCCTATAATAATACAATCCATTCAGTTACAAAATTAAAACCGTGTGAAGTAATTTCTGGTCATCTTGATACTAAATCCCCCCTTAATATAAACATCGACAAACAACTCATAAATAATTATGTAGAGAATCATAAGAACAAAACAAAATTATTATACGAATCAATAAAAAATAAAATCGATCAGAATAAAGAGAAAATTATTGGCAAATTTAATGAATCGAGAGAAGAACTACCCGAAATTCCAAATAAAATTCTTGTGAAAAATAGACAAAAACAAGCAAAAACAAAAAATAAATTTAAACCCGAATCATTAAAATCTATCAATAAAAATTTGAAAACAGCTAAACTTAAAGTAAAACATGGTAACACAGTTGAAAAAATTAATTTATCTAATATTAAAAGACCAAGAAAAATAACTTATAATTTTGATCCACTTCCAGGTCCCTCGCACTCAGCGATGGATTAATTATCAGAAATATCACGGAGAATCTGGGAATACTACCCATTAAATTGGGTCCTGCAAAATTAGAAAAAACCACTCACACCTTCGTGCATTACTATAACGTCAAGCCCCTGTTTGAACAATACTATAATTTAAACGATCAATATGAAAGTTTAAAAATGACAATTTCAAACAATACTAGATACATTGATGAACTGCATAACTATGACAAAATTGTGGAATTCATTCGAAATAGTATTAATAACAAAATTACAAACATTGGCTTCCACTCAACCACATTAAAACGAAATAAAAGATTACTTATAGATGGCTTGGGAACCGTTTTTAAATTTGTCACCGGAAATTTAGATGCCGAAGACGGCAAACGATATAATGAAATACTAGAGCACTTACAAAAAAATGACCATAAATTGGAAAACCAATTAAAATTGGCCTACTCTGTAAATGATGAAATAATTAAAAATTTTAATAAAACACTGTTAGATATACAACATAATGAATCAACTTTGAAATCCAAAATTTTACAATTATACGAAATTATTAATAATATGCATATTCAGGATATATTATTTGCAAAAAATATTTATGATCAACTTATTATACTTTATAATTCTATGTTAAACGTACTCCGGGATATAGAAAATTCAATTACATTCTGTAAATTAAGAACATTGCACCCAAGTATAATACAGCCTGAAGAACTTCTATTAGAAATACAAAAAATTTCAAAATTTTATAAAGCCCAACTCCCGTTTGAACCAAATCATGAAAATATTTTGGAATACGAATCACTATTAAAAGTTAACTGTAAAATTGAACCCTTTCAAATCATTTACTTAATATCAATCTCAATTAATTATGAAACAAATTTCGATCTTTATTACTTGCATCCTATCCCAACAAGATATGATTCAGATTTTGTAACTATAATACCTAATTCAAGATATTTTTTAAAGTCAATAAATGAAATTATTCCATTGAGCGACATATGTATTCCATGCAAAACATACCAATGCCCAAATAAATTCCACGCGCATTACAATCCAACATGCGAAAAAGAAATCCTCAACGAACAGTAAAGCAACCAGTGCTATTATACAAAATTAGAAATAAAGGAAAATCACTTTGAACTAGTGCCCGATATAAACCAATACTTGGCTATTCTACCCCGAGAAGAGAAAATCACTATAAACTGCCCAGAAGGAATTAACGTAGAATCATTAACTGGAATTTTTCTTATTAAAGTGGAAAATAACTGTGACATAGTTTTTAAACAACAAAAATTAATATTTTGGGATAAAACTCAAGGAACTCCTTTAATGCTTCCAAAACTCAATATTAGATTAAAATCTAATAAAATTTCTAATTTTACAATAAATCTAAAATCCCTAAAACTTAGTGAAATAAAAACTAATTTATTCACACCAATTCAAGAATCGGATACGAACTTTCACATCCCGAGCATTTGGACAATTCTATTATATCTCGGAATAATGTTAATAATCATTTACTTTTCTGTTAAGTGGTTCCGAAATAGGAAATTAAGGCAGGCACTGAATACAACAACTCCGAAGAAAGAAGAAATCGAACTTCGACTTCCAGAGGGTGCTTCCTTCTAAGGAGGGAGGAGTTATATGCCCAGCTACAACATCAAACGTGACAAATAAGACATTTACGTAGAAGCACGTCTCGCGGACACGTCATGTTTCAAGAACATAAAAACAAATGTATCATGTAGTTTTAGTTAGTCTAGATTCAGATGTAACGCTATTAACAACTTATTGTTGTATTAACCAAATAAATAGTTTTTAAAAAGTTACTTGCGTTGTTTAAACAAATAATTTATATATATATATATATATATATGATTCGGCGAGCCAATAGACATGGGTATGTTATATACAGATTACTGTAGTATGAAAAATTAAGAAATTTGTTATTTGTACCATTTAAAACGTAAACGTAAATTTAAAATATATTTTTATAAATAAATTAAATTTAGCATATTTAAAAGGGGTATATACGCAATACACGTGTCCGTGCGCTGTCAACAAAACATTCCGTAGAATAAAGTGGAGTAAATAAGCAGAAAGAAGATCAGGTTACGAGTATAGTAAAGGAAGCATAAGCAATAAGTACAAGAGGAGCAATGAAGGTAAAGTTGTGAGTAAAAGAGGAAGAAGTAAGAGGGAAAACAAGAGCGAATCTGGCGCACCATAACCTCTAGGTGACGTCTGAAGCAGAACTTAACATCTATAAGTTCAACGAAGCCAAAGGAAGAGGAATCCTTAATTGGAGTCAAAAGTATCCTTTTAATAAAGTTAGATATAAGAACAAAGTAATTTAACAAAGCTTAACTCAAAACAATTCTCGAGTGCGTCCACTCCGAAACAGAAGAGCAACCCGCAACGCACAGAAATAAGCCGGGTCATCTAAACAAGGGGGCATTAAATCCATAAAAGTGCTCTGTAGTGACGAGTGATACGTGAACTTAAATACATATACTATTAGTAGACAGCCTAAGGTAGTTAGATAAGTGTAGAGACAAAGACAGTTAAGGTTTTTAGATAAGTTATATAGATAGGAAATTTAGCAGTAACATAGTAATCACAAGTGAAATAAAACAAACAAGAGCACCGTTTCAGATGAATAACGGGAACGAGCAATCAGAAGAAGCAACAAGGCAAAAAAGAAATAGAGAAAATAATAGCACCTCGCCTGAAGTACAAAGGACAGCTCAAAGAAGCAAACTTACACCAAGAACACCAACAAAAAACGAAGTGAAGATCCCAGACAAAAAAAGAAAACATACAAATGGAAGAGTTTAAAAATGTTCGAAGATCTTAGACAGAACATCAAAACAGATATGAGAGAAATAAAAGCAGAAATAAAGGAAGATATTAAAGAAGTGCAACATGAATTACGAACTTTGAAATCCGAAATAAATGAAAATAGGATTGAATTGCAACAGACTAAAGATGATTTGCAGAAAAAGACAGAAGAGTGGAGCAAGGAAAAAGATGAACTTAGGGAAATAATACGAGAAATGGAAAATAAATCGGAAAAGTTAATGAAAGATAAAATTAGAAATAACTAGGTTATCAGCGGTCTGGATGCAATTTCAACCGACGAAGAAAACTTAAAAAGAGAAATAGACACTATGATTGAGTCAGAACTGAACGTAAAAAGCACCGTGAAGAAAGCATACTATATAGGGCAACGGAAATGTGTAACAGAAATAGAAAAATTCATAGACAAATTAACAATACTGAAAGAAAAATCGAGGTTAAAAGGAAAAAACATATTCATCGAATCGGAACTAACAGAAAAAGAGAGAAAAATACAAAGAGAACTCAGAATGATAGCCAAAACAGAAAAAATTAAAGGAGCATTAGTCAAAGTACTCTACCAAAAAATCGAAATAAATGGCAAAATAATGAAGTGGGATGAAACAAGAAATAAACTAATAGAGGAACAAGAACAGAAGGAAATGAATAACACACTCACTAACGACCAAAAAAACTCAAGAATCTGACGAGACCGAATAGTAACGGTCTCAGGGCAACAAATTTGGCAAAGATTAAGAACAAAGGTACCGTTTAAAGAGAAAATAACATAGGGATAAGTATTACAGAGAAAAAAGGCTCAAAGAGACAAGGTAAAAAAAAACAATAATGAGATAAAAATAGCAACCTGGAACGTAAAAACAATGCTAAAGACGGGGAAGATGGAAGAAACAGCCCGAGAACTACTTAAATATAAGATAGAAATAGCAGCAATACAGGAGGTAAGATGGAAGGACTCAGGAGAAATAACAAAAGACAAATATAATTTCCTATATAGTGGAGAAAATAAACAAGGAAAAAATGGTGTAGGTTTTTATGTCGCAGGTAGAACGAAACACAAGGTTATCAACTTTAACCCAATAAATGGAAGAATAGCTTGCCTAAGACTAAAAATGCAGAAATGCCATCTAACATTAGTAAACATATACGCTCCAACCGAAACAGCAGAAACAAAAGAAAAAGATATCTTCTATGAAAAACTACACGAGGCATGCGAAGAAATAAATAAACTAGAAGACAAAATATTAATACTCGGAGACGCGAATGTCCAACTCGGGAAAGAGCAATACCTGAAAGAAATTATAGGAAATGGCAAAGAAACAATACACGACACAACCAATGAAAATGGACGCAGATTCTGTGAACTCGCCGGAACCCTGGACCTGATATGCCTCTCAACAAAATTTGAACACCCGAGGAAACATAAAGTGACCTGGAGACACCCAGGAGGAATAATAGAAAACCAAATAGACCATATGATGACAAATAAAGAAATCAGTAAGAAAACAATTGACACAAGAACATACAGAGGAGCAAATACGGACACGGATCATTATTTACTAGTAGCAAAAATCAAATACCCAATAACAAAAAAATATTACAGACTACAAGGACAAAAAAAATCTGGAACGCAAGCTTATTAGAAAATACAGAAATACAAAAAATAAATGAAGACCGAATTACAAAGAAACTACAAAAACAAACTACTGAATCAACCAACATTGAATAAAAATGGAAGGATATCAAAAAACAAATAACAGAAACATGTGATGAAACTATAGGGGACAACCAAACAAAAAAAACTAGCGAAGAATGGTATGACCGCAACTGCGAAGTAGCAAGAGAAACTAAGAATATTGCAAGAATAAGATGGCTAAACACACAAACAGAGCAAACAAAACGAGAATATACCATAGCAAGAAACAGAGCAAACGAACTTTATAAAAATAAAAAAGACGAATGGATTAATAAAAAATTAGAAGAATTAGAAAAAAATAGACAAAAAGAAAATCTTAAACAGTTTTATCAGCAAATAAAAGCAAGTACTTATAAACCAAGACCCATTTTGAGAGGAATAAAAAATGCCAGTGGCCGTATAGAATACGAACCAGAACAAATTGGGAAAAATTGGTTACATTATTACAAGAACACATTAACAGCCGATAAAAACAACACCTCACAGATAAGCAGAAATAAAAACACAACCAAAAGACATAGAAAACACTGAGCTCCCGTCTGAAAAAAAATAATAATAATAGAAATAAAAAGACTCAGAAGTGGAAAAGCAGCAGGGGACGACAGAATTGCAGCAGAATTAATCAAATACGGAGGAAGTGAATTATATCGACATATCATCTCCCTGATAATAGAAATATGGACTCAGCAAGAATTCCCAAAATAGTGGAACACAAGAGTTATCATCCCTATTTATAAAAAAAAGTGACAAGGAAGAGTGCAGTAACTACAGACCTATAACCCTGTTAAACATAATCTATAAAATATTTGCTAATCTAGTAAATGCAAAACTCAAAAACCAAGCCGAAAATATAATAGGAGACTACCAAAACGGATTCAGACCAGGAAGAGCAACGACTAGTGCAATACATATAGCCGAACAACTATGCCAAAAATCCCGTGAATTTAATAAAGATCTACATATTGCATTCATTGATTTCAAAGGTGCATTCGACTCAATAAACAGGAACAAAATGATAAAATTATTAGAGGACCTGGAAATACCGCGAGAACTAAGAAAACTAATAAAAATAAGTCAAAAGAATACAAAAGCATATATATATATATATATATATATATATATATATATATATATAGTTTACGACTAATTCGTGACTATATTAGCGCTATTTGGCAGCATATATATATATATGTTGAATTTTAAATTTCCGCGAGTGTTGTTGATGTAACTTGAATTCTTCCGTTTTGAAGTAGTGCGGCCTCGATAGTTTCCATTTCTTTTTGTCGGTTTTCGTTGTCCGCTAATCGTTGTGATCTTGTGATGAGTGTTTTCACTACTGACTGTAGCAACACATACTAATCGCTATCTAAATGCTGACTCTCATCACCATCCAGACCAGCTACAGTCAGTAGTGAAAACACTCATCACAAGATCACAACGATTAGCGGACAACGAAAACCGACAAAAAGAAATGGATACTATCAAGGCCGCACTACTTCAAAACGGTTACAACCAGAGAAACATAAAATTGGCTCTTAGACCACAAAAAACAAAAAGAGAAACTGATGAAGAAAAACTACCTACTTACGCCTACCTTCCATACGTTAAAGGCACTACCGACAAAATAAGCAGAGTACTGAAGAAAAACGAAATCAAGACCATCTTCACCACAGATAGGAAAATTAATACGATTCTGCCAAATCCGAAGACCAAGATCAACCTGGAGAGCCAAGGAGTGTACGAAATTCCTTGTCAAGACTGTGACAATACCTACATCGGTCAAACTAACAGAAGAATCAACATCAGAGGAAACGAACATCAAAACTCTGTGAAAAAAGACGAGAAAACCTCAGCTCTGGCTCAGCACGTGAAAACTACATCACACACGATCGATTTCAAGAACACAAGGATGATAGCTAGCATCGGACACACAACTAAAAGAATCATCAGAGAAGCCATAGAAATCGAAAAACGACCAAATAACCTGAATACAAGGGACGACACACGAAGATTACCACCCACATGGAAACCAGCACTTAACAAATTGGCACATAAGGTAAAAAAGCATACACCGAATACTACACCAGCAACGGAATCAATGACGCAGAAAGACCAAACCAAGCCACCAGAACTAACAACCCGGAACAACTCAGTGAAGCATCCAACTATGACCACTAAATATAAGCCTGCTGCATCACCAACAAACGTCAGTTCAAGACCTAACACCAGATCGAGAACACGGAATCAATCCAAGACCTGAAGATGGCAAGTGAGACCTTGCCGAAACGTCGTCTAAACAACGATTCTTCTCAGAACCAAACCAGACCAACGCGAGAAGATACCCGGAAGAATTCAAGTTACATCAATAACACTCGCGGAAATTTAAAATTCAACATTACACACCTCTACGGGGAGGAAACTTTACAACACACGAAGAAATTGGAGAAATTCAAGATCAAAAGAAGCAGACTACTTTGCAAACTGACGTTCCTGGAGAGATGTCGAGACAACAACATAATTCCAAAGAGCATGAATGTCACGTTCCATAAGAAGAACCAGCAAACGAACAACATCCTAAGAAAAGCAAGCTTAGCTCTTCTAAGAGAAGCCATCCACGACACTAGAAGAGATTTGGATCGCACAAATATTCAGCTCCTGAAATGGCATCTACTACTAAACAACAAACTACACTCGACGTTGTGGACAAAGCTTGACCAATTAATGGAATATCGCTGCGAGACCGAAACCAACCTGACGAAGAATAAACACATACAAAAATTCGATAAACTTCTGCAAAAACAAAAACCAGAGGAGAAGAACCACCAGCTGGATCCCAAAAAAAGTGGTGTACAACCTCTCAAGAGTGCAACTGGATGAAGCATCACTAAACGTTTTATCCAAGGGTTTCAACTTCGCAGTAGCACCTACCCATATTCCAGTGGAAGAGATAATATGTGGCGTTGAATCCTCCATATTTTACCTGGAGAAAAATACAGCAGAAGAGATCCGTCAAGATGTCTCACGCATACTAAGAACAGCCCGCCCACTGAAGAAGAACCTATCAACTAAAGAACAGCAGGCACTACGATCGCTGCGACAAAATTCGGATATCATCATTCTACCAGCGGACAAAGGCAACGCATCCGTTGTGATGAACAAAGAGGACTACGACCGCAAAATACAAGAACTCCTGGACGATCCAGCATATGAAAGCATTTCCTCCGATCCAACAACATACCTGGAGAAGACCACAAGGATGAAGATCAAAGCCAGTCCAATTGATAACGACACACAAGTTCAACTAATTCCAAGAGAGAAATCATCTAAATGTCCCAAATTCTACGGATTACCTAAAATCCACAAAGAAGGAACTCCACTGAGACCGATAGTTAGCTGCATAGGATCTCCGTCACAACAACTGGCAAAATATTTGGCTAAAAAACTTCAATCATACGCCGAAGAAGCGGAATCTAACGTCAAGAATGCTAGCCATTTCATCGAGCTACTGAAGAAAGAAGTTGTCCAACCAGAAGATCTCTTAGTCAGTTTTGACATAGTATCACTCTTCACAAACATACCAGTGGAAGAAACATTGAATATTATAAAGGAAAAGCACAAACCTGCAGAACACATCCTGGAACTAACGAGACACTGCCTGAAGAACACCTACTTCATATACAAAGACCAGCGATATAAACAAGTGGCAGGCGCACCCATGGGTTCTCCACTCTCACCAGTCCTGGCAAACTTATTCATGGAAGACTTCGAAACTAGAGCCCTTCATCCGCTAACCAGAAACCAAAGTTATGGTTACGATACGTCGATAATACCTTCGTAATCTGGAACCACGGAAGGGAGCAGCTGGAATTATTTCTGGGCCATCTCAACGGAATTCCTCCCAACATCAAGTTTACCATGGAAGTAGAAGAAGAAAACCAACTTCCGTTCCTAGATGTACTTGTAAAGAAAACAGCAGACGGAAGCCTGAACCACACAGTTTACAGAAAAGCAACACATACTAATCGCTATCTAAATGCTGACTCTCATCACCATCCAGCCCAGCTACAGTCAGTAGTGAAAACACTCATCACAAGATCACAACGATTAGCGGACAATGAAAACCGACAAAAAGAAATGGAAACTATCAAGGCCGCACTACTTCAAAACGGTTACAACCAGAGAAACATAAAATTGGCTCTTAGACCACAAAAAACAAAAAGAGAAACTGATGAAGAAAAACTACCTACTTACGCCTACCTTCCATACGTTAAAGGCACTACCGACAAAATAAGCAGAGTACTGAAGAAAAACGAAATCAAGACCATCGTCACCTCAGATAGGAAAATTAACACGATTCTGCCAAATCCAAAGACCAAGATCAACCTGGAGAGCCAAGGAGTGTACGAAATTCCTTGTCAAGACTGTGACAATACCTACATCAGTCAAACTAACAGAAGAATCAACATCAGAAGAAACGAACATCAAAACTCTGTGAAAAAAGACGAGAAAACCTCAGCTCTAGCTCAGCACGTGAAAACTACATCACACACGATCGATTTCAAGAACACAAGGATGATAGCTAGCATCGGACACACAACTAAAAGAATCATCAGAGAAGCCATAGAAATCGAAAAACGACCAAATAACCTGAATACAAGGGACGACACACGAAGATTACCACCCACATGGAAACCAGCACTTAACAAATTGGCACATCAGGTAAAAAAGCATACACCGAATACTACACCAGCAACGGAATCAATGACGCAGAAAGACCAAACCAAGCAACCAGAACCAACAACCCGGAACAACTCAGTGAAGCATCTAACTATGACCACTAAATATAAGCCTGCTGCATCCCCAACAAACGTCAGTTCAAGACCTAACACCAGATCGAGAACACGGAATCAATCCAAGACCTCAAGTGAGACCTTGCCGAAACGTCGTCTAAACAACGGTTCTTCTCAGAACCAAACCAGACCAACGCGAGAAGATACCCGGAAGAATTCAAGTTACATATAGATATATATATATATATATATATATATATATATATATATATATATATATATATATATATATATATATATATTCTCGCTGTGGGATATTTTTATGAGTCAAGCATAATTGTATAGTTGGTTAGGTTTGGAATGGTGAACAGTGTTCTGCGTTTTCGTCTTCGAGAATCTGTTTTCTGTGTTTGTGACTCCATTTTACTGAATTATAGTTTTTTATCTTTTGATGGAGAGCTGATAGTCTCTTCTTGTCTAGTGCGTTTAGATATTCCCTTGCTCTTGATGGTTTGCCATGAGCACAGTGCGTAAGAGGAGTAGTGTAGTGTTTCTAGAGCTCCAGTTGGGAGAACTAGAGGGGGAGTAAATGGAAGTACTAAGAAATGATGCTTGTGAGGTAGCTGTAAGTGTATTTGTTGCATGAGTGTTATTAAAGTTGGTTCTGCCACTTTTTTCTGACATATTGATTTATTGAAATTGTAGTTGTTATGTTAGATTTATTTCTAATACAGTTGGCAACACTGATTTACTTCGTTAGTGACTTGGCGCGAGGTTGAACGCGCGCGCTCTTGACCTTATGTTGTTTAGACTAACCTGTAGTTTAGTTGTTAGTTATTTATCACTGAAATCACTTCAATTTAGTTTAGTAAGTAAACCTTCACTTGCGAATAGATTTGTGGTATTTTTACTATTTATTATTTGGATAAACCTTAGTATTTTGATTATAGTAGCACCTGTCTAATTAAGTCGTATAGCCAGTGTCGCCAACATGCAAAAATCTTAAAAAACTAAATATTACCTTTAATATAATATGTATTATCTAATGTGCTATTTGCAGATTCGGTTACAAATGAACATGTTACAATTGCAATGCCATGCTGACAGCCAGGCATTTGGACAATGAATCCTTCCCGGGGATCATAAGCATAGATCACAGGAATGGTCATTTGTAATTCACTCCAACTGCAATAAATAAAATTATTTAGAAACCACATCACATAAAAGTTGGCACTCATACACATTGGACTTTTTCCACTGCTCTTGTGCGCATGCCAGAGAGATATATTTTGCTAATTTAATAGTAACTTAAGTGAACTTTAATTGTCATCTTTCAATGTCAAATTAAAATTGTCTTCATTTCAATAATTATATACTACAAATAAATATTGTTTTAGACATAATAATGAAATACATACTTATTTATTTATTAAAATGTTTTAATTATTATAAAACGGTCATCGTTCTTGTGACACCAAACGCAGTTGACAGTTATGCAGAGGTCATTTTATTGCTTTATAGAGAACACAATTTGAAGTTTCGAAAATTATCAATAGATGCCTCATTCTCAGTGAAAAAGATTTAGTGCAGGAAAAAAAGAGGATCTATAATTTAAGCAGAATATTACATTCAAATGCTATATCCCAATAAATGGGGTAGCAC
Organism: Pterostichus niger; assembly: GCA_947425015.1. Lineage (NCBI taxonomy): Eukaryota > Metazoa > Arthropoda > Insecta > Coleoptera > Carabidae > Pterostichus > Pterostichus niger. Next base: position 14,267,047 of record OX380337.1, read on the forward strand.
GAACCCTTGAAACATTCACAGACTTTGTCTAATATTCTCATTCAGACACTCGCAATCTTCCATCACGCAACAAACCTGCAATTACATCCATCCATTCACTCCTATACACAGAATATTAATTTTGTTATTCAATAAAATCATAATGTAACAAAACCCGAGTACATTCCTTCGCGAACTAAAAAAAGTTATGCAGTAAAATTAATTTACAATAAATGAATAATCAACTGAACTTAATATCAAGCCTCTGATCTCTAAGAAGAAGAAGAAGAAGAAGAGGACGCAGTTCAACAATCTCCAATTCAAATATCATTTCGAAAATTTTTATCTATTCCAGCCTTATATTCAAGAATAACATTGAGCAAATCAGAAGATTCTATCTTCTTTTGCTAAAAATAAAAACCAAAACTGAATATATAATGTCTACGTTCCATCAGTGACGTATCTAGAAAGGCATTACATACAACAATTTTTTTCAAAAATATGGATGACCTATATTATTAACCAATAAGGTTATAAACAATTTTACTAAAAAAAATACAGGACCGTTAGTTGCTAATGACCCGATAAATATCATGCAACTCAGCGTATATGTTATATAAGTATAAAAAATTCTGACATAGAAAATTTAAAAAATCTGAAGATATTCTCTTCCTGATGGATGAACACACCTTTATTGTTCTATATAAATATGTATATAATACATTTTTAGATTATAAACACAACATATTTTATTTTTGCTACAAAAAACAACTGACAGCTAACAACGAACTGAGCGCCGTGAAGCAGTAACATAATAGCGCGCGGAGTTTAAAATCTGCGGCAAGCGTTCTCCAACACTTCCAATACACAAATATATAATCTTCCACGCAAACTGTGGACACTTTAACTAACAAAAATAGCAGAACTTTAATAGAACTCTTTGAGGTAGAATATTTGTACATTTTAATCGGAAGAACGGCTCACCAGCAAACTACACGTTTCTGAATAAAAATTGAAAAAGTATAATAGAGCTAATATGAGTCTATAGATAATCGACAACAACTCAACCTCCAACTCCTATCTAAATGCCACGAATAATATCTGTGATATAAATATTTATGAACAAACCCCACAAATCACATACGTTTTTTTTTTAGTCAATATACTGAATACATCATTTTAAATAAGCTTATTAAAATTATACACTAACACAAAACCAACCACACTGTATATCACACTATTATACTGGGTGTCTACTTTTTTTTTCGAACATAGGAAATTCAATGTTAAAATTTTGATTTAGCGATATATCTTTACCTATTAATTTTAGAACAAAATTGTACTGAAGAAATATGTTCAGAATGATAAACTTCATCTATAGAGTATAAGTTTGTTGTTCAATTGTTTCTTATGTCCGAGTTAGAAGCAAAAAAAAGAAATAAAATAAGAATTTGTTTGTTGTGTCTGACATTATTTGACATACTGGACCAGAATTGGAAGCTTACTCTAATTTATTTATTCGAGCATTTAATTTAATAATAAAATTAATTTTTCTACATAATTGAGACAAATAAATACCTATATTAAGTTATTTAATTTGTTTTATTTCTCATGGCACTCTGATAATTGCTTTAAAGCGTGTATTTTCTTATGCTTCTAACTCGGACATAAGAAACAATTGAACAACAAACTTACACTCTATGAATGCAGTTTTTCATTCTGAACATTTTTCTTCAGTACACTTTTGTTCTAAAATTAATAGGTAAAGAGATATCACTAAATCAAAATTTTAACATTGAATTTCCTATGTTCGGTAAAAGAAGTAGAACCCGGTATAAGAAAAAAATATATTTTTGTTAAATCACACAAAAACTGATCAAAAATATAAATTAAATATCTCGAATTCAATCACTACATTATTTTTAAAAAGATATTGTCAACCTAAATTAGAACATCTATATATTTGGCGAGACTTTTAAATATACATCAAACATCTAACAAAACCAGTATAATAAAGATATTGTTCTGAGAGACTTAACGAGATAGAGCAAAAATATTCTAAAATACTGCAGAAAACAAAAAGCAAGGAAAATCTAGCTGCTTACTTCCAAATCAAGAAAACCTACAAAAACAGTGTCTACCTAGGGAAGAAAATACAAATAAAATCTAAAAAGAAAACTACAGAACATAACGGAACAACAATAATTTTGGAAAACTTTTCATTCCTTGCAGAAATTATCATACAAAGAAAATCCAATTGAAATAAATGAGTGGAAAAAACATTATATAATCTGAAATAAGAACTATCTGCAATATTTCAAGTATTTATATTATAAATAAAGTAAGGGTGTCAAAGGTATAAATTTGATACCCTTACTTACACGCTTCAATCTTACATCAAGAAGTAAAACACGAGTTATGTTAAGATAATTGCTTACTTTGTAATGTAATATGAATAGCATGATAACGATAAGAAAATGTTATATGTACAAGCAAATGTAATCTGTAGCTTGTCTTGAAACTTTCGTCTTGGGAACAAGTCAGAAAAATAAAGAACCTTTGAAATATTTTTTAAAACTCTGTTTCCTGAATTGAACCCAAAACTGGCGCAGACGGTAGGATATCCGCGATTGACACAAATCGTATGTGCAATTTTCGAATTTTCTATTAGATCGGAAAATCCGAACAGTTGGTAGTGAACAACCCGTGAAAGTGCGAGAGCTCGAGCGAACATCGAGTTCCACGCCGACAACAACCTCAGTTCAGAGCGGAGAAGAAGGTTTCATCGCAGCTAGCATAGGAAGTCCTGGGAGAGGAATCACATCTTCCAAACCTATAGGCACAGTAGAAGTAAGAAAAGAAAAAGAAGAATGAAAACCACAATTTGCATGTAAGTGTTCATTCCTAAAACAATTCCTAATTTCGATTTTACAATACAAAAATAACAAGTAGATTTAGCAAACTAGATTATAAAGTAGAAAAAAATAATTTTATGACAGACGCAGACATTGACAATATTCTAAATTTACTAATATAAACTTAAATAACACAGAAATGACTCAACAACCAGTTAATTATCAACTGTTGTGATTGTATATCGATTCAATACCACGCTATGAAGGTAATCCTCACACTATGGGAATATTTCTAAACAATTGTCAAAATCTAATTCAAACATTTGCAAACGCTGCTGACCCAGCACTAAATAATTTTATAATTCGTACAGTCTTAGGTAAACTAACTGGTCGTGCATTAATTTTAATCGGATCTAGAACAGAATAACTACTTGCAAGATATTAAAGTCGCACTTAGTCTTAGTTTCGGCGATCAAAGAAACATAGATTGCTTAGTTCAGGATTTAATTTCACTGAGACCTGCCAAAAATGAATCACCTTATAATTTCGGTATGCGATGTTAAGATGCTAGAAGTTTACTCAATTCCAAATTAAATACACTAGTTTTAACTGAAGCTGAAAAACTCGTTAGACAAATAAACTATAAAGATCTTGCTCTAAAACCATATATTCGTAGCTTACCCATCCAATAATCGGACTAATGTAAGATTAAGAGATCCTGACAGCCTTGAAAAAGCCATGAGTCTCGTAGTCGAGGAAGAAAACTTGACTCGACACAACGACAGAACACACTAAATTTACAAACAGGTTATAGACCACCACAAAGACTTGCACCTACCAGACATAACTCAAACTCAGACAAATATGTATGTTCCACAACATTCACATTACAATCATAATCCTGTTCCACAAATACCATCTCACTTCCAAACAAGATCACCTAATCCAATGGCATCTAAACCAAATCCTTTCTATAATACAAATAATCAAACAAATTACCGACCAATGCATTTTTCACAACGACTCCCTCAATTCCAAACTCGTCCTAACAAACTTCACACCCCAACAAAGACCAACTTTCAATAATTTTAATCCCCAACAAACACCAATTTTCAATAATTTTCAACCCCAATAAAGACCAAATTTTTCCCAAAATTTTAACCGATCTAATTCAAACCAACAACAAAATGAATTCAAACCCGAACCCATGGACACCTCATCCGGTCATTCCAGAATAAAAACGCAAAATTCACTCAAAATGTTTACGATGCAGAAAACTACGCAAATTCATAGGAAGTCCCTTATCAATTTGAATACTCTGAAAATTATTCACACGAACATCCTGTATATGATAATTGCGACACCAACTATAACAACTCTCACGCCGAGCAAGAAACAGTAACGGATTACAATAACGAATATGATAACACCAACTATCACGAACAAGAATTTTACAACACTGAGATAAATTTTCCACAAGCCCCCGATGCTACCAATCAAACATAATACAAGGAAATGTATTAAAAGCAAATCTGCCATACATTTATATCCCCGAAATTAATGCAAACTTCTTAATTCACACAGGAAGTACTTAAAATTTAATCAATCCAGAACAAGCTTACAAATTTTATAATAATAATTTTTGAAAAAATTTTAACATTCAAACTGTACATAATATCTCATTCCATAACGAAGTAGCAGAAATTCCACTTTTCCCAATTTTTAACGTTCCTCAATGTTATAAATGTTATCTTTTCCTATTTAGTAAAAAATACGACGGACTTATAGGTGTTGATTTACTTAAACAATTAAATGCAAACGTTAATTTAAAACAACTAACAACACCAAATGCAAACATTCCCATAATCTTTGAACTTGATAACAACAAAAATTCTGAAACTAATTTTGCAAACTACACTATTATTATACCACCCCGTGTAGAACAAGTAATAAAACTCCCTGTTAACTTAAACGATGGTCTAGGCATTTTCAATCATACAAATTTTGGAAATGGCGTAGAAATGCCAAAAGCACTTGTCAATGTTTCAAATAACTTTGCTATCACAACCGTTACTAATATAATTGAAAATCAGATAAAAATTTGTCAACCTTTTGATATCGAAGCCCTAAATCCAATTAATATAACCTTTGTCGAAAAAATGGAAACTGATAACGAATTAGATACAGATTATGAAATCTTGCTTAAACAAAACTTTAAAAATATTAGAGTTGACCATTGTAACTCTGTAGAGAAAGATGCAATTAGAAAACTTTGTTTGGAATATCGAGATATATTTTACTGCGAAAATATACCATTAAGTTTTACAAATCAAATTAAAAGATGAATCTCCTATACATGTCAAATCATATCGGTTTACTGAAGTTCGTAGACACAAAATTAGAACACCAATGTCAAAAATATTAGATCAAGGTATCAACATAGCGTTTCTCCATGGTCCAGCCCTATATGGGTCGTACCCGAAAAAAAAAATGCATCAGAAAAAAAGAAATGGCGACTTGTTATAGATTATCGTAAATTAAACGGACGTACAATCGATGACAAATACCCCCTTCCTAATATCACGGACATCTTAGATAAACTCGGTAGAGCTAATTATTTTTAACACTCGACTTAACAAGCGGTTTCTATCAAATAGATGTTAACCCCGAAGACGTGCAAAAAATTGCATTCTCAACTGAAGGCGGTCATTATGAATTCAAACGCATGCCGTTTGGACTCAAAAATGCTCCATCAACTTTTCAAAGAGTTATGGACAATGTGTTACAAGGTTTACAACATGAAAGTTGTCTAGTCTACCTAGATGACATTATAATATTCAGTACGTCCCTACAAGAACACATTGAGCGACTTAAATCAGTATTTGAAAGATTAAGAAAAAGTAACTTCAAATTTCAATTGGATAAGTCAGAATTCTAGCAACAATCAGTTCAATATTAAGGACACGTAATTACCCCCGAAGGCGAAAAACCCAACCAAGACAAAATTTCTGTTATTAAAAACTTCCCAATTCCAAAAAACATAAAGAGATATTAAAAACTTTCTCTTTAATAGGATATTACCGGCGTTTTATTAAAAAATTTACAAAGATAACAAAACCGATGACAAAATGTTAAAGAAAGAAGTAAAAATAGTATATAATAAATAATTCGTAGATTGTTTGAATGCCTGTAAAGAACTTTTAGTCAATGACCCTATATTACAGTATCCCGACTTTGATAAACCGTTCATATTAACTGACGCAAGCAACTTTGCGTTAGGTGCTGTTCTCTCGCAAGAACAAATACCAAACGACAGACCCATAGCATACGCTTCGAGAACATTAAATGAAACTGAAACTCTATACGCTACTATTGGAAAGGAACTACTAGCGATAGTGAAACAATTTCGTCCATATTTATACGGTCGAAAATTCACCATAGTTACTGACCACTGTTCCATAACTTATATGTTTAAATTTAAAGATCAAAACTCAAAATTACTCAAATGGAGAATAGAGCTAGACGAATTTGACTGCGATATAACTTTTTAAAAGGGTAAATGCAATACAACGTCGATTGCCTCTCTCGTATTTCTATAAACGCAATAGAAAACGAATCCACAATAAAAAAAAACCCTGGGGAAGTGAATAATGACATTTTAGAATATTTTTAAAATGTTGCAAAGAATTTCGACCCTGATGAACAAAAAGCTTCAACAAGTACAACCCCTGTACCTAAAGAGAAACCTAAATTCAATATTATTTCTAATATACAATTAAAACCTCCAAACAATTCTAACACCACACAAAGTTTAATCGATAATGATAATGATAACGATAGCTCTGAGCAGAGATGTGCATCTACGTGTAATCTTTAATTGTATACATCTACACGTAGACAATACGTCGACAATTCTAGCGACGTAGACAATGTAAACATTGGAGACAATGCATCTGAAAGTTGTAATATTCAACATAACCTAAATTTATTCCTTTGCAACTATTACATGTATTCGTATTCGTGAGCTCGGGTCATTATCGGTGTTTATATAATAAAACTAATAAAGCAAGTGTTCGTACATTACTAGACGAATGTCTGTCTTGGGTCTTGGGCGAACTGTCATATTTTTAAAATCGATCAACGCGCCATCTCACCAGACGGAGTTTTCTTTGGCGCTATTTTTAACAGTAACCAGTTGACAAATTTTGAACGTTTTTCCCTGCACAACTAATTTTTTTTTTCATGTAATCCCTAGAATAACAATAAAAATCTCTAACAACATTTAAAATTCCCTAGTTCTAGGGATAAAATATCGAATCTGACTTAAGTAAACACAGGTGTTTTCATTGTCTACATAGTCTACATAGTCTACATTCTTTACATGAAAAATGAACACGTAGACTACATGATTGTTTACACGTAGAGAATGGCGTAGATTACTTGCAGTAGACTACACGCACATCCCTGGCTCTGAGTCATCAACTCAACACTCTACGGCGGACGATACTACGAACGACGGAATTAGAATAGCCGATGAAATTATAAACAACAAAATAAACCAAATTCTTGTATTTTCAAACTTATATAAAAAATCAGACGTTTCACATGAAAAGTACGAAAATCAAAAAATCAAAAGTAAAAATTTCCGAGAATAATAATGAAAAAATAATTTTTGAATTATCAAAGAATTATACTGATTAAAAAAACATTTACCATACGTATTTTCAAACAGATAAACTATATCAAGACTTCTGCAAAGTTTACTTAGATAAATTTTCGGAAAGAGGTTCAAAATTAATTAGATTTACCAAAAGACTAAATACGGTTCCAGATAAAGAAGAACAAATTATGCTAATCAAACATCATCACGATGGCAAAACAAACCACCGCGATATAAACGAAACTATAGAATACTTAAAAAGAAATTACTACTGGAAACATATGAAAACAACCATCACTAATTATATTAATTCCTGCGACATTTGTCAAATGGCAAAATACGCTAGGAAAAAACCTTATGTTCCATTAATGAACACTGAAACTGCAACAAGACCGTTCCAAATAATTCTCATAGACGTCTTTGCTTATAATAATAAAAATTACTTAACTTTAGTAGATGCAAATACATAAAACAAAAGAGTTTAAATTAGGACAAACTGTTTATAAACATAAAGGACCATATAAAATTACTAAATTGCTAGAAAAATAAAACTGAAACCATTCACATAAAAGAATTAAGAAAACCAAGTGTTGTTACAGATCAACCCTCTTCATCGTCGTCACAACCTTAGAACTACCTATATTTCATAATCTCAATAAAAATCCTGGCCTCCTACCCTTAAAAATAGGAAATGCTCAAATCAAGACTGACTGTTGGACATTTATACAAATATATGACATTACTGACATAATAAACGAATTTATATCACTTAAAAACTCATTTTCAAAAATCTCCACAGAACTTAAAAACTCAACTTTTAATTACCATTCCTACCAAATAATACGTATTATTGAAGATAGGGTTGAAACTCAAATAAAAAAATGAAATCCATTACTTAATTAAAAAGATTCAAATGAGATTTGATAGACGGACTTGGCTCAATTATAAAATCCATAACTAGTAATCTTGATCATAATGATGCCGAAAAATACGATAGAATTATTACTAAATTATCTAAAAATCTATATAATTCTTAAAGATCAAATGAAAATCCTTCAGACATCTATTCAAAAGTACAATGACAATATTAAAACACTTTCACACATTCAGTTAGTATAAAATTCAAAGATTGAATAATTAGAAAAAGCTATTAATAGTACTTTAATAAGAAATGTTGAAGTATACAATTGCGTATTTTTACAAACAGTCATCTCTCAATATACTTAATGTCTGCAATTTATATATGACATACTAGAAAAAATTGAAGTAGCAGTAACATTTTCAAAATTAAACACTTTTCATAATTGTATTATCGAGCCAAATGATATGTTTCCTGAAATACTCTTTATTTATAAACAATTCTTCTTCATATTACTCCCAGTGGAGCATAAGGCGGTTTATGGCGTTTCTGTAGCATTTTTTGATGGCCGAGTAGCTAGCTCTGCGCATCTTTTGTCTTTATATCCGTTTTCCATATTCCAGTTTTCCTTTTCTATATTTCTTGTTCCACTTCTATAATTCTTTCTATTAGTTTTTTCCAGTCTTCTCTGTTTGCAGCTATTTGCTTAGCTTCGTTCCATGATATATTTATTTTCTTTAGTTCTCTTTGTACGCTTCGTTTCCAGGAATCTGTAGGTCTACCCACTCTTCTGCTGCCGCTTACATTGAAATCAAGAGCTTGTCTTGTTATGTTATCTTGTGTTTTCCGTAACGTATGGCCTATCCATTTTCATTTCAATATCTGTAGTTGTTGAGACGCCACTGCTTCCTCAGCCGCTCACCGGTTTATCACCAACACCCAGCGCTATCTATTGAGCGCCACCACCTAACTTTAGTTTAGTTATTTTATCTCGCTGTTAATTTATTGTAAAATTACCAACCTCTCTTGTCTTGTAACTCGCTTTCGCTGTGCACCAGTCGCACGTTTTTTCCACTAAGCTGTACGCCTCTTACGGCCACGTGTTTTTACACAATTCGCTTTTTACGCTTAAATAATTACGATCAAGTGTTTAGTGCTAATAATAAACATTATTTCAGCTTTCCGCATACGTTTTTACTGTTATTCCAACTGGGAAAGATTTTGTATTGCTACCAGCAAAATTTTGTCACTAAGTATTTTGTATGAATAATTTGTATTTGCTACTGTATCGTAAGTACGCTTTATTTATTTGTATTATCGCACAACATCAATCCATCTCGTTTTTTGGTTATAAGTTAATTCAATTTTGTAATTTTGGTTTATTTAAAGTCATTCATTCATGTTTGCTATTGTACAGTATTTCGATATCTTTGGTTTTTAAAATAGATCCTAGTTTGTGTCTGCAAATTTACCATCTTGATTCCCATACTCGCCTCAGGTTGTTCAGCCCTTCAGGCACCTTCGTTTGCGTTATTTGTAAATTCAATTACTCCTTTGGCTCTCTTTTATTTAAATTGTTGCAATAGCTTATCTTTCCTTCTCTTTGTTGATTAGGCCACGTGACTACAGTTAGCTTTGTCACTTCCTGACGCATTATTTGTGGGCCTGCCCCTATTATCCTGTCTCTCCTTCAGCAAAGAGCTACCATCCTTGTGTTAAGTCTTCCAGAGCAGCTCCTGGAAGTGAAGAGCGTCCGTACCTTCTCCTTCCAGCATCACATAATTCTGCCCTATTTTCTGCATTTTCTCTCTGCTCGCATTCCGCAATTTGTCTCTCTACGCACTTCCCGCGAAACGACCTGTCGGTCGAACATTTGGTCCTTCGAGCCGGATCCGCATTATTCTCTCTCTACGCACTTCCCGCGAAACGACCTCTCGGTCGAACAGTAGTGTTATTTTGATGCTTTCTTCCTATAATATGCCATAGTTCTTTGTTTGTAATCGTTTGGGGCCAGAATATGCCACATATTATTCTCAAACACTTGTTGACGAATATTTGTATCTTTTTTCACATTTTGCATACTTGTATTCCAGGTCTCTACGCCATATAGTAGTTTTATAATATTATTAACAGTATTATTTATGTTTGTCTTAAAGAGTCTGATTTTTGTTGTTTTGGAGATTTTATTTGTTGACCATATTTTTTTTTAGCATGTTAAAAGCTTTCTGTGCTTGATTTATTCTACGTTCTGTCTTTCTTGCATCCTCCTTTGCTATTTATAACGCTTCCCAGGTAGCAAAATTCTTCTACCACTTCTATATTTTCACCTTCTATATTTATCTTGTCTTCGTTGTTGTTCGCTTTTACTGGCATCTTCGTTTTCTTCCCGTTTAACTTTAGACCAGCTTTTTTTTGCTGTTGTTACTAGTCTATCTGTTTTTTCTTGTATGTGTAGTTTCTTTTCTGCGAACAGACAGAGATCATCTGCGAACTCGAGGTCTTCCAATTTTTTGAATGGGTTCCAAGGAATTCCAGTTTTATTATCTTATTATCTTTGACTCTTCTCATTATCCAGTCTATTACTATGAGGAACAATAATGGGGATAGTATGCATCCTTGTCGAACTCCACTATGGATTTCTATTTTACCTGAGAGATTTTCTTCATGTTCGATACTTGCTGTATAGTTTTCATATAGAAGCTTTATAATTCGTATGTATTTTTCTGTTACTCTGTATTCCTGTAATATTTTCCACATTTGGTATCTGTCTATTTTGTCAAATGCTTTTTCAAAATCGACGAAGTTTACATATATTTCGCCTCTCATTTCTATAACTTGTTCAATAATAATTTGTAGAGTACATATTTGATCTATGCAAAATGTTTGCGCTCGGAAGCCAGCTTGATTTTATCTTAATGTACTGTTAATTGCTCCTCTCATTCTTTCTAGTATTACCCTGGTCATTATTTTACTTGTCATGCATAGTAACGTGATGGGTTTCCAGTTTTCGCAGATTGAGAGGTCTCTTTTTTGGTAGTTTAATTATGATTCCGTGTGACCAGTCCTGTGGCATATATTCTTCGTACCATATTTTTATCATTAATATGTATAATACGTCTACTGTTGTTTCTAAGTCTGCTTTAATTAGTTCAGCTGGGATGTTATCGATACCCGCGGCTTTTCTGTCTTTCAGTTTCTTTACTGCACTTAATATTTTCTGTTTCACTAAAATCTAATTCATTTCCCCTAGTATTGTTATTTCGCTGTGCCAAGTTCGTATCCGGGTTTTTAGCCTTGGTTGCCATAAACATGTATTTGGGGGTATTTATGAGTTTTTTGACATTATTAGTTCTGCTTTCTCATGTGACCAAAGGAATGTTTTATCGTTGACTTGTAGTTTTTGGAATCCTATTTTGATTAGGTTACCTTTTTCTTTTTCTTGGCGTGCAGTTTGCCGTATTATGGATTGTATTTTCCTTTCATTTGCTGTTAAGTCACTTTCTATGTAGATTTCCTTCTCTTGGAGTTTTCTCTAGTTTTGCATGACTTTTATTTTATCGTCCCAGGATTCGAGTTCTACAGTTATCATAGGCTGGGAATTCTTGGTGTTAATTTTGTAAACAGATTTTATTTTTACATTGGTGTGTAGATCTCCCTGTAATACACTTTTCACATTCGGTAATATGTTGTCTTCATAACTCATGCCTTTAATTATTATGTTGTTTCGCCGTTTGTTTTTGTCTTGCATTTCTATTATTTTTTCTAGTTTCACAATACGGACTTCGAAATTTTCTTTATCCTTATTCCATTGTTTTTCCTTTTCTAGGAGGTCAGTTTTTTGCTTCTCAATTTAATTTATTAATTCGTCTCTGTTATGTTTCATGTCTTCTTTCATATCTTTTTTCATATCAAGTAGCATATTTTTTATTTCCTCCATATTTGCTTTATTAAGTTGCTTGCTTGGTGTTTTTTCTATTATTGACGAGTTGGTTATAAACAATTGGAAAAGAATAAATTTCCCTTCGAAGCAACTTACTACTATTCGAAAAAATAATTGCAATTAAATGTTATAGTAAAAGTAATCAAATAACATTTTTATTAGAAATTCCGATTGTAGAAACCGAAATATTTAATTACTACCATTTATATTCCCTACCTACTTTAAATCAAAATACCTTTAAAATCATCAAACCGCACTCAAAATACCAATGAGCAAACATATGCATTCTTCGACACATGATGTGATGAAATAATACCAGAATTGTTCCTGTGCCATGAAGTCCATACACCTCAAATAGACGAAAACGCACCATGTGAAATCCAACTTCTAAAGTATACAGCAAATACAACCAATTGCAAACAAGTATTTACCCAAATACCCAACGTCAAGATTCAAAAAATTGAGAAGAACCAATGGATCATCATTGCTCCAAATGGTATCGTTGCAACCCAAAAATGTGGCTTAAATAGAAAAAATATTCCTTTAAACGGAAATTACCTACTTGAACTGAATAACCATTGTGAAGTGAAAGTGAAATGTACCCTAATTAAAACGTATCAAAACTATAAACCAAGTTTTAAGAATATCGAACTGCCAAACTTAGAAGTTTAAGTTGACACTCATGATAAAAATCGTTTTGATTTCATACCTCTAAAATTAGATACATGAAACAAAAAAAAATGTAATTCTATTCCCTTATAGATAACCAAAAAATTAAGTTAGAAATGATTAATGTTGAACCTATATATTTTAATAGAATTACTATCGATACCATTATTTTGTATTTTATAATAATTATAATTGTTTTGTATTGCACGTATTCATACTATGTTCGAAGAAAATCAGCCAAATCTATGAGAAAGTAAATCAGGTAGATTTATTACCCTGTTTGCCACGAATACATCTCAGGAGTCCACGGTAGTAGCATCATTCAAAAAATATGTTTTATGCATACATTTATTTAGATTCATTATTATTGAAGAATATAACCTTTCGCAAATTGTAGCTGTCAACAACTCTAATTTCGGAATTGACATTTTCTTAATGGACGACACTATCGTTTTAGTTTGTGTCAGATGTATTTGAACATCAGTCTCCGTTTCAGCTCTTATAAATGCAACAGTTGACTTGCGTCACAGAAAAAATGTAGTGTTCAGTTCTTTTTATTATTTATTGCCGTTAACAGTCTAGGTATTTCTATGTTTGATAAACGTGTCAATTCGTTCATTCAATTTAAGAATTGGTATTTCATATCATATTTTTTTCCTGATCCCAATTTATTTTCAAATCCTAAGCTTGTGAAAATAATATCTTCGGCAATATTTTGTTACTCCTATGCAGTAAATTGTCCTTTTTTTTGTGATTTTGTCTAAAATTTAACGATTTTATACTTCTTAGCTTAATTTTTAAAGTATCATGTTGAGGATTTCATATTAATTCCAAGACAATGGAAATACTATCTTCAGGATTAGGCTGATTGTTGTTTACTTCCACTCTCGAAGCTCAAATTGTCCAATATTTAATATAGATCTGCTTAACATTCAGGTATTTTAAAACAGCTAATAAGAATAGGCTGGATGAAATATCCTTAATTATGCCGTTTTGCTATAATCTAAAACGTAATAAAATAGACGGAATTAGCTCTATAAGTTAATATCTTTTTCTAAGCAATTGTTCAAACAATGATTTTGTTTCTCTTTAGCTGAACCGTCAAAGAGTGGACGGAGATTGATGGTAACAGGACGATGCGGTAAGTAGTACCCTGTATATGGAGTTCCTCTCTGGCACTTCTTCTATCACACCTTCTTGTACCCAATTGTCGAATACGTTTTGATATTCCTGCTATAAACATTCGGTATTTATCTTCTTTACTATATTAGCCAATCTTTTAAAGGCCAAAAGCGATGTATGATTTTCAACCCAAGGCAGATGAACTTCATATCATCATCGTCATTAACTTTAACAGTTTTTAAGAAATGATTTACCACGACTACATGTAGTTTGTCCTTTAATTTCTTTTACTGTTATTGTCCAACCAAGTAATTCTATAGCTGCCAGGCCATAACTAAGAATTTTATATCTACCGGTAAGTAATTTTCCAGAGAAATCGGCTATAATAAATTTTTATACTGTTCCTTCTTGCGAGTCTGTTAGTTTAATGTTATCTTCTTTTAATCCCTTTCGCCAAAGATCATGCTTTGGTGGTGGTAGACGTCCACAAATAACATCTTGATCTAAGACTTCAAAATTGTATCTATAAGTATCCTCCAGATTAGAAATGTGTACAGTAAATACATTGACTGGTACCACAAGCTTTGATTTTATGTGTTTTAAGAGCACGGTTTTAACATGTTACAGTTAGCTAAAACACCCAAATACACTGCTCTTAAAACAGGCAAAAACAGAGCTTGCGGTACCAACCATTGTGATCACAGACTTTAGTAGTTGAACCGCCAAATAGAGAATGCTGAATACTTTCTTGTCTATCAGGTCTATCTTTTCAACAGGAAGGTTCCCACAAGAATGGAAACAAGCCAGACTGGTTCTCATTGAGAAACCAAGGAAGGACACGACAGTAAACCCCTCATACAGGCCCATCTGCCTGTTAAACACCCTGGGCAAGATTATGGAGCAATTGATCTGTGACAGGATCAACACAGAGCTCGAGGCCAAGGGGGGCCTGTCAAAGTATCAGTTCGGGTTCAGGAAAGGCCTGTGCACCACAGATGCAATGATGGAGGTTACAAACTGCCTCCAAAGAGGAACTAGGGCGAGGAACACGAGAGGTTTCTCCGTACTTGTGACGCTCGATATCAGAAACGCCTTTAACAGTGCAAACTGGGACGAAATAATAAAGGCAATGAGAGCCAAGAACATCAGTGACTATCTGGTGAGAGTCACAAGGAGTTACCTGCAAGGCAGATGTATAGAAATCGGCAATAAGAACCTGCCGATGACATGTGGCGTTCCACAAGGCTCCAAGCTGGGACCTCTCTTATGGAACATCATGTATGATGGGATATTCGAGACAGAGTTACCAGAGGGAGCAACAGCCATAGGCTTTGCAGATGACGTCGGCATTGTGGTCACAGCATGGACTGAAGCCGAACTGAGACTTAAAACGGAAGTAGCCATTGAGACCACCATCAGATGGCTTAAAGACAAGGGCCTGCAAGTGGCACCGGAAAAAACAGAGGCGGTTATTTTGGCCGGTAGAAGGACACTCCTGGAAATGGACATCGCAGTCCAGGACCAGAGGATAGAGACGTCGCCCTGTATTAAATACCTGGGGGCGTACTTTGACAAGGACCTCAGGATGAGGGAGCACGTCATACGGACGGCCAAAAAGGCAGGGGAGGCGGTGCGAAATCTCTCTCGACTCATGCCAAGTATTGGAGGACCAGCCGCAACAAAGAGACGGATACTGGGGGCAGTGGTAAACTCCATACTGCTGTACTCAGCCCCGATCTGGAGCAAGACCAGGCAGCTCGCAAAATATAGACTAATATATGAGCGAGTGCAGCGGCAAATGGCGATAAAGATCTGCAGCGCATATAGGACTGTATCGACAGCGGCAGCACAAGTCCTGTCGGGACAGATCCCTATAGACCTGCTGGTTGAGGAGAGAGCGGCAACGTACCGCAAAACAAAAGAGGAGGCCAAAGCCATAAAGGAGGCCACAATCGGTGCCTGGCAGGAAAGATGGAACACGGGAACCACAGGGGAGTGGACTAGAAGGCTGATCCCCGATATAAGGGGGTGGAAGGATAGGAAGCATGGTGAACTAGACTTCCACCTCACTCAGCTTCTAAGCGGACACGGTTCTTTCGAAGCCTATCTTAAAAAGATAGGAAGGAGGGACTCGGCGACCTGCCTCTACTGTCACCTGGAGGAGGACACCGCCGAGCATACCTTCTTCTATTGTCCAGAATGGAATGAAGAGAGGTCAATAGCGGAGAAAGAACTAGAGGAAGACATTAGCCCGGACAACATAGTCCTATTGATGTTGTCAGCAGAAGGAAAATGGGCCGCAGTCCAACAATTCGCAAACCTAATACTGCGAAAGAAAGAAGCAGACGAGAAGGAGAAGGAGTAAATCCTTGGGCTTATAAGACATCATATCTATAAAGATATGGAAATGAAGGAGAAAGACGACCTCAGCGGAACACCCAGCTGAGTAGAAGAGGGGGCAGCCTGGAAAGTAATGCCGAGAGGTAGTTCTACGGGCTGCATCAAACCCCATGTATATTGGTGGTTAGGTTTTAGTGGGTATGGTCAAATGACAGACGAGTCCCACACAAAAGTGCGTAACAGCATTTCCCCCACCAAGGACAAAAAAAGGTCTATCTTTTCGGGTATATCTTTTAGAATATACGAGCGTCATGAGCCCCAATCGATTGCAGCCCGTGTATTGTTTGTCACCCCATTTTCTCTAATTTTCACCAAGAAATGTTGAAATAATATTTTTGGACATTGAAATATTTGTCAAAACTTTGTCTTACTTCACTCTTTTCCTCTGATGCCTGAGAATTTTCTTGCATAATTTCGAGTGTTTTCGGTAAATTCCGACGTACCTTAACCTTTCCTCCAGTAATCCAATGTCCCCTTCATCTATCTTTAGCAATGGACAAAAGCTGTTGATTATACAGTTATCAACTTATCGATTGTTGTTCGATAACTATTATTTTTCTCTTTCGACACATAAATACGATAGATGCAAACATTTGTCAATAAGAGTTGCGGATAAATAACTAACTAGACTTAAGATCAATATTTCAATCTCTCAACAATGTTTGATAAAAATGTAGTCTTCAAATAAATAAAAAATAACACGTGGCATTTAATATAATTTTCATAATTTGAACTATGATTTTGATGCGATGTTTCAGGCGTTTGGCAGATACATTTATTAAGAACTTTTAGGAGATTGCAATATTGGTCCTTACAGATGCAACAGATTCTTCCTAGACTATAAAATCATTACATTTCCAACATTTATATAGTTGTCAGTATATTAATACGTACTCATCGGTGTTAGGATCTACCGCATGAAACATCATTGACAGTGATACATTCACATCTCGTGATGTAGGTCTACATCGCACTGTCACATTAGCATACGGATGAACAAAATTTAATTCTTCCTGTGGTACATAGAGATTCTGTTCATCTGTAAATAAGTATATGGCAATGAATACAAATCAAAACAATATGTGAAATGAAAATAGAAAAACTCACCTTTTACAAATATTTGTATCTTGTCTGTTTTAAATGAATGATCTGCCAATGAACCATTCTCAAGACAGTGATACAGACCAGTATCAAAATAACTAACGTTCGTCAAATGTAACGATGTGTTATACAGCCCATCAAGATTTGAAACATGTTCTATCTAAAATCATATTTGATAAAATGATGTTACATTTCTAGAGCTGACAGTGGCGAATCTAAATTTTGTTGATTGCAGTGAATCAGTATTAAATTTGGGTGAAAAAAACTAAAACAATGTTTAAAAAAGTAACAGTGGCAACTACATAAAAATTTTTGAGTTTGTTTCGAACGCAAATGTACATTGTCGATTTCGGGAGATTATCGCGCGACTTAGGACAATGTACTATTTTGCGCTTTTAATACACAAATAGCTATTGTATATTAAGAGCATAAAGTGAGTCTTTGTTACTCGAACACGGTAGTGTAAGAGGAACAAAGACACTATATGGTCGTGGTACATACGTAATTTTTTCAATGATTGCATCTTAAATGATTAACAAAACGTATACATACTGAAAATATATTCTTTCTATCAATCATAACTTTTGTAAATAAACAAAGATTAATCAAATTTAATTGAAATTATATTATTAAATGATAATGTGTATACAAGGATATTTATATATATTAAAGTTCACAATTATAAAGGAATAATTTTTGAAAAAAATTATTATATGTGTTGTTTACCTAATTTATTTACGACCATACACGCAGAAGATTAGGTGCAATTGAGCTTATATTTTTTAAATACCCAAAATACTTGGGATCATATTTTTGGACAAATAAATTTATATTTATAGTTGATTATTTATGTGAGACCATAATTATAAGCGGTTAGATTTATTTGATATTACATCTATTGACAATTAGATTTTAATTTGAAGATGATTAAATTTATTCGGTTTACTTAATTTATATATATATATATTAAGGTGGCCCCTATTTTGGGTAAGTTCGAATTTTGTCGGTCTCCACCCGAAATCTGGTTTAAAATCACAAAAAAGTAATAAATTAATATTTTGAGATTTTTAAAATAAGTTTAACCCGTGCCTCTAGGCCACTTTCACTTTTGCCTTCAGTTCTCAAATCACTGCTGAGCAGTGACTATTCAAAATGCAATAACTTGTTTGTTTTTCAATATTTTGACACAATTCCAAGCGGGCATTAAACTAGATGAGATAACGAATCGATCGATTACAATAAACAATAATTTTATATAATTGTATATTGCTAAACGGGTGCTCAAAAACTAACGAAAATTGAGTTTTTTTAAATACGCAAAAAGTGATTCACAGTACTGATTCTTTTCCAACAATTTTGTTTTATAAACTAGTTTTGATTATTTTAGACTGTTTTTTAATAATATTCATATTGATTATAACATTTTTATTTTATTTTATCATATTTTAGCCACATATATTTTATCATTTGTAGTGTTTATTTGTAAATGTGTATAAGTGAAAGTGGGCTAGCGGCACGGGTTAAACTTATTTTAAAAATCTCAAAAAATTAATTTATTACTTTTTTGTGATTTTAAATAAGGGCCACCCTAATATATATATATCATATATTTATTTACAACACGTATTTATGTTCACCAACGACTTGCACTGTTCACACTTCAATACTGAATGCCTGTTGTCGGTCCAAATTCTCCCTTTTATATTGAAACAAGTTCTTCTACAATATTCCAAAACATCTGGAATATTGTAGAAGCATATCACGGGTAAATTGTAGGATTATTTCAACACAATGGATGGTTCCAGAGAGAACAGGATCAAACTTGTTACAGTATTACGTATGAGACAGCGCTAAACGCGCGGCAGACTACGTCCTATCGACTCTTTCAGAGGAAATAGGGCCGTACTCGTTATAATATATACTACGCAAAAAAACGCAACACTTTGCAAAATCCCAAAAACGTGATTTTCAAGATCATGTAACTTGGTTGAAAATAAGTTGTATTCAACGTATTCGAGCTTAAATGAAAGGTTGAAGTCCCTACTTTACAATGACGTATTTGCTAATGCAATATAACCGGAAGTGCTTTAGCTACAACCGAATGTTTAGCACTAAAAACAAAAAACCAAAAAAATATCAACTTTACAAACGTGCACATAACGCAATTGTGATCGCAGGTTATTTTGTACCACAAATTGAAAAAGTTCAACTTTTTGCATTAAATGTGCCCTATTATCCGTCCCGATTTTGGCGCCTTTTAAAAAAGAACGTTTAAACATTTATAACTAGGAAAAAACGTAATAATTTTAAAAGTGCTATTCAGTGATACCATACTTGACTCCTCGCTCCCTCCCGCGGAAGCGGGGTGTGGCAACTTCAAATTTTAAATGGGAACCCCCAATTTTCATTAGATTTGGTTCCTACGTTAAAAAAATATGACTCTTTTTTTCTGAAACATTTTTTCGTATCCGGCACAGATGGCGCTATAATCGACGGAGAAACAAATGAAAATACGAGCCTAGAAATTCAAATAAAATACAACATTTACTTTTCTTGTTTTATAATATCTGCATGTACCATTTATAAATGATACTCGTATAAAAATGACATTGGTAAGTAAAAGCACATTTAAATTTAATATGTGTCACGTAGGTAAGACATACCTGATAGCGAGCGTTGCGTGGTTCTGCCCACGTGACAGGCCGGGAGCCAGCACATCGAAGTGTTATATTTTCTCCTGCGTTTATCTGAATTTCGCCTCCAGTTGGAGAGTAGATCCGAGGAGCACTAAGATTGCTTTTCTTGTCTGCAAGGCAAATAAAATATTAGTTTTTGATACGTGTTATTAAACATATCATATTCCTTCATTTCGACTCGGTATCACTTACCGTTAACATAAACATATCTTGATGAATCCTTCAATTTCAGGTAACCATCTACCCGACACTGGTAATCTCTTTCATCTTCAGTAGAAATATTGTGCATTTTTAAAGTATTAATAATAAATGCGTAGGTTTTTAATTGAATTACTTGAAGATGTTCCATATGTGTATGTCCCTGTAATAATTTTGTAATTAAGTATATTCTAATGATGAAGACAAATAAATTGTTAGATATAGATACATCAAAAGATGTCTAGTTATTTTTTTGTTTTGTGCCATACCAGATGATGACTTTTTTTATGTTACATAAGAAATACAATGCAATTTATTTATAGTAGCGACAGTTTGTGCCCTATAAATTTTAGACTAAAAGTGTAAATGAAACAGTTGTTTATAATAAATGTCTATGTGAGATTAGTATAATTATATTTACTAAATCTTATTTTGAAACGAGAAACAAAAAAAATGTAGTGTGGACACCACATGACTTCCTTGTACGCGTATTATAATATACCTACATTTTTTTATTGCACATATTTGACGTAATTTGACATTGATATTAAATTTTTGATTTTTTTCTTATTTTTTGTTCTAATCCATAGCAAACTTAATAATAATAAAAACAAGAAATATACAATTTTTAAATTTAGATATATCGCTTATTCAAAAAATTAATTTAATAATTCTTAATGTGCTACACGTAGAATTTAATTCTCTAAACTTTTATTTGCAGCATTTATTTCTAAAATCTAAATAAAACTATTTTTTTCAATAAAAACTGTTAGCAGCTTCATGTAATGTATCACTTCCGGTTCGTCCATTTTAACAAAAATCTATCATGTTATTTCCATTGGTATAGTAGTCTTATATACCTAATTTGAAAAGTTTTGAATTATATTTTAATATAGTTTTTCATGGAAATCTATTATAGGCTGCAAGTAAAGTACCACTTCCGAAAGTTATATAATGATCAAAAAGGAAGGTGCACAACTAGATGTTATAATAGTTCTAAATACAAAATTTCAACTTTGTACGGCTTACCGTTTTTGAGTTATGCGAGATACATACGTACGTACATACAGACATGGATTCAGGGATGCTCAAAATAGATATTGCCGCTGAAATCTCAGAACCGAAAATTTTCGCGATGACAATACTTCCTTTACTCCGTACAAGGAAGTAAAAAGAAATTTAACTTCCTCAAGAAAAGTTAGAGTGCCATTTGAAATTGAACAATAAACAATTTTCTTAATAAAACTGTTAATTTTCGTTCACAAACTAAAAGAAAATAACGGATTGCAGCCTATTAAGATTAAATATCGTTATTCACGGAAAGTTTTCATTTGTCCATAACTGATAATATTTTAAAATATTAATTAATAATAAACAGCAATCTATTAGTATCGATCGACTGAAGCCAGAATTTTTACTGAATTCACTTGATATAGTATCACCACCTAACTTTGCCAACAAGCGACATCCCAAGTCAACACATATTGGTAACGAGCGACGATTCAGTTACCTGACGTTGACTCTGGAGGGAAGTATGTGGCTGATCACTGTCGTCTTGAATATTTTATAAATATTTAGAATTTTCTTATCATGTTAAAATGATATATAATAATGTTTTGATTTAATTAGTTAGTTACATTCTCTCAAACTATTCTTTAAAGGCTAATTATTAGCTACAATTTAATTTAAAGCTAAAACATAAACAATGATAAACTTCGTTACAGTTTCAGCACTACAAGAGACTTAGATATAAATAAGTTGATCGAAAATCTACAGCAGAATAGATTTAATAAAAACCTAAACTCAAGACAGTCCAGCAACGTTATCGAAAATCTTAATTTATATTGTTAAAATATTCAAGGATTAAATAATGACTTATCTATAACATTTTGTTAGGTTAGCTGAAACCTGGCTTAGTGATTTTAGTAACGATTCATTCATAGTGATGCACGCGAGACGAGAAGAGGCGAGAAACATAAAATATCGATCTCGTCTCGTTTACGGATATGTCATCTCGATCTCGTTCTTGCACATTTTTTTTGTGTTTCGCCTCGGTCTCGCGCGAGAGTCTCGCTGTAAAAATATGCGCTTGTGCATTGCGTATATGCGTCACAGTTAACTTACAAGAAGCAACAAGTTCGCACCACTCTTTCGTGTATTTACAATATAGACATTAAAAGTGACACTTCACACTCAAATTTAACGAAAATGAAGAAATGAAACACTAATGACAAAATACATAAACTAAAAAGAAACAATTCTGGCAGTGACACATCGCCAGTTGACACTGATGCCGAGCCTGAACATGAAACAAGTTTTTCAAATGCAACTCAAATACATGGACAAAGAATTCAACAAAGGGCGGGTAAATTATCTAGATATTTTACATATACTAGTGAGCGATGTGCGAAGATTTTACAATGTTTACTTTGTAAAGTACAACATAAAACAGTCACTATCAAAATGACTGGCGGCGATACATCCGGATTGAAAAGACATTTACAGTCCCTACACAAAAATGAGTTTAATACAATTTATGCAAGTAAAGATGATAATCAACCAAGCATTGAAGACATATTAGCTGCCACTTCAAACAAGGTATTATATTAATAAGCCCCGGAATCCCTGCAGATAGTGGTGATTCTACTGTATAAAAATTCAAAATATGTATATTTTTCAAATAATGAAAAATTTTCTAATGTGGATCAGACAATTCTAAAAAAAATTAGGCATCCATTTATTCTTTACATTTGGTTGTAACATCTGGTTTCTTTTACCAATGGTGATGGAGCGCCATTAAACTATTAAATGGTTCTAACGCCGTTGTTATAAAATCCAAGTATTTTAAATGTTGTAATTTATTTAGTAGGTTCCCATTGATGCAAAATCATTCAAACAAGATGTTTTTGAAGAAAAATTAATCGATTGGTTAATAATTAAATATTTGCCGTTTAATTATTTTGAAGACTCGGCGACAGTAAATCTATTTTCTTATTTAAATAAAAAAACTGCTCTGCCGAAAAGATACACTGTCAGAAGCAACGTCTTAGCACGTTTCAAAAATATGCAGCAAAGATATATGACAACCTTACAAAATATTCCGTCCAAAATATCACTCACTGTGAATGGGTGGACGTCTGTATGTGTTACGGAATTACGGCTCACTTCATTAACAATTGGGAACTCAAATCAATAGTTTTAGATTTTGAACCGTCTAATGGAATGCATTCCGGAAAAAACATTGCAGCGTTGTTGTTTGAGGTTCTCAATAATTATAATTTGAAAGATAAAGTGGTATCGAGTCGGCATGTGGATCTTGAGAACCCTAGTTCGATCCCCACAGGCGAAAAACAATTTTCACTAATTTAAATCTACCCCTGTGACTCCCCCTCCACTAATATCTTTGGAGCCATGATTTGACGGCTGGTAACCGCACTTCACGCGAAAAATATATCACTTACCGAGATCTGCTTAGGCAGAGTGCAACACCCAGTAATGGGTAAAAGACGTGATGATATATTTATTTTTATTTAAGTACAAGCTATAACTAGATAATGCTTCAGCGAATACATCTTTTTTAAAGGAGTTTTCCAATTTAATGAATATTAATCATTTTAATTTTGATTCAGTAGACCAACACTTTAGTTGTTTTGAATATATTGTAAATCTTGGTTTTCAAGATTTAATGAAATCTTTAAATACAGAATACGAAGATTCGGATAGGGATGAGTGCCTTTTTTAAACATAAATTGAAACTTTTGAAGATAATAGGGAAGATTCCTCAATAGTGGATAAACTAAGAACATTAGTTATTAAGATTAACTATTCAGAACAATTAAAAAATAAATTTAAAAGTTGCGTGATAGTTGTAATATAAAATTAAATATTCCACCGACTTTGTAAAAACACGATGGAATTTCACATATGAAATGATAGCTACATCTTTGAAATTACGGCCTACTTTGGATATACTGTGCAATAAAAATGTGGAATTAGAAAGTTACCTTATTAATGGTCCATTCTTACTGGCATAAGTTTATTTTTGCGGAATTTTAAGTCCCTTTCATTAATTCGTTTTTTGAATCCATATATCGACAGCATTATTATGTCCCCACTGAACAATTAGTAGGCATTTCTTGTGTTCATGATGAAGGAATTGATGAAATTTTTGATGTTCACAGTTTATTTCAATCAAGAAATATCTCATTAAATTATGAACAAGGAAATGAGGATTGGAAAAAAGAAATAAATGCGTATTATTCAGGACCCAAAGCAACAAAAGAGGAAGATATTTTAAAGTGGTGGCGTTTAAATGAACATTTTTATCCGAATCTTGCTAGAATGGACAAAGATTTACTTTATATTTCAGCCACTTCTGTACCTGCAGAAAGACTTTTCTCTCGTGCTTCTTTGGCCATTAGGAAACATAGAAACAGGCTCAACGCGAAATCCGCTAGAGCGCTCTTATGTTTAAATTCTTGGTGCAATAGCGATTTAAAAAAATAATTATAATAACATAACGCCTTAATGTCTTGTTCCTATTAATTTAATTTTGAAATATTTTTAATTAATATTTCTGTATTTAATAAGCAAGACTATTTTTTTGTCCATATTTATATTTCAATACTTATTTTAATAAGCAAAACTGATTTTTGTTTATTTGCCTTGATTTGTATATGTACTGCATCTATGAGTTGTGACGATGTTTGGTTGGACACCAGGAGTTTAGCGTGGATTGCTCGGGCGCCAAACGGTAATGGATAGCGGTGTCGGGGTTGTGTCCAGGATACAGAAATAAAACAGCGGATGGCTTCAGATTTCGGATTTATTTTGTGGATTTTTATATACACTGACTTTCTCGTGTCGGTCGTGGTAGCGGCCACTGCCTTGGTCTCCGGAACGCCTCTTGAGGGCGTCGTGACATAAAACGGTGGGTTTAGGAAAACCGACGCCCGGCGTCGGTTGGGCGGCGGTGTGTCGGACGGGTCTTTGGCGGTTCCCTGAGTCGACCCTGCGAAGCGCGGCGCGTTCTGGTGACTCGTGCTGAAACGACGCTTGGCGTTGCAATGTTACTAGGTCTCTCGGTTTTCCCGAGGATGGCGGGGCCTATTCTCGCGTAGTGGAAATTAAAAACGGCCGTAACTCGGAAACAACGCTCGGAGCCGCGACGGCGTCGGTCTCTATCCACTGCTGACAGTGTTTAGGATGGGTTCCTGGTGCTAACTCAAAATCGACGCCTGGCGTCGCGTCGACTGATTTTGAGTATGTTCGTCGGGAGGGTGTCCCGATGTCACTGGCGGTCGCGGTTCCGGTGTGTGGGGCGCTGTTCGGTCGAAACGTCGTAAAACGCGAAGCTGACGTCACAGCTGGTGACGTCACGGTGTGCGGCTCTGTGTTATACGACCTGGTGCTCTCGAGTTCACTACCTCGAGGATGGTGGCAGAGATACGGAAAGGATGGAGACGGGTTGTTCTCTCCAGTCGTCAGACTCGAGGAGGTGTGGTGCGGAGGGCGGGGAGGTTGGGGATCTGGTGCTGGTGTTATACTGCGGACCCGCGTTGTGACCTGGATTAACCCTGCCGAGGATACTCTCTACTCTTGCGAGTCGAGGATTCTCTCCAGCCCGGGGGCTCGAGGATGACGGCGCTCTCGGAGGGTACCTCTAGGTCTCAAAGCAGACGGTATCGTGCTCCCAACTGTGCAGCCGCGGATGCTGAAGGCGTACGGTGAAGTAGCCGACGTTGTGACTTGGGACCCCCTGAACAGGGTGACTCTCCACTCTTGCGAGTCGAGGATTTTCTCCACTCTTGCGAGTCGAGGATTTTCTCCACTATTGCGAGTCGAGGATGCTCTCCAGCCCGTGGGCTCGAGGATGACGGCGTTCTCAGTCAGGGACTCCAAGTCGCAATGTTGGTTTTAAGTTAGGTAGCCTGAAGGGCTTGGAACGGCCGGGGAACGGTAAAAACGGTAAACTAGAATGTATCTCTTACCCTGGTGAATCTCGCTGGATGGCTTCTTCTCGGATTGTCACGGTGGCACTCTCTCATCAAGATGAGGATATAACTGTCTCTTTCGCTTCGCGGATCCCGGCTTGACTTATATACAAAAAAAGTTAATGAATCGGGTTCGGGCGGGTTGTCAGTGGTCGCTACCATATATTTACATAGGGGAAACTTACAGTGCTGTGGTTGAAGGGCTTCTCGTGCCCTTACGACGTTCATACGCCAATCGCTAGCCCTGTAATTATGCTGCTAGGAAAGTATAACTTTATTCTAATCGGATGCTTACAGAAAACCGGGGTAGCTCTTATTTTCGGAGAAACGAGAGCAGTTTACGAAACACCGATGTTTCGGACGTCTCCGGACATCGGTGAGTCTAAACTGCGAGTGACGAAAAACATTTCGTCACAGAGTAGGTACTTATTTATATATTTATTTTGTTTGGAGTTATATTTTATTTTTCTATATGTGTTTAATCTTTATGTACTATGTATTTTTTTTTACCAAATTAAAATTTATAAAAATAAGAAAAATAATAATACAACCTTTTTATTTATGTTTTATACATTTTAATTATTTAAACACAACGTTTCGACAACATACGAGTACATTGCTGCTTTCTTCAGGGAAAGACATTGCATGTTGTCCAAATGTTGGGTTTAAATAACTCAAAATTTACAGCATATAAACTAAAAGGTGTATTATTGTCTTGTTTTTTAAAAGATTTTAAAAAATATAAATACTTATATACTTATACATATGTGTATAAGAAAGTCGTGTGGTGACCTCACCAGATTTTTTTATCGATCTCGTCTCGTATTTTAAACCGCAATCTCGCTCTCATTCTCGTCTCGCATAATGCTGCGAGGCGACACGAGATGCGAGAGTACTCTCGCCTCGTCGTGCATCACTATTCATTCATTGTTTTTCTCTCCGATCGTTACTAAATGTATATAATCTCGAGGTGGTGATGGGCTTCTTCTGGCCAACTAATATGAATTTAGATAACTGCAAACTTATATTTCCTATCATTATTTATGTTATCTATGTTCAAATAAATGCATGTGATAAATTTCTATATTTTCAACGTATATACCGTAGAAAGTCAAACATCCTGGCCTTATTTATCTGTGAGTTGAATTCATCGCGCTTATCTAAAGTGAGAACATTTGTTTTTAATCCTGAACATAATTATTTCCCAATTTGAACGAACATTTACGTTTTAAAAAGTACAAAGCAAGGATATAAACTTTAAAAAAAATCAATGCTATACAGTGCAAATTTGCTGTAATGGTACAAAAAGAAACTAAATTCGCGGACTTTTTATGTAAGTAATTTTTAATAGGAGTATGTTGAATTTTATAGTTAAATACAATCAGAATGGTGATCTTATGTTTTCATATGTCTAACTCAAATAATGAATTTATAATTAAATAAATAAATAAATATATCATCACGCCTTTTACCCATCACCGGGTGTGGCACTCTGCCTAGCAGATTTCGGTAAGTGATATATTTTTTCGCGTAAAGTGCGGTTACCAGCGGTCAAATCACGGTCCCCAAAGATGTTAGTGGAGGGGGAGTCACAGGGGTAGATTTAAATTGGTGAAAATTGTTTTTCGCCTGTGGGGATCGAACCAGGGTTCCCAAGATCCACAGGCCGACTCGATACCACTGAGCCACCTACCCCATAATAATAATATTGTAACGAGTACGGCCCTGTTCCCTCTGGAACAGTCGATACTACGTAGTCTGCCGCTCGTTTAGCGCTGTCTTATACGTAAATTAAAAGTGAAGTTTAAGTGCAAATAAATAAAAATGGGTTCGAAAATTGTAAATCTAAGTGATTTAAAAGTGACTGATCTCAAGAGAGAATTAGAAGAACGTGATCTGGATACTACAGGCAAGAAAAGTATACTCCAAGAGCAACTTCGTCAATTTTTTGTTGAAACTGGTAAAATAGCGGATACTTACGAATTCGAAATTTCGGGCGATTTGAACTTCATGTACAAAATATTAGGGAAAAATTCTAGAAGCTTAGAAACCAAATTTGAAGAAAATTCTAGAAGCTTGGAAACCAAATTGCAAGAAAAAAAAAAGATGCATGGAAACAAGCTTGGAAACTAAATTAGAAGAAAATTCTAGAAGCTTGGAAGACAAATTAAAAGAAAATTCTAAAAGCTTAGAAACAAACTTGGAAGCCAAATTAGAAGAAAATTGTAGAATCAATTTTGGAAACTAAATTTGAACTAAAATTTGAAAAATTTTAGGAACATTCAAGAAATTTTGAACAACATACGAGAAATTTTGAAGAAAAATTTTGGGAAAAAATTTAAGAAATCGAGGCAAGATTGACAACATGGAATCCGTCATTGAATCACGAACAGATAAATGTCCAACAAATTCACGACTTGATTCAGAAAACTCCATGTAGTGACCAGCCATTAAATAACGAGAAAGTCGAAGATTTAGTAAAAGACGGTAAGGAATCATTGCGTAGATTTCACATGAAGCCACCACAGTTTGATGGCAAGGTATCTTGGCTTAATTATTTTGTCCAATTCGAGGCTGCAGCAGTATCTAATGGTTGGTCATCATCTGAGAAGGTAACGGCCTTGATCATTGCGCTGCGTGGTGACGCAGTGGATATATTGTGAACGATCCCTCCAGAAGAGCGGCAGAACTATCAGCAACTAGTTAAACGCTTGAAAATGCTTTATGTACACGCACATCTTTAGCAAGTGTATCACTCGCAGCTGAGAAATAGATGCCAGAAATCAAATGAAAGCCTGTAAAAATTTGAATCTTATATCGCTCGTCTAGTTCGACTAGCATATCCTAACACCCCGGACAATGTGTTAGAACGACTGGCTGTGCAAGGATTCATTGATGGCCTCCGAGATAAAGAAACCAAGCGGGCTCTGATTCTGTCTTGTTCGAATAACCTGTCCATTGCCTTGGCCAGCGCGTTGAAATTCGCGGCGGCAGAACATGCTTCAAGACAGCAAGGCAATATTCGCACAATAGAGGGCGTAGAAGAAAATCACAGTGAATTTATGAAGAAAACAGCATGGCGAGTTTTTACTGAGATGTTTCCAAAGAAAAGACTACTTCGATTCTGGAACTGCGATGAGCTAGGGCATGTACGAAGCCGCTGCGGGAAACAAATAAAGAACAAGGCAGCAGAAAAATTAAAGCGGGTCGACACAAGGGGGCGAACGTTGGTCTATCATCAAGATGCCCTGAAGCTAACTGGATATGTCGCATCCCTACAACTTAGAGTAAATAGCATTTTTGTGCATGGATTGATCGACGGGAAACCACATGCCTTGCTAACTGGAAATGTCGCATCACTACAACCTAGAGTAAATAGCATTTTTGTGAATGGATTGATTGACGGGAAACCACTTGCCTTGCTGATTGATATAGGTGCGACAA
This sequence comes from Pterostichus niger, assembly GCA_947425015.1. Taxonomy (NCBI): domain Eukaryota; kingdom Metazoa; phylum Arthropoda; class Insecta; order Coleoptera; family Carabidae; genus Pterostichus; species Pterostichus niger. The sequence continues at coordinate 14,296,963 of OX380337.1, forward strand.
TAACCATCAACAGACCTGATATTTTCAGGAAATCGATAACTATTGGTTAAACAAAATGGCGACTGCGCACAGCAACAGGGGCTGCTGCTACCATCCATGGCGAAGCAGACATTACCATAACCATCGGAAATACACAAATTAAACACCAAGCCCTGGTAGCTAACATTGAAGACGAATTTATTCTTGGGATGGACATCATGAACGCAAATGTCGTCAAACTAAGTTTAAAACGCGGAATACTTAAGATCAATGGTGAAAAGATCGTTTTACATCCCCGAGGAGAAGACACAGTACGTGTAATCTTAGCTGAAGATATTGTCGTGTTAAATCGAAGTGAGATGATTGTAGATGCCCACCTGGAACGTGAACTTCCTACAGGATGTATCATGATGTTAGAACCTGGAAATCATAATGAAACGACTACTCAAATAATACTGGTGGGAAAATCACTCGTGCATACTGGAAAGGTAGTACCTGTTAGAGGGATGAATATGAATTATTATTCAGTGGTCATGGACTACTTCAGCAAGTGGGTTGAAACTTATACGTTGCCAAATCAAGAAGACGCTACAGTAGCATTAAAACTTGTCAACCAGTGGATCTGCCGATTCGGGGTGCCGTTGGAATTACATTCCGACCAAGATAGAAACTTCGAGTCGTCCCTGTTCCATGCGATCTGCGAGTTGTTGAACATTCACAAAACAAGAACAACTGCTCTACACCCAAAGTCAGATGGAATGGTTGAACGCATGCACAGGACCATCAATAGACACCTCGCCAAGGTTGTCTCCGGACACCAAAGAGACTGGGATTGTCATTTTACCAATGTTCCTGTTAGCTTATCGATCACCCGTCCATGAAACAACAGGACAGACTACGGCTAGCATCTTCCTTGGTCATGAACTGCGATTACCCTGCGACTAGAACTTCGGCAGCAAGCCAGGTGAAAATTTGGCTGCCGCAGATTTCATCACCGAACTTCAGAAGAAGATGAACGACAATTATGAACAAGTACGCTCCAACATCTAGAGCTGTCACGATGAAAGACCTATATGATGTCAAGGCTGAGAATGGTGGATACCAAGCCGGGGATCTGGTGTGGCTATACAACCCAGTGTCGCCGTGGAATGTCCCCAAAGCTACAGAACTCGTGGGAAGGTTCCTACGAGGTATTGAAGCGAATAAATGACGTCATCTATCGAATCCGGAAAAGGACTGCAGGAAAACCAAGAGTGATTCATTTCAATCGATTGGCTCCTTTTGCCGGTGACAACAACACAAGACCCGGAAACCACCTTTGACGAATTCATGGCCTCCTATTCTACGGGTCATAAAGTACGAAATGGTGTGACCACAGTACAACGGACAGACCTATTCAAAGTGCCTACAGAATACTCATTGGCGCTTTATGTGGCACAAGATCTATAGATATCTCGAGGAAACGCCGTGGTTTTTAAGAAAAAGTTCGGCCAACTTGAAGAATTACGGCAACAACATCCATCTGTCGGCACAGTGCTACAGATAGCCGACAAACAGTCGAGCCGAAACAAAAGGATGTTTTACCTGGTGACCAATCATCTGTCCCACAAGAAACCAACTCATCGCGCCGTCTGAGACGCACTATGTGATCGACGAGGTGTGCTGCTCGATCAGGATATTCTAAAACTAGCAGTACCAAAGCTAGGTTGTGGCCTTGATGAATTAAGCTGGAGAATTGTAAGAAACATGCTGGAAACGGTTTTCCAATCCCAGTGGTTCAACAGTAGTGAAAAGAACTGTGGACTGTTATTTTCACCAAATGTCACAGTGCTCGCGGGGATCAACGTGCAGATATCGGCATGGCGCAGAAAAGTTTCGGGACGAAACATCCTTAAGGAGGGAACAGTGTAGCGAGTACGGCCCTGTTCCCTCTGGAACAGTCGACGATTCGTAGTTTGCAGCGCGTTCTTCTTAATGATCATATTGATCATATTATGAATAAAGCCTATAAAATCATGGGATTTGTATTGTACTCTTCGAAGGCCTTCAATAATACACACGTAATTTTGTTACTTTACACAAATATATAAACAGAATTGAGTCTATTCAGAAAAAAATCATATTTTATATAATGTAAAAAACTTACAATCATATGTTATAAACTTTCAATTTGTGTTCACTAGAACAAAGAAGAACAAATGCCGATACGATTTTGGTTGACACAACAACGATCAGGAAAGTAAAAAAAAACTAATTAAAATTATTCACGTAATATAATTGTATATAGAACAGACAAACAACGACGATAATATCAATCAACAATTCACTTCTAATAACGTATGTATTTTTAATGAAAAACTTATTTTAATTATTGATTACACAATGATACAACTCCGATTTATAATTGAAATATGTAAATGAATAGATGTTCTTATCCTTTGTAGTAAGCATATGTTGAATATAAAAAAATATAAGACTATCTACGTCAAATAATTTTATCCTAAAATATTAGCACCTTTTTATACAAACTTGTTTATCAATTACAACAATTGTTGTTTGGCAAATTAAAGTTGAAACATCACTTTTCTTTCGTGTTAGACATAATGTATTTTTTCAGATTAAAAAAAAAAGGTTTTTTGAATTTTAAGTAGACTCAGGGAATATATTAGTAGGTACAATAAAGACAACATTTTATTTGTTTTAATAAAAATTGTAAGATAATTTATAGTATATTACTATTATAAGAATTTTCAATAAAATAATGAATTTGTTTTTAATTTTTAAAAGTGTTTTTATTTAAATATCTATTGCCATTTTTTTTTTCTCTAGTGAGGAAAATGCAATTTTTCTCACTATTTTACGAAAAGAAAGTTAATTTTCTACGTATGTCGTGCAATAAACTATTATCATACTTTTGTATTAAATAAAAATCGCTTCTTTACTTCTTCAATTGTAGATGTAGATTTGTATAAATTAACTATAAGAACCTGGGTTTGTATTGCTGACAGAATTCGTACTAGCACTACTGTGAAAATCAAAATAAAATTTAATCATTTAGCAGGTTTATTTGAATCAATAAATTTAAACAAGATATTAATCAATCTAAAAAATATCCTCATGAAAATTATCTTGAAAATATATTTTGGCATTCAAAGCATTAATTTTTTCATCATAAACTTGAAGACTATACAGCGCATTGTTATTACGGAACATTACATTATGACACAATGTCTAAATCTGCTTGTTCTCTAAATAATGCGGTGTATAAATTTTCCTACTAATAAACAATTTTACAAATTTGAATATTACACTAAATTGCCATCTATTGGGTAATAGTTTGAATATGTAACCACTATATTGTGAGTCGTATCTTTGCTAAATCCGCCATCTTAGGTATTTTCATTTTATAGTGTTTCATGATTATGCGTCTGCATAAAGCTATGTGCAATATATAAATATATATAAATACAAGCTGGTCCATTTTAAATTGCGTTTGGAAATATTTCGAAAACTACGCATTGGATCAAAAATGTAAAAAATACGTATCAAATATTTTTGAAGGGGCTGCCATCAAAGTCGATCCCCAATCCCACCCCCTGGGGGTGTGGCGGGGTGTAACATTAAAATCTTAAATAGGAACCTCCATTTTTTATTACAAATTCGGATTCTACGTTTAAAATTAGGGAGGTTTTGTTCGAAACATTTTTTTCGATTCGCGATAGATGGTGCTGTAATCGCAAAAAAATATTTAACTTCCCCAACAAATTTCAATACTGTCCATTGTTCTACTCCCGCGAGAGGGAGTGCGGGGCAATGTTTAGTAAAAAGATTCGATAACTTTTGTCTAAAATATATATCTCCTGGATTTTTTAATTCTATTTTAAGTTTTCGTTGGTGAGAGGAGACCCCTCTCTCACATAAATCAAGCACCCCGTAGGTTAGAGGCGAAAGAATCTGAATCTGCAATGAAAGTTCTCTTTTGAAAGAGAAATTTTACGCCCCCACAACCATCGATCTGGTGTTAGGTCTTGAACTAACACCAGATCGAGAACACGAAATCAACCCAAGACCTGAAGATGGCAAGTGAGACCTTGCCGAAACGGTTCTTTTCAGAACCAAACCAGACCAACGCGAGAAGATACCCGCAAGAATTCAAGTTACATATATATATATATATATATATATATATATATATATATATATATATATATATACCGGGTGTAAAAGTGAAACATAGGCGTTTAACATGACAAATCAGTTTTTCCGTGCGCATTGCTTCCCTAATAATTTTAGGAAAAAGTGTTTCAAATAAATGTTGTAAAGCATAAAATTCTACATCTATATATATATATATATATATATATATATATATATATATATATATATATATACCGGGTGTAAAAGTGAAACATAGGCGTTTAACATGACAAATCAGTTTTTCCGTGCGCATTGCTTTCCTAATGATTTTAGGAAAAAGTGTTTCAAATAAATGTTGTAAAGCATAAAATTCTACATCCGAATCAATAAACAAAATTCATTTTAACTAAGTACTTCATAACTGCAGAAATTAAATTTGAAAATTCACGTAATTTAAATTTAATAGTAATAGCCATGGAATTAAAAACAAGAGATGAACAAATGCGTAACGTGAATAGATTTTTACAATGGATAAAGATCAATAAAAGTAACACTTCCCTTAATTTTGCTAACTTAAATAAGGGGAAATTTAAACTTGTGATTTTCGTAAGACAGCCGGGTTTATCTTGATATATTGAAACTACTAGCATATATTTAGAGAAAAGTCGGCGTTTAATAAATTATAAAAGTGAAAATTTATGTTACACTTGACAAATTATTCTTTTATTCATTACTAAAATTAAAATATTTAAATTAAGTACAAAATTATTAATAAATTATTTTCATATAATTTTTTTTTCAGATATAAACTATGGAATATAGCAGTATGAATTTAATTGTTACATATTCACAAGATAGGAATGAAACTAATAATAAATAAATTTGACAAACGTTATGTTTTATATTTTTTTGTTTTCAGTTTGCACTGGTTATGGACCTTGATAATCATTATCTGGCGTAAATGTTATGATTGGAGGACATGTCGAGCTCAACTCAGCTACAGTCAGTCGACATGGCAAAGTTTAAGAGGCTGCAGCTTGAGAGGCAATATTTTCTCGGGCTAATCTTGAAACTTTGATGAAATTTTGTATAATAATAACAATAATAATTATAGAAACAAACGAACAAATGAAATAATCCTACTAGAAAATTTTGATTATGGTGAAGATGCTTCTGATAGTTCTGACAAAATTCCAGAAATATTTGAGTGATGAAGAAAAATCTTAATGATCTTCAATATCAATAGAGAAAATAATCAAAATTGAAATGAATTTCAAAAGAAAGATTACTACATATAAATAAACTAATATACCTTTGACGACGTGGTGCATATTTCCATGGTGAAAAAATGTTAAATTAAGACCTATAATGATCGAAATGACGAAAAACTATGAAATCTTGCACCCACAAATGCATCAAAGGCATCGTCGTCATAGTTACAAAATTATAATTGCGATTTTTATTCAACAAACTAAAATCATTGCTAACGTCAAAAATTGTATTTCAATTGTCATTTTAATGTTTTTTCGTGATTGAACGACTTCTGTTAATTTTTCATTCGTTATATAATCATAACGAATACAACACGAGTATTTAAAATTATCAGAATATATTGTATTGATCAATTCAACATATTATTATTGTTATGTTAATAATACGCTCCGTGGCAACACAATATATTCGATATACACATGTGTTGTATTATATATGAATATCTAACTATTGTTATTATTATTTGAAACTCTTGTGATTTTAATATCATTGTCACTTTAGCCAGCCATTGGTCCACGACAAATAGCTCAGTGGTATCGAGTCGGCAGTGGCGGCGCTAAGGGGGGAGATCAATGGGGGATCTTGCCCCCCTAAAATTTTCAGTAGCCTCCCCATGACTTTTAGTGTCAATCTAAAAAAAATTGCTAGTAATATTGCTTTTAACATTTTAACATTTTAAAAAGACAGAAATACTGAAAGAAACACAAAGAAACATTGTTATACAACATTTTTTTTTGCATCAATGCATATGTATCTAAAAATCTCTATCTGCATTTAACCATGATTATTATTGGTGTTATAATAAACCCGCTGCCGAACTTGTCAAAACTTGTCAAATTAATTGTGCGAGTCCGATAGTGACGCAATGAACTTTTAATTATTTGTTAAGATTGTTCTATATTTTACTTACTCGTCCACGTGCATAGTTTAGCAAGTTCAAACATGTTTTACAAATTTTGGTATTTATACGAGTGATGAAAATCTCAATGCTCATTCGTTATTTTGTGGTGAAAGAGTAAAGTAAAAATAAATATGAAGCGCACAAATACTATTAAAAATTACTTTTATCAGAATCAGATATAAAAAAATTAAAAACTGATACTTTCCTGCCAGTATCGGCAGTACAAGCAATAAATTAGAAAATATATTATAAACGAATGAAATGGTGACATCTTGTAACTTAAGTGCTACTGAAGAAAGTTATAGTGAGTCTAGTTCTTTTGAAAATAAAACTAGTGAGGATGATATAAGTGATGATAATGAAACTGGCGTACATATCCCAACAGTGAGACCTGAACCAGAACATACAATTCTTACTGTTTCTGGACCTAGCGACTTGACACAGACTCCTGAAAAAGGACCACGTCAGCCGATACTATCGTAGTATCCAAAAGTTGAACAAGATGAAAGAATGAGAAAGTTTAAATCAACGTGGTTTAAAAAAATTACATGGTTGAAGTGTTTTAAAAGACAGTGTTTTTTGTTTATACTGCCGATTTTTCCATGGTGTAAATCAAGCAAACATTTTTGTGAATGAAGGGTTTCGCAACTGGAAGAATGCACTTGATTCAAGTAACGGACTAGTAAAACATGATAAAGATATTGCTCAACGTGGTCATGATTTAAGCACAAGAATAAGATGGTGCTGCTGTAATGAGTGGTCATTTAGGTGTCGTGCAAAATCATATTAAAAGTATTGTTCCGCAAGCAATATATATATATATATATATATATATATATATATATATATATATATATATATATATATATATATATATATTGTAAGAAATATCGAAATGGGCGAGTACGACTCTGTACTTGGTGCAACCACATTGCAGAGCAACCGCGCAAGCACGCCGCCAAGCGACGTGGCAACCGAACTACTACAGAGCAACCGTTCCAGCACGCCGCCAAGCGACGTGCAACCAAACAACGGAGGGGGCAGAAAAGATCCCGCCTAGCATCGAAACGTCCGCCATTGATTTTAATTTGTATGTGTGTTGGAAAAGTGTGTCGAGCTGTATTCATTATTACTTTGTGTTTGAGAGGATTTATTAGTTATAATAAATCATTATATTCGTCACAGTGTTATTATTGAATAACCCTACAATAATTCAGAAGTGGGATAAAGAAAACACAGTCCTGGTACAAGAAAAACGTGTGAAAGTTGAAGTGTGCACCATTGGAATTGTGAGCCGTAATCAACAAGAATATTACCTCGCATATCTATTTGGTAACCAGGAGCATCTTTTCAACAACATAACAGTTTTTCTCCATCCGCTCATCATCGACAGTAGATTTAAAATGACTGATAAAAGTAAGTCCAAATCTAAATCTAATAAGAAAAACGATACAAATGATTCTGAAATTACTACAATTACTGCAATGTTAGAAGCAATTCAAAATCAATTGTCGTCTTTGTCCGATTCTGTGAAGCAGAATTCAGATGGCTTAGCACAATTGCAAACAGTGCAATTCGAGAGCATGGCGTCACCGCCAGTAGATAACGCAAATGTTGAAGTTGAAACACTTACACGGCCAGTCGGTGTTATTCCTGAGTCACGCGTTATCACTACTCCAGACAGCAATACAAATAATCAAAGTCAACATTTTAATAACAATAATACTCGAGACGCATCCGAACATGTGATTGACTTCAATCCAGATGATGAAAGTTCAATTGCCGAGATGTTTATTGAAAGTGTCAAGTCAGCACAAACTCTCTACAACCTGTCGGACCGACAAACTGTTTTATGTGCTAGATCGAAACTTAAGGGCAGTGCTGCCATTTGGTGCCGCTCATTACCGACATCATACGATTGGGAAAAATTCCAGGAAGAGTTTGAAGATACGTTTGGCGCTCCACCTGGCGTACATCAGATTCTTCGTCTTCTATATAGACGTAAACAAAAACATGATGAATCACCGAGAATTTATTTACATACAATGGTCGCAATAGCTAAACGTGCGCCTAATATAAGCGAAACTGAAACCGTCGAAATAATAGCAAAGGGATTCCGCGATAAAGCATTATACGAACATGTAACCAAGCCTGTACCAAATAAAATTAAAGAATTAATTCAACGAGTGGAACAGTATAACCGCCTCACAGCTGACAAACCCGTAAATGATGTATTGCGAAAAAGTCTCCCGCCAAAAAGAAGCAACTCAGAAGATTAATCAAGAAACAAGGTTCCGCCAACTGAAAAATCAAAAATATACAACAAAAGCGAGCAACAAACACAAAAATTAAACAAACGCTCGTACACATGTCCCATTTGTTTAAAAGAGGGTCATCGCCTTCGAGATTGTCCCAGCATCGAATGCACAAAGTGTCAACAAAAAGACACATCGCAGCCAATTGTACTACAAAAGTTGACACTATACATCTAGTAGAGGCTCCGCCAAGTGACATCGCTACGGTGAGTATCCATCTAAACAATAAACACTTTGTTGTATATGCAGATACCTGCAGCACCGTCAACCTCATGTCACGGAACATTGCTGCAAGCCTTGGTACCAGCATCAAGTCATGCAGCAAACCATTGCGTGGTATTGGTGGCAATGTTATAGCTACCGGTACAACCGACCTAGTAGCTACCATAGATGACATCGAGATACCAGCTACATTCTATGTCATGTCGGACAACTATGGCCTACAACCAGACCGACCACTGTTGGGGGCTCCTTTTCTCCGAAATCACAACTTGCAGTTCACATCACAAGAAGGTGAATTCATACTACGTGCCCAAAACCCCGGAGAAGAAGTTGACAACTCCAATTTAGAAGAACCGTCATCCATCTTCTTCATCGACATAAGCGAAGACAACGGCGAGATTACACTCAGTGATCTCCAGGTTCCTGATAGCGTCCTGCTCCATGAGCGTCATCGACTCCTTGCGATGGTAAAAGAAGCAGCCCAGCCTCCGCCAAGTCCGATCCCAGATGTATCAGGTGCAGCTATGAAAATAAAACTTACATCTGACTTGCCAGTTAATCATCGACCGCGTCGACTAGCTTTGACAGAACGTACGCGCGTCCGCGAAATGGTAGATAAAATGATCGCAGATGGAATCATTAGCCCATCTAAATCAAATTATTCAAGCCCAATAGTGTTAGTACGCAAAAAGAACAATGAACTACGATTGTGCGTGAATTACCGCGATTTAAATAAAATAACTGTAAAAGACAAATATCCGTTACCGCGAGTGGACGATCAAATAGATTCGCTAACCGAAGCAAAATTCTTCACAACGCTAGACTTGAAGAACGGCTTCCACCATATACCAGTAGACTCTAAATCGCGTGAATTGACAGCTTTTGTCACACCCGACGGCTTATACGAATACAACCGGGTACCGTTCGGACTGTGTAACTCACCTGCTGTTTTTCAGCGATACTTAAACACTATATTCGGTGAACTAATTAAAACTGGTGATGTGTATATTTATATGGACGATATCATTATACCATCAGTAGATGTTGTTTCGGGACTTAATAAACTCGAATCCGTGCTACAAATCGTTCGCCAATACGGTCTCACACTACGACTCGACAAGTGTCAATTTCTCCAGAATGAAATAGAATACCTGGGATTCCATATCAAAGACGGTACCTTGCGTCCCTCAAACAAGAAAACTCAAGCTGTAATGGATTTTCCAGAGCCCAAAAACCTTACGGAACTACGAAGATTCCTTGGTCTAGCTAACTACTTCCGTCGTTTTATTTTAGGATACTCAACTCTTGCGAAGCCCCTTACTCAACTAACCAAGAAAGATATCCCCTACGTATTTGGTGAAGAACAGAAGACAGCATTCACATCAATTAAAGAAAAATTGAGTAATGAACCAGTTCTATCACTTTTCGTTCCCGGTAGACCCATAGAACTTCACACTGACGCTAGCTCGCAAGGTTATGGTGCAGTTCTTTTACAAAAAGAAAATGGTCAACTACATCCAATCTTCTACATGTCACAAAGGACAACAGAATCAGAAGCAAAATATCCATCGTTCCTCCTGGAATTGCTCGCAATTATCCAAGCCGGGGAAAAATTTCGTCATTACCTTGTCGGAACCAAATTCAAGATAATAACGGATTGTAACGCTGTAAAACTGGCTCTAGCAAAACGGGAAATAATTCCGCGTGTTTATCGATGGTCATGTCAACTTGAAGAATACGACTATACCTTAGAACACCGCCCAGCCGAAAGAATGCAACACGTCGATGCGTTGAGTCGAGCTGCCGTTTTATTAATCACAGATCCAACAAAAGAACTTCAAATCCGTCAAGAAACAGATCCAACAATCAAATCAATACGCGACGAATTGGAAACAGGACAACGACATCCACCATTCGAAATTAGGAACGGGATTGTATGTCACGTAGATGAAAAGAAACATCCTACTTTTTATGTCCCAAGAAAAATGCAAAGATCAATTGTAAACAATGCACACGATTGTGAAGGACATTGTGGAAACACGAAAACGATCGAAAATGTTCGTAGATCATATTACTTCCCTAATCTGCGAAAATATGTACAAAAATACATCGAAAACTGCTCCGTATGCTTAGCGTATAGCATACGACCTGCTAATACAGGTGTGACACTTCACAGCATTCCAAAAGGAATTGAACCCTTCGATACCATACATGTGGATCATTTCGGCCCGCTTGAGAAGACGTCTAAGAAGAATCATCACATACTAGTCCTTGTTGATTGTTTCACCAAGTTCGTTTGTCTCTTCCCAACGAGAACCGTCTCCACATCAGAAACATTACTACACTTGAAAAACACATTTAATTATTTCGGCAAACCCACACGAATTGTTACCGACGCTGGAACTGCCTTCACATCTGATGAATTTGAATCCTACTGTCAGAACAACAATATCCAACATGTTAAAACCGCAATTAGAACTCCCAGAGCCAATGGACAGGTTGAGCGATATAACCGTTTTATCGCAGCGATATTAGCTAAAATAACTGATGAATCAGACCAATGGGATAAAGAAATTGGAAACATTCAAGATGTAATTAATGATACGATTCAATCAAGTACACGGTTCACACCAGCAAAATTATTGCTAGGCAGAAATTTGAGGATTGTCCCAGATCAACCCCTCCGTGATTTAATCCAAGACACATTGAATGACTTTCCTTCAGAAGATCCTGAAGAAGCATTTAACAAAACCAAGTCAGTCGTTCTACCGCTGTAGAAAACTAAATTAAGTCACAAGAAGCTAACGCATGCCGTTATAATTTACGCAGACGACCAAGAAAGTATTCCTTGGGAGATTTTGTCTTTATTCGCACTACTCCGACCGTAGGTAAATCTCCAAAATTACAACCGAAATTCAAGGGTCCGTACACCGTCAAGAAAGTTATGCCAAACGACCGTTATCTAATAGAAGATACACCTGGGGCTCAACATACCCAAAAGTTCTATTCAGCAGTTCACTCTGCTGACCACTTGCAACCATTTTGTAATCCGTCTTGTGTTTCAGACAGCGACACAGATTCCGAAGAAAATAACAGCGTCGAGGCGCCGCCTAACAGAATGGCCGAAGCTGTAAGAAATATCGAAATGGGCGAGTACGACTCTGTACTTGGTGCAACCACATTGCAGAGCAACCGCGCAAGCACGCCACCAAGCGACGTGGCAACCGAACTACTACAGAGCAACCGTTCCAGCACGCCGCCAAGCGACGTGCAACCAAACAACGGAGGGGGCAGAAAAGATCCCGCCTAGCAACGAAACGTCCGCCATTGATTTTAATTTGTATGTGTGTTGGAAAAGTGTGTCGAGCTGTATTCATTATTACTTTGTGTTTGAGAGGATTTATTAGTTATAATAAATCATTATATTCGTCACAGTGTTATTATTGAATAACACTACAATATATTCATTGTTTTAACCATAAATTAAATTTAGTTGTTGTTGATTGTTGCAAACATTTGAAAAAGTCGGCTATTTTTTATTCTAATCTTGAAAAATTATATACATTTAAGTCAAACTCTACAATTCATACTCTATTTTTAAATACGCGAAAACAAATTTATCCTACGAAACAGGCTCGAGAATTAGAAAGGATATGTGATACGCGATGGACTGTTCAGATCAGAGTATGCGAGACTGTTTTAGAAACAATTGAATCTATTTTTGTAACATTAAACAATCTTATATCTAAAATTGATGTAAAAAATAATAGAAGAGGTGAAGCAAAAGGTTTACTTTTACAAATTGATAAAAAAATTATTGTCTTACTGCTTATTTTTATAAAAATTTTAAAATTAGTTACAACTGTATCTAATTATCTCCAATCCCTTGATAAGAATTATGTAAAAGGTTTAAATTTAGTTCAAGAAACAATTAATGAATTTCAAAACTTACGAAACAATGATAATGAATGGAATTCTATATGGAAATCTGCAAATAATATTTTTTTGTCTCTTGATTTAGATAAAACAGACTTTTTTGACAAACTAAAAAGAATGAAATCTATTCCAAAATGGTTACAAGAGTTTATAGTAGATTGTGAAATAGATAATTCTGTAGACATAGAAGTAAAAAATGAGAAAGATGTTGTCAAACTTGTTATACATACAGATGATTTATTCCTCAATAAAATTCATTTAACTAAATTAGCAGAACACTATGTTATAACATAAGTTGTGATTGTTTAGACTCAGAAATAACGCTAGTTAAGAAACTTTTGTGTAGGGAGGAAAATAAAAATATTAAATGACTCATGGAGTTTCTGCCATTCGTTGAACAATATAAGCAAGCATTTGAATGAACTTATAATTTGGTAAAAATTTGTATTTTAATGCCTGTATCAACGCTTCTTGTGAAAGATTATTTTCCTGTTTAAAATGAATTAAAAGTTATTTAAGAACAAGAATGACAAATGAAAGATTAAACAACATTAGTACTCGTATATTAAGTGTAGAAAAAGATATATCAAAATTAATAGACCTTAATGAAGTTGTAGACAAATTTGCAAGTTTAAATAAAAACCGAAGGATTAAATTAGTATAACTAAATCACTGCTGTGTTTTGTATTTATCATATTTTCTTTTAATTATATTAGAGAACATTTTTTATTTTATTTTTAAAGAATATGTTTGTTTTTGTTTATTAAATCGGCGCGATTTTGTGTTATTTCACGTGTTATATGTGAGATTTTTGATGTGTTGTAATAGACTGATGTAAGTCGTAAATTTAGTTGGGGTGTTGTAGGAAAGCATGCTATAAGAGATTCAATTCTATTGTAGCGACGCAGTGATCTATGAGCAACTTTCAATATTTTAAGTATTTATTATGGTTACGTATTTTATTATTATGACAACAGTCAGTTTATAATTGTACATGTTCATTTATTCTTCTTTAATTAAAACTAAATTATATATTCAGTGTCTATTATTTTATTGTAATTTAACCTTTCATCCACAAATTGGTGACCCCGACGTGATCTCAAACATTTTTTTATAGTGCATGATAGTGAAGATTATTTTACAATAATTATAATGGATCCGGTAGAGCAAGTCAACATAGGTCGAATCACTATTCGCGTGCCTCCATTTTGGCCTTCCGACCCAGCACTCTGGTTCGGTCAGTTAGAGGGACAATTTTTAATGAATGGCATTAAAAGCGACGACACTAAGTACGGGTACGTGATTGGCAATCTCGATGCTAAATACGCGAGTGAAGTAAAAGACATAATCATCGCGCCATCTGAAACCGGGAAGTATAACAAGATTAAAGAAGAACTGGTAGCGCGCTTGTCAGCAACACAAGAGCAAAAGACGCGGCAACTGTTAGAGCGTGAAGAACTTGGAGATAGGAAACCTTCTCAGTTTCTCCGGTGTCTCAGAGATCTCGGAGGAGACACTTTATCGGAGACGCTGCTACGTACATTGTGGGCTAGCCGCCTTCCCAACCATGTACAGGCAATTCTAGTAACACAGGCTGAATCCAGCATTGATAGCATTGCACGACTAGCTGACAAAGTTTTGGAGATCTCGCCGCAATCACACATTGCGGCTACAAGGGCCTCAAATCAACTGGACCTAACTAGTGAGTTACTTCGAAGGATGGATGAATTACAACAACAAATATCAGTACTGCAACGTTCTTCACGAGGTAATTTTCATCCAAATAGCACTAGGTCATCACGGCCGCGCTCCAAATCCCGTGACTCGTCAGTCAACTCGAAGTTTTGCTGGTACCATCGCACATTTGGTGACAAAGCTCAGAAGTGCACGCGACCATGCGAATATTCGACGGGAAACGCTGTGGGCAGTCATTGAACGCGGCAGATGACAACAGCCCATCAACCTCGCGCCGCCTCCTTGTAACCGATCGTTTGTCAAAACGACGATTTTTAATTGACACCGGCCCTGACGTTTGCGTTTTCCCAAGAAATGCAATACGGAACAAACCAGCAAAATTGTGGTCACATTAGTACGAAAAACAATTATAATTGTACATGTTCATTTATCCTTCTTTAATTAAAACTAAATTATATATTCAGTGTCTATTATTTTATTGTAATTTAACCTTTCATCCACACTATATTATATTTATATTTGTTTGGTACCAAATAAATTTAAAATTGACAACATTATTATTTATTATTAAAATGATAAAAAATATATGCACCCCCCCCCCTAATTTTGTCTACAAACAATTTTCACAACGTTAACTATCTCTGTTGCTCCCGCACCACTAACATCTTACGGGGGCCGTGATTTGACGACTGGTAACCGCACTTTACTCGAAGAAATATATTATTTACCGAGATCTGCTACTGCCAAGTGCCACAATCAGTAATGAGTAAAAGGCGTGATGATGTATTTATTTTTATTATTACTCGTATATGATTTTAAATAAGGCAGACAACGTTTTGGCCAACGTTTGTGACTATTTACAAGTCATCTAAAATAATATGTCTAGAGTCTTACTTGACTATTAAAAGTAGGCGTTCTAATAGTTTACGAGTATATATATTAATATGATATATAATTCAATTTCGTTTCGTTTTTTAATATGTCAAATACTTTTTCATCTTGAAACATGTCCATTAATAAGAATGCTTGATATAAAATTATAAAAATAAAATATAAATATATCATCACGCCTTTTATCCATTACTGTGTGTGGCACTCTGCCGCAGCAGATCCTCGCGTGAAATGCGGTTCTCAGCCGTCAGATCACGGCCCCCAAAGATGTTAGTGGAGGGGGAGCCACAGGGGTAGATTTAATTTTGGTGAAAATTGTTTGTCAGCTGTGGGGATCGAATCAGGGTTCTCAAGATCCACAGGCCGACTTGATACCACTGAGCCACCTAATAATACATTATTTCCGCTTATCTACTTTACAAATTATAAAAAATATTAGAAGAAATACTTAATCAAGTTTCCCTTTTTAACTGTTTTTAATATATCACGACATTCAAAATATTTTCTTAATTCAAACAAAGAATGTACCTCAATATTTGATGTTTGAATTTAGCACACGGTACATCTTCGTTTAAAATAATTTGTCTTTAATTATCATATCATCAGAGTTTATGAAACTTCTAACTATTTGTCCATATAGTACAAACTATCGCTATTCTTTGTTGTGATATTATCGTGAGGCGTTACCAGCAAATTGTCTATTTACTGAAAATATCAAATAAATATTTAAATGAAAAATCTGAATTATGCGTTCTAGTGGAAAGTATAATCGTAATAATAATAATAATAATACTAATAATAATGTAATAAATATTTATGTAGCAAGTACACAATGCAAAACTGTATGTTCGACTGCTTTAGGGGCGATTGATTTTCATAAAATATGTACAAATCTTAGTTGTAATATCAAAGTCTGCTTTGCTGTAAATTAACCATAAGAAAATAATTTCATTTTTAAATATGACTTAGTGATAGCAAATATTAAAATAATTTACGTGATACCTTCTTAACTTATACCGAGTGTCTACTTCATGGGACATACAATGGTAAATTGTTCATATCCTGGTAATTTTGGGCCTATTAATTTTATAAAATAAGTGTAAAAAATGCTCAGAATGCAAAACTGCGTCTAATGAGTTCAAACTTTTTAATAATTTACTTATTAAAAATAAAATTTACAGTTTAAAGAATGCCATTCAAACTGTCATATTGTTTCAGTTTGACAGATAAAAGTTAGTTAATTTATATTTAATTATTAATATTATTATTGTTAGTGATATATTTGAAAATTTATTATAGTTATAATTGTTGTTACTTACTAAAAAATAGAGAATATTTAAAATTATGAATTAGTCGTTTATAATTCATTAAGGAATTTAATATATTAATCATCTGTGGCGCTACAGCCCAAATCGGGCCTGGGCCTACCGGTCACACCGAGCCGCAGTTTTTACACGGTTTTAGAAGTCAAATGCTACATTATTTAAGGCGTATAAGTGACTAGCTATAGCGCCCGAGTGTGATTAATACATGCAACTGTATTTTATATTTTACGACAAATCACACATTGTCGACAGGCGGATTCAAACTGACGAACCTAGGTTCGGGTGACGTCACAGTATGTTAAGAGATGTGCCTTAACACGCTCGGCCGCGCGCCTTTATTTGATATTATAAAAGTTTCAATTGTATGAAAAGAAAAATTGTCTATAACGTCGAATTCTAATTAATAATAATTTATCTCTATTCAGTTCTTTAAAATTGTTCATGGAAATTACAAATATTTTATCACCAAAGTGGTGCACTTAGGTGCTATAGGCACTACAAGAAGATGGCATTTGTTATATTTATGTTGCATATTCAATAATGTACCTATTTTAGTAATTATGTGATTTTACATTTGACAAATACAAGAAAAACGCTATAGTATACAATAGAGCAATGCATGTTTTGCCTTTCCCGGAAATGGCGGCATACACTCCAATAATCATTTAAAATTCTTGGTTATTTCCGTCTAACTGCACAACCTGCATGTTCTATGTTTATAAATAACTCAAGTGTCTTTCAGTTCTTTTCTTTTACTTTTTACTTACAGATTAGATATAAAAAATTATTTATACTTACGGTTATAGGAAACTTCCAAGAAGGTAAATATTTATTATGTGGAAAATTGTGATCAAATAAAAATAAACATTGCAGTTTTAGATCGCCCCCCACATCGACTGTGTCTGGACCTTCAATAATCATTTCATCAGCATGAACATAGTAATCTAAAATAAAATGAGATGTAGACGTCTCATAATTAAACAGGGCAATACCTAAAATTGCTGATCTATTGAGCGCGTTTCTACATTACAAGATATCGGCTCTCGACTCTGATATGAAATATTTGACAAATGTAAAAAACAAGCGCAGGCCAACACGTTCTTCCTGCCATATCTTTTTAATTCGTGTTTAGTTCTTACAATCCTGTACAGCCTATGTTCCATTTAAGGTGTGAATGTATTCGTATCCCAAGAACCGTAAGAGCTAAGGGGTCGGTTAAATTAGACAAAAGTTGTCACATTAGTATGATAGTTTGACTATGTATTTGTTTTTCCATATAAATTCATAGGTCACTAGATAAACACCGAAATATAAATTTAGCAATAACACAATGACTAAGTAACTAATAAAAGAATAGACATATATAACACAATATTGTTACAGAGTTGCCCTCGTGTCCGTAACATAGAACATTTTTAAGCAAAATATTGTTGATTTGATCATTTTAAGCTAAATTCAATCACTAAAATATTAGATTTTTTATTCTGAATAACATTTTAATACTATTTTGTAATACATCTATGCAATGGCGGCTCGCCCATACGGTCTGCAGGGCTGCAGCCCTCCCACCAAAATGAAAACATTTTAAAATTATTATAGGTTATTACATTACTATACAATTATATTACCAAAACATATATTTTCCGTTCGTAGTATATTTATTTTTGAATTGTAGGTACTAGGTATGAGTCAGTGTGATTGCGTCCTCATCAGAGCAGGTGGAGGTAACCCGTGATATACATTTTTGTGATATGTATTTATATCGTGGGCTGCAAACATTGCAGTCCGCACTACGTATTTTAGCTTGTATATACTTGTGTTTTATTACTATATGTTTAATATTTATGATGATAAATATGTTTAAATAAATATATGTCAATAAAAATGCGGTTTTTTCAACTCCTAGTGATTTTTTATTATAATGTTTTTCAGCCCTCCCACTAAAATTATTCGCAAGCCGCCACTGTACCTATGTATTATAAAATCATTTCATTAATAGTTCCTGATCAGTATATGCATTTGGCAATATGATGGAATTTTAATGTTTACATCACAATAGTTGTAAGAAACATACGAGTATTACACAAGAACTACATAGTGGCGAGTGCGTGATGTTGCGAATAAATACTTTTCAATCCAATTTTTGTACTATACTTTTTTACGATCATATCCATACCCATTCAATAAAAATTAATGTTTTATTATTTATAAAATTGGATTATCATAAATACTGTGTAAGTTTCTCCTAACGGACAACCATGTGTATGATCATAGGGACAAGTTTACATAGTATATGGATTGTACAATAATGCTCATTTACAGTAGGGATCGTAGAAACAATAAATCAAATGATTGTTAGGAAAATCTCTTCAAATTGCATAATCTAAAATGACTGATAAGCTTGTTTTCGTTTCATTTTTGCGTTCAGAGTTCTATTTTTACTTCATACTTTCTTCTTTATGTACTTGATTAGATTTTATATTTCCCTCAAAATTACGTACAAGGAAAATGTTTTCTGTCTAGAATAATATAAATACGCTATTAATAATTATACGAAAATATAATTATGTATCAACATATATACTATTTTCAATGCATATAAGCATATACTAATATTATATAGATGTTACATAAGTGTTTTATCATAATATTAATAATTAATTAATTAATTACACGTAAATTAAGAATTACTTGCACCAGGGGCGGATCCAGATTTCGAATTAGGGAGGGATCATGTAATGAATTTTGTCTCGGGAGGGGGGTAGGGGTTATCTTCTAAATATAAAAAACGGTTCTTCGATAGAATACAAAAATTATTGAATTAGAAGTTGATTTTCTAAGTGCAAATGTCGGTAGTTACATACTTGACTAGGTGTTAAATAGAATACCTCTCCCATCTGCGGTCGAAATAATATCCCTACAAAATATTGTTTTTTGGCTATTTATTACAATAATAAATCAAACAATAGTTCTTAATTATCTTAGAATTCTAAGTTCTTAGATAATATTTTCTATTTAATTTGTTTAACAAATTGAGTTATCGTAAATAATGACATCATTATTATGTATTAGGGCCAACATTAAAAAAAAAACAAGTCCATACTTAGAGAGGGTCATGATCCCCATGACCCCCCCCCCTCCTGGATCCGCCCCTGACTTGCACTGTCAAAATCAAAAATTTGTAATTCTACAAAACAAAATTTAAAACTTCACCTAAGATATCCATGACTAATTTTAAATTGATTTCGTTCATTTAGGGTAGCAAGAGATTGCATTTCAAACCCGGTTCCAGAGTAACCAATGCAACTGTCCAGGGCTTAGTCGACATTATAGTGTATTCCAAAAACGAGCCACGGTTGCTACGGTTATCTTTTTAGTTTATACCTACACTGGCATGTTCCGTTTCTGTACCATGGGAATGGTAAAACTGTAACCGTGATAAAATGGTGACCGCATCGCAGTTTTTATTGGAATATACTATAAATTGTACAACAAATGTGGAATGGTACTCATATCTCACGAGTGTGAAAGTTTGTAGCACGAGCTGAAGACAAATGCTACAATTCCTACAAGTGAGAGATGGACATTATATGTAAGTTGTACCCTAGGCTTATACTACGACTAATTAAGATTTATGCTTCTAACGACTTCACTGCTCTTTACGACTTCAGCCTTGTATAAAACTATATGTTTTTAAAATTCAATTTTATTGTATTGACAATAAAAAAATAACTTCATAAAATATTATTGAAATTCATTCATATAATTTTTTTGTTAAAATATACATATAAATAATATATTGTATTATAATATCCTAGAAAGAAACCAGTACGATTTTCGAAATTCTATAGTAATACGATTTAAAAAACTTAGTAAACTTCTTCAAATATCAAATAAATTTAAACAAATAATACAATAAAGCTAGTGTCCAGAAAAGTGAAGTTTTGAAGTAAAGTGCAAGTAAATGAAACAAGACAAAGTACACCTAAATAAATAATAAAAATACGATTACGAATTCTTACTTACCCCTCCTACGAGATACCAGTCGCATGGTAGACATTTTATTGTTTCTTCTAAAGATACATTCACAATCTCGGGAAAACCATCTTCTAACGTTTAGATTTTCAAATATGAATCCATAGTATGGGTGAAAACTTGGCTGTACATACGTTCATAAAAATTTGATATTCAATCATTTAAAAATATTATTTGGACATATGGAAAAAGTTTTCAGTACTCATAATTAATCATTAAAACAGTCTTCTAGAATATATAGTACACCTTGCGAATGCGGAGAAGTTTATATTGGACAAACAGGAAGAACAATTTTAGAAAGAGTTAGCAAACATAAGCGCCCCATTATAATAAATTACCCTGTTCAATCTTTGATTGCTCAGCATGCAATACAATTTCTACACAAAATTAAATTTGAAGATACACAAATCTTTGTCAGACTTAAATATATGAATAGTCGATTAATCAGAGAAGGTATTGAAATTTACTAGATCAAGAATAACATGAACAAATGTGATGACTGTGAATTGAAAAAAACAAACAAGACATTATCATTACTTGTTTACTCGTTTCTTAGTTACTTGTATATAAGTACGATTTGTTACTTATTATTTTATGTCCTGGCGAAGGTACACATTTATTGTACCAATCCGACGAAATCATTAAATTGACAAAACTTGAACCAAAAACTGTTTCAATAATATTATTCTATGAAAAATGTTCATCTTTTAATATCATTAACTCTAATAGCATTACTTTTTTGAATCAGATACTGCTAATAATAATATCAGATATGTTCAGTTCAATTCCCAAGAGGTTTTTGATATTATGTCATGTTTAGATATTAACAAAAGCGCAGGGTCTGTTGAAACTCTATCAGTTTTTATACGACATTGTTTTGAGTACGTTAAATTATCCGTTAACATGCATATTTAATCAATCATTAACAGAAGAACATTGTCTCCCTATTTGGAAACAAGTACATGTTTTACCGGTATTCGAAAGCGGTGTAAAAAATTTAATAGAAAATTATAAGCCTATATTAAAGCTTTGTATTTTTTAGAAAATATTTGAAACACATATATAATATCTTGTACTATTTAGTAAAATTTTATACTTGAGC
The DNA here is from genome assembly GCA_947425015.1 of Pterostichus niger. Taxonomy (NCBI): domain Eukaryota; kingdom Metazoa; phylum Arthropoda; class Insecta; order Coleoptera; family Carabidae; genus Pterostichus; species Pterostichus niger. Next base: position 14,318,773 of record OX380337.1, read on the forward strand.
AACTTGTTTTTATGTAAAATAGATGACACTAATATATAAAGTGTTTAAGTGAATCGGTAAAAAGATTGAAACATAATTCAATGAGTAACTCTATATATTTTTATTATTACGGACGTTTCAGCAGGTAAACCTGACATCATTAGCTAAAATCAAAATATATTCCTATATACTAAAAGAGAATCCGACTATATATATCTGGATTCATCACGGTCAGTTGCCCATTTCTACAGCCTAGACGGATTATCCGAAAAATTTGAAATAATTTTTATTTGATAGAGGGCAAGTGTGGGGAGTGCCTTTTGATAGTTTAAAATTTTTCGTACACATGATGTGCGAGTAATCTTGAAAAATCATGCGTTTTTGGCGCAAAATTAACTGAGCAAGGTAGCTTTGAATTTTTTAAGAAGAACATCTATCGTTGATTTGACATTTCTCAGTTGACATGTTGTCATAATAACAAACAATAGTTTTATTTACATTGGTGAAAATCTGTGTAATTTGTATCAATATCACTGAATTATTTTATAATTATTAGTTATTTTGTGTATTCAAGATATTAATTGAGGTAAGCAAGTATCTTTTACAAAATTTTACATGATTAATTTAATTATTTTTCGTTTTTAGGCATGAAATCAAATAGGAAAGAAACTATTTAACAACAACAAAATATTCTGGCGATTGGTAAAAATAAAATTCTACAATAAATATCATTCATTTGAAACATGGCTGAACCATATATTTGATAATGCTAAATAAAAAATAAATACGAAAACTTTTGACAAGGTAATAAGAAATAAAAATTATACATGTTCTATATTTCTGTTTTTGCAAAATGATTCATTATTAATTGTAATTTGTATGTTTTTAGATAAAATCTGAAAGAATCGTTGGGAAAAATTTAGTCAGTTTTAAGGTTGGTAAGATATAGTAAATTTGAAAAGTCACTAAACACAAATAAATCCAAAAAATGTGACGAAAATGACAAGCAAATGAAATAAATGGAAAAATATATCAAAACAGATCCTGACCAAATCTGAATGACAAAAACAGTACAAGCAAAAAGAAATTACATTTTTATTCTAGAAAGGATTTCTGATGATGAAGGTAAAATACTAATCTGTCAAATAATTTCAAATTTTTAAAAGTTAACAATCAAAATTTCGGTTGATGAAAAGGAGAAATCAAGATGCATGAAGGACATAATGAAATAAATATTTCCCTACATTTAAACCGTCAAATTTAACCTATACGCTATTATATTTCTATCTACCATAACATCGTAACACCCCTACATTCAAGAGTTGGAATCGCCCGGACGAAATTTAGTTTCTGCACAAATTTTCATTGTTGTAAACAAATCTACATAATTGAAGCAAATTACAACAAAGCATTGTTGAAGCTGATTACAACAATGAATTATATTACTCTATATTGTTCTTCCTAAAAGATCTATTAGTTCTTTAGTAATATTATTGTACCTAAGTTTATTCTAAATAAGAAAATATACTGGAAATTAATTTAGCATTGTACCAGATGTATTAGTTTTCATATAAATAAATTTATTGATACTGATATAAATTCATAATTTTATTATATAATTTGTTATAAATATAATAATATTGTAATTAATTAATATATTGATGATTTACATTAAAAAGGTTTTATTGTTGTTTATGTGATAAGTTAGGTTAAATAATTGGCAAACGTTTTCAGATCTAATATTTACAAATATAAATAATTTTTGGTTTAAATTTAAATTTCTAGACAAGTGAGAGAAATTTTGTAAATTGATTTAGGTATTAGTGGAATGAGCATACATATTTAAAACTGTTACAAATTGATTTCAAGTTGTTTTAAACGTTTTATGAGAAAATGTGTATATAGTAGAACCAAAGAAAAATATGTCCTCAATAATTAATAATAATATACAGTAAAACCTATTAAATTCAATGTCCGTAGCCGCACACAACACACATTCTATTCTGATACCGGCAAACGACTGGTTTAGATTCCGTTCATTCATACATACATAGTATCCAAACACAGTTTTTCAACTAGAATTATTACCACGGAAAGTCCAATAAAATTTTAAATAATTACTTAAAAACCAAATAGAATTATTAAAAGATAGTACATATTATAGGAACTATAGATATGAGACGACGTTTTTTTTTAAATTATATATATTTTTAAATGTTTATTTAAAAAATAAATGTTTTGACATGACACCATGAAGTTGGCTACAGTTGGAAATGTTATTACATGGTTTGACCGTATGTACGTATATATTTACATATGTGTATAAAATGATATATCTTTTCTCTGTTTTATAAAAATGTTATGCAAAAAGTCCGCAGATTTGTAAATTTTTAATGCGTAACCTATAGAGTGTTTGCCGGAATTAGAATGGATTGTAATGCGGATATTGAATAACGACTACATTTTTATAAAAACAGAGATAAAGGGCATAATTTTATACACATATGTACATATATACGTACATATGGTCTAACCATGTCTTAACATTTCCAACACAAAATCCTAAAAAATATGTCAAATATGGAAAAAATAGTGACATGTGGAGATAGACCTTGAAATCACAATTTGTGTCATTTTACTATAAAAATGCTTTCTGTACTAGGTCAGGCATGGTTAGAGGTGTTTTTTTTCACAGTTTAACACTTTTACTTTACGTTTATAACATTTTATCATAAAAATGCATTCCGTACTAGGTTAGGCATGGTTAGGAGTGTTTTTTTTTCACAGTTTATCTCTTTTACTTTACGTTTATTACTTATTACCATAAAATTGCGTTCTGTACTATGTTAGGCATGGTTAGGTGTGGTTTTTCACAGATTATCTCTATTACTTTAGGTTTATTACTTTTCATCATAAAAATGCGTTCTGTACTAGGTTAGGCATGGTTAGGGGTGTTTTTTTTTCACACTTAATCACTTTTACTTTACGTTTATAACATTTTATCATAAAAATGCGTTCCGTACTAGGTTAGGCATGGTTAGGGGTGTTTTTTTTTCACAGTTTATCTCTGTTACTTTACATTTAATACTTTTTACCATAAAAATGCGGCCTGTACTAGGTTAGGCATAGTTATGGGTATTTTTCTCACATTTTGTCACTTTCCCTTTACGTTTATTACATTTTACTATATTGATTTTCCTAAAAGTCATTAGAAATGTATCATGTTTGGAATTAAACTAAAGGCTATAAAAAGAAATGTCGAATAAAATGGGCAAAAATTACAAACGGTTAATTATCAATTGTTTTTTCTAAAAGTCTTTTGAAACCACAATCAAATTTGAAGTTTTGAGGAGGCATATCCGATGTGATAGTGATAGCCAAAAATTGTAACCAATTATTTCAAAATAATAAAAGGTCTAAGACAACATGAAAAATTAATCAAAAACGAGTTAAAGCAAATCATTTTTAAAAAATTTATCGTAAGTAAATTTTTACAATATCAAAACTCGATCAGGTGGTGTATAAAGTAACAAGTTTAAAAATTGCATTCCTTCGAGGGTTGCGGAGCCTAGCTGAGGGTCGGCGAAGCCGACCTGATCACTAGTCCATATACTAAAAGACAACGGGACTATATTTATTTATTTATATATCTGGATTCATCACGGTCAGTTGCCCATTTCTACAGCTTAGACGAATTATCCGAAAAATTTGAAACAATTTTTATTTGATAGAGGGCAATTATGGGGAGTGCCTTTTGATAGTTTCAAATTTTTTGTGCACATGATGTGCGAGATATTTTGAAAAAACATGCGTTGTTGGCGCAAAATCAACTTAGAGCAAGGTAGCTATGGATTTTTTAAGAAGAACATCTATCGTCGATTTAACATTTCTCAGTGGCCATGTCGTATTTTTAATTATAAATGACTTCAATAGAAAAATTTTTAGACTACTTTTGACATATTTTACGCATATTATAGGAATGAGGGGACGTTTATATTATAATTACAGATTTTTGAAATGTTTATTTAAAAAAAAAAATTATTACTTGACATGACAGTGCACCATGAAGTTGCCAAGTATTGACAGAACGAGGTTTTGCACTATCAGCTTGGCTGCGTATTTTCTCAATAAAATCAAGTTTCATAATGAAATATTTTAACAGACTTGATAGTCGCTAGAATTAAAATTATTAATCAACTTTTATCAATATATTCGACTGATTGTCTATTGTTTTTTCTGAAAGTCAATAGAAATGTATCGTGTTTGGTATCAAACTAAATGGTTCGAAGAGAGCTTTAAACAGAATTATTAAAAATTGTGATTCACTGATTCTCAATTGATTTCTTTTCTAAAAGTAAATAAAAACGTATCGTGTTTGGCATCAAATTAAATGTTTTAAAGATGTTTTTTGAACAGAATAATAAAAAATTATAATCGAATGATTGTCAATTGTTTTTTCTAATAATATTTAGAAATGCATCGTGTTTGGTATCAAACTATAAAGGGTTTGAAGAGAGCTTTTAAACATAATTATTAAAATTGTAATCAACTGATTGTCAACTATTTTTCATAAAAGTCATTAGAAATCTATCTTGTTTGGTATCAAATAAAATGTGTTGAAAAGAGCTTTCGAGCAGAATAATTACAAATTATAATCGACTGATTGTCAATTGTTTTTCCTAAAAGTCTTTAAAAATCTATCGAGTTTGATATCAAACTAAAAGGTTTAAAGAGAGCTTTCGAACAGAAATATTAAAAAAAAAATTAGGTCAACTGATTGTCAATTGTTTATTTCTAATGTTGTTAGAAACATATCGTGTTTGGTATCAAATTTGAAGTTATGAGGAGATATAGAAGCCAAAAATTGTAATCGACTGAATGTCAATTCATTTGACCTAAATGTTATTGAAATTGTTCTTATTTCAGTTCTAATGAAAGATCTGAGAGATAATGTAAAAATAAATCAGCAACGAGTTGATAGCAAATCATTTTCGAAAAATTTGTAAACTGTAATTTTCTACATTATCAATACTCGACAAGATGGTATATAAAGTAACAATTCTAAAAAATACTTTTCTTCAAGGGTTGCGGAGTCTAGCTGAGGGTCGGCGAAGCCGACCTGATCGCTAGTACATAACTAAAATTCAAAGGTTAATTAATTTCCATACAATAAATCACTCAGCTCATATATTAGAATATTTGAATTAACAATAAATAAATAAATATAAAGCACCACGATGCTATACAAAACAACAGAATATATAATTCAAATAATTTCATCTCAAAACATATATCACTATCATCCCTCAAAATGAAATAATGGCTGCCCGGACGGAAGTCACATGATCACCTGCTTCCAATTCGATATGGTGTCCAGTAACGGACCCGCGAATTTAAAGTTTCATTGAAATCTGTTTGTTTAATCATGTTGTTGTTTTTATAGTTGTTGATGTGTAGAGTTTCTAAAGCCAGTCTCTTAAATTTATTAGGTTCTTCGTCTAAGATGGGTCACATCAGTATAATTGATTTTATGTCCCGTCTCTTGCACATGTCTAGTGATACCACTGTGTCAAGGATTTAACATCTTCGCATGGTTATTGTGTTGGTATATTCTTTTGTTTAGTGGTTGGCTGGTTTCACCTATGTATACCTTCTGGCAGGTATCTCAATTTACCTTGTATATCACATTTTGCCTTTAGTTATTTGGAATTTATCTTTCAACTTAAAAAACAAATGATTAGTACAATGATTGTTAGAATTATTTGCTACCGCTATATTGGATTCCTGAAATATTTTCTTGAGTTCTATTGTATGGTATTTAGTAAGTAAGTAAGTAAGTAAGTAATAATTTATTTGTGAAAAGCCTTAGCTTATACAAGAGGGTGGTATTTTTATAAACATAAGTACATGCAAAAATTAATCATGTTTACAGAGCAGTTTATATATTTACATTAAGATTATTTGATTTTTAAATCAAATTAAATTTAAATATTCTGGGCAAATGCTCGAATTTGTAGAGCAGATATTGTAAAATTGTGAATGTCATATAATTTATATTTTGATTCAAAAGTTAACAGCCGGATGTAGAAATTTGCTTCATTTGCCTCTTGGAGATATTTCTGGAGGTAGAATGACCTGAAGGTAGCGTACAGTGGACATGACACGAAGAAGTGGTACAAGTTGTCAGGTTCTAAATTATTACAAATGGAACAAATATTATTATTTTCAAATTTGTACAATATACCATTTAAGAATAGTTGTGCTGTTTCACGTGTTGATGCGACCCGGATTTGACTAATGGTTTTCTTAACTTTAAAGCTTACGTCCGTTTGTAAATAATTAAATCCGGGAATGGGAATAGTAATATCCTTGTATACTATGCTATACGTGGAGTTAAGTATTCTACGTTGATCTTCTGTTGCTGATAGGATATTAAGATTTTCGACCAATTGGTCCGAGTAACTGTCCAGAATGGTAAAACTTTGTTGGTTCCAGATATGTAATCCTTCAATTTTCCCGAAAATATTTTTGACCTGAGTAACCCAATTGTATTTCTGGTTATTATTTCTACAGTTACTTAATTGTACGAGTTTGATGTAGCATAATTTTGGGTAGCGGTTCGAATTCATTAGTAAGAGCTTCTTGCAGTAATTTAATGTTAATTTAAATATTATTATTTCTAGTTTGGGTTGGTTTATTTCTGATCGAACAATATAATTAGGTGTAAATTTTGACCAATTGCTATATTTGCTATAGTATATCTTTTGTTTTGGGCCGATGATTGTATCGAAAATAATTAATCTTTGAATTTTCTTTATGTATATGTTTAGATTTTAGCTGCTGATGGCAGGTTCGCCTGCCGAAACGTCCGTAATAATAAAAATATATTGAGTTACTCATTCAATTATATTCGGATCTTTTTACCGATGCACTTAAACATATATTTAAACATTGATTTTTAAAACTAATATGATAACATACTCAATTTACATCCTACGTGCAATGGATGATAGATGCCAAGTGGATTTTATTTATACTAACTTTAGCAAAGCTTTTGATAAAATATTACATAAACTAGCTAAATTCGGTATTCATGGTAATTTACTGAATTATCGAGTAGAACCCAGTTTTTTTTTTTGGATACAAATCAGTTACTGTCACCGTCTGTTCTGACGTCCTCAATGATGTGGGGAATTGCGTTTTGACCTAATTTTCTATTATATACAGAGGATTTAAACAAAATTTAAAATAACATCTAATGAAGGTAGTATTGCTTTTCAATCTGAATTTAGTTTTGGTGCCCCTACAAAAGTTATTAACTTAAGCATTAATACCGCTAAATGTTATCATATCATTTTCACAAGAAACAGAAATATATTTGAAAATACTTGTAAACTACTGGCACGAATATCACTACAGTTGACTTTGTTAAAAACCTTGGTGTTACATTTACAAAAAATTAGTACTAGATATACATGTAGGTAACATTGTAAAAAAGTCATGCAAAATGCGCAGATTTCTCATGAGAATCGTACAAAATTTTAAAATTCTTACACTTTGTTGACTATATTTTTTATTTGTAAGAATTAAACTTGCATTTTCGATTATCTCTTGGTCTCCACAATATTCAATTTATATTGATCGTATTGAGAGTATTCAGAAATTTTTTTACCGATACATGAATTATAGGTTTCTTGGTTTTGATCTTCATATAATGTTGGAAATAGGCGCGCTTTGTTAGATATGGGATTCTAATGTACTAGATTGTCCAGAACTTTTGCCTCAAATATGCTTATTTATTGTTAATTTCCAGAGAACGAATTCTACAATGAATAGATTTCCACTATTATATGTGAAATTTGTCAATAATATATTACTTCCTGATATTTTTTTAAGAAATTCACAACAATTTACGACATGTATTACTCGTATTATTGAAATTAATTTTATTATGATTATTTTTATTACTTGAGACATTATTTGTACTTTATTCTAATTACATGTATTTATTTAATGATATTGTTATACAACTGTTACTATGTTTATTGCTATGTACTTGTTATGTATATTGTGCTTCTCTGTTAATGGGAACTAGGCACTATTACGAACGGCGATCTTCGTTAAAAAAAACCTAATTCAATTAGATAACAGTCGTATAGGAAAAATTTTATTGTTTCTTCTGAAAACACAATCACAATAATTGGGCAACTATAGTTTTCAAATTTCAGTATAAATCCATAGTATGGCTAAAAACCCTGTACACAAGTTCGTAAAACTATGACGATATTAAATCATTTTAAAATATTCTTCTAATTCACATGTATGTGTTACTTACCCCATAATGCTCAAGCTGCTCTTCTACAGTGTCTTGCACTATGGTATCATAACAAGTGAGAGTGATGTTTATATCTGGAGCAGTAGGTCTGCATGGAACAAGAATGTGCCATAAACTTATCACAAATGTGTTTATTTTAGTCTTTATAGCTAAATAATTGTCATCTAAAAAAAAAAAACATATTTTAATCATTTTAAAAATCCATGAAATTCATTGAATATTTTAACATTGAATTCGTCAATCTATACACAACTTGGTGGTAGTGACGGCATTAACAGGCTGGCCGAGAGGAACTCTTGGCCCTCTCCGCAGAATATCCCCTGTCTTTTATTTGCCCCCTTTCCTTGATATTTCGGGAAAAATGTTTTTTAATATCATGGATTTTTATTTAAATTTTATTATTTTGTTATCAACGTTTTATATTATTTGTAGAATAATATAAATATTTTCAACAATCGCTGAAATCCGATGTTTGTTTTCCCTTACCGCGGGAGAGCTAAAAACTTTACTTGTAAAGATTTGCAAAATCATTCTGCATGTTCAGGGGGAAGCAAGCTGAAACATGTCCTCTTGATGTAGGTAAGTAATACAAATAAATATAATCAGTGTTGGCAAATCAGTAGAATTTCTACTAAATCTGATGGAATTGGGTTCGTATTTAATGACAAGAAAATACATTTGGTAGGTGTTGGAATATCTGGTGCTTCTAGTGTAAAATGTGAATTTGAATTTTGAAAGTTTGAAATTTGAATTTAAACCTTAATTTTGTTCTAACATTCATTTACACAAAAAGTATCTCTAGAATTGATGACCAAGCCAAACTATGCACTTCACTTTCGTCTTGTTCTTTGCTCTATTACGCTACATATCATCGGCCAATTTAAATCGTCTTTAAGTTCGATTGGTTGTTGCCCGAATTGTGTACTGGATCCTTGTCAACAATTTTCTAACCTGACAATATCTTTAAAATGTAATATTGGACTTGTACATTATTCTAATAAGGCTACATCTTCTATCACGGTCATTTGTTTATTAAATTATTTTTTGTTTCAAACAATTACATAAATTTTCAATTTCAGATGCCAAAACTGCTACTCTTTTGCTAACGTATGTATTGAATTTAATTATATATGTACTCCAGTGGCGAGGCGTGAAGTTTGGACTAAGGGAAGCATTATTGTCAAGAAAAAATAAATTTTATTAAAAACTTGTGTATCGTAAATACAAACAAATTAACTAATATTATATAATTTGCACATAACTATACAATCACAAATTTTTATTTTATTATTTAAATTGAAATTCCATTCTCCTGTTCTTTTTACAAAATTCATTAATTACTTGGTTATAAAATTCATCAGATTTTCTGAGTTCTTCAAGCAATTCTTTTTCAATTGACATAAGAGCAAGAGACGATAATCGGTCCTGACCAGTGGCATTTCTAACATACGTTTTAATACGTTTTAGAGCAGAAAAACTTCTTTCTGTTGATGCTGATGTACTGGGAATTGTTAAAATAAGACTAGTCAATTTAAATAATTCAGGCATAGCAACGTGAATTTCTGTATGCAATAAATGTTTATAAAGTTCAAAAACAGTTTTTACAGAAAAAGTCTCGGATGTGTATAAAACCTTTAATTCGGATTTCAGCCGAGTAAAATCAAATTTTGTTCCATACGACTTTTTTAAACATAATAATTCATCCTCGGGAAATTTATTTTTATATATAGTAAATTTAGAAACGTCCAATAATTCCAAAAATAATAAATCTTTCATATCTTCAAATCTGGTCTTAATTTGTACAATAAAGCAATCCATAATTTCATAAAAGATTTTTTTATAGTGATTTTCTTTGTCGCCTACCAGTTTTCTTCGCTTTTCTGGTTTATCAAATTGTTTATTATTGGTGTAAGTCCATAAGTCATTGAGAAAGTTATCTCTAATATTTTGGAATGTAGTCTGTAATGCAAAAATTTGTTTTGTACAATAAGATATATCAATTTGTTTTTTCTGAAAGATGTCAAATACAATATCAGAATGTGGAAATATTTCTGAAAATAGTTTCAGTAAAAAAATTAATTCAAAATCTTGCAAATTCTTCAAATAACCAGAAGATTCTCTTATTGTAGTGTGATCCCAGTCTTGAGCGTTTTCCAAAATAGTTTGAAATAACTCTAACATGTCTTCATAATGGTCTTGAATAGTATTAACTAATCGTGAAGAATAATTCCAACGTGTAGGTGCTACTGTTGGTAATCGTTTTTTTACTATTTCATCTAGTAAATATGTCCGTTTTGATGAAGAATTAAAAAATGACGCTAAACCATTTAGTGTCGCGAAAAATATTTTGCATTCTTTAATAAAAGAAATGGACTGTGATAACACCAAATTTAACCTGTGACTATAGCAATGAACAAAGAAAGCTTCTGAATTTTTTTCTTTTATTTTAGTTTGTACTCCATTCAAATGTCCAGACATTACTGCTGCGCCATCATATGTTTGTGCTATAATTTTATTGATGCAATCAAATTGTTCCATGTTCTCAATTAGAAGTGAAGAAATTGCAGTAGCACTTCTATCAGAACTAACATTAAAAAAACCTACAAATCTCTCATAGCATGCCCCATTTAAAACGTATCTGTAAATAACAGAAAGTTGGCTGTGATGACTAACATCAGATGTTTCGTCAACAGATATTGCCACAAATTGTGCTTTGCAAATCTGTTCTTTAATTTCTTTTATTAAAATATCGCCCATATTGTTAATTAAATCATTTTGTATATCACTTGACAGGCCAGAAAAAACTGTACATGTGTTTAAATGATTTTTTAATTTTTCGTCGAATTCTGATAACGCATATATAAATTCTATATAATTACCTCTATTTAATGAATTGGCACTTTCATTATGGCCTCTAAATGAAATTTCTTGTTTGGACAGCAATATTGTTGTAGTTATTAATCGTTTTAAAATTTCCCTATTTTTTCTGACTTTGTCGTTATGCCTTTGTATTTCAATTTTATGTTGCAAATTTAATTGTGTATCTATTCTGGTGGTCCCAAATGTTTTAAATAAAATCCAAGAATTTATGTGTTCTTCTGAAATTTCATGTCGTGCTATTGCCTTATGCAAATTGCCCATATCGTTGAATCCTTTTTTATAAGTATTCCAAATATTTTCTTTGTTGTTAAATAATAAACATGACCAACAATATAATTTATTGAAATGGACACTACCGCAAAGCCACGCATGTTTATCATATAACTGTTTATTAAATTTTCTAATACCAGATTTTTTTGTAACTGATTTCAAATTATTTAGATTTGGAGTTGGTTTGCCGACATCAATAATACCTTTTTTTGTAGCGAAATTCATTGTTGAAAATGATTTTTTTGAAAGCGTATATATTATATCTTCTGAATCAAAGTTGGTATTTGAACCTGATACTGCCATTGTAAAACCTTAAATTTTGAAAAAAAAAATTATTTTAATGTACATAGAAACCGTAAAAATGTTCATTCTTACTATTTTAAAAGTCCCAGTAAAATTTGTATTATTAAATTATTTTTTTGCTCTAGTAGTACCTAGCACGTAGCACAGAAGATTCTGAAGAACTAGCGCGTCAACAGGTTTATCATATCCCCTCCACATAGACGCAAACCATATGAACGCTTCCTTTGCGCTCGTGCCTCGTGCCTGCATTTAGCTTTAATGCGATCTTGTACGGCAAAAGGACATGTTAAATAGGCATTAAAAATATTTTATTTTCCTTTTTGCGAAATAAAGTATAATTATAGTTTTGATTAGTTCATATCATAATTCATAAACTGGTAAAATACTATTATGGAATATACATTCAAATTATAATAACACAGTAATTTTGATTTCGTGTATTATATTATTAGTTTATTGTTTAAAATAAATTAAATAATGAATAAATAATTCATAGAAAAATGTTAATAATATGGTTACAAATTTGTAATAAGTTGCAGTACAATTTTTAGCGCTGAGACGCACCAACGTTGATCGCTTCCCTAGGCTACAGTGTTCATGCGGGATCACTGCGCCGAACTTTGTCGAAGTAACACGTTCATTCCCGATAGTGTACAGTGGAGACGCAATACTTTAAATCGCTTCCACGCTTCCTTTGGCACATTTTGTCGCGCTCCCGTTGTTGTAACGATGAAATTGGCCAAAATATAACGCATATTATCGATAGTACATGGAATAATAGCATTAATTAAAAATTTCTACAGCTTCAGGACATTAAATATAACTATAAATAATAAATTTGTAAGAAAATAGTTTATTCCAAAAAATCTAAATATATATTATGTATAGCTCTAGGCTCAAGGGAACAAGGGAAGCACTGCTTCCCTTGCTTCCATGGACGCTTCGCCACTGATGTACTCGTATGTGGATCCTGTTTTTAAATTATAGGTATACATGTTTTGATTATAGTAGAATTCTAGTGGTAGGGAATGAGTTATATTTGGCAACATTGAAAATAATATCAATGTTTATTTATGTTATTGTGTTAGAAGAGAGATGTTGTGTCAAAAAAATATGTAGCGCAATACAAATATATTAAAATTTATTTTCAATGCGAAAAAAGAAAAACTGATATAATATAATTACCATTAAATAGTACAGCCTATATAAGTGAGGTATATTCTAGGATCAGTGCTAAAGAAGATAATGATAGTAGTTCGAGTGAAAATAACACAAGCAATGATGAGATAAGTAATGTTGAAACTGATATACATGATCCATTGGTATTATCAAACAACGAGAAGAATATTTTGCTTCCTCTAGACCTAAGATTCCTAGAAAAGAACCACGCCATCTGATATTATCTCTATATCCACGACTAAAACAATTTGGCAGAATGAGAAGTTCCAAACCATTGTGTTTTAAATCATTTGCGTGAGTGGAGAATAGCGAATTAAAAGACAGAGTTTATACTGCAGGTTTTCTCATAATGTTTATCAAGTAATCAGTTTTGTAAATGAAGGGTTTCGCAATTGGAAGAATGCCTTTGATTCCAATGAAGGACTTAAAACAACATAAAATATGTACTATAAAGTATGTTAATTGAAAATTTAAAAAAACTATAAATGGTGAACAAATGGTAAATGAATAATAATAATAATAATAATAATAAAGCCTAATTCTTGTCCCGTTGGACAAAGCCTCTTCCAATTCTGTCCATTCCGTGCGGTTTCTTGCTGTTCTAGGCCATGTGTTCCCTGCTATGGCCTTGATGTCATCTTTCCATCTTCGGGCTTGTTTTCCCCTTCTTCTTTTGGCGTCTCTTGGCACCCAGTTAGTTATGCGTTTTGTCCACCTGTCTTCCTCCATTCTCTGGATATGGCCCGCCCATCTCCATTTCATTTTTCTCGCGTAGATCTCGATATCTTGAACTTGGGTTTTGCTTCTGAGGTTTGTATTGCTCAGTCTGTCTTTCCAGGTAACGCCTAACATGATGCGTTCCATTTTGCGTTGGGTTATCTTAAGCTTCTGGTTGTTATGGTTAGTGAGGGACCAAGTTTGGTAGCCATAGGAAAGGACGGGAAGAACACGCTGGTTGAACAGAGATGTGCATCTACGTGTAATCTTTAATTGTCTACATCTACACGTAGACAATACGTCGATAATTCTAGCGACGTAGAAAATGTAAACAATGTAGATAATGCATCTGACAGTTGTAAAATTCAACATAACCTAAATTTATTCCTTTGTAACTATTACAAGTATTCGTATTCGTGAGCTCGGGTCATTATCGGTCTTTATATAATAAAACTGAAAAAGCACGTACATTACTAGACGAATGTCTGTCTTGGGTCGTGGGCGAACTGTCATATTATTAAATTCGATCAAGGCGCCATCTCAAAAGACGGAGTTTTCCTTGGCGCTATTTTTAACAGTAACCAGTTGACAAATTTTGAACGTTTTGCCCTGCAAAACTAATTTTTTTTAATGTAATACCTAGAATAAGAATAAAAATCTCGACCAACATTTAAAATTCCTTAGTTCTAGGGATAAAATTTTAATATGACTTAAGTGAACACAGGTGTTTTCATTGTCTACATAGTCTACATTGTTTACATGAAAAATGAAGACGTAAACTACATGATTGTTTACACGTAGAGAATGGCGTAGATTACTTGCAGTAGACTACACGCACATCCCTGTGGTTGAATATCTTAGTCTTGAGTTGAATTGCGTAGTTGCCTCTGAGGATATGTTTTAGAGACCAGAATTTTTTCCATGCTTGATTAATCCTTTTTTGTACTTCAAGATTTGTTTTCTGGTGAAAACTTAATGTTTGACATAGATATTTAAACTCGTTTACTCTTTCTATGTTGATTCCTTGTATTTTGATTTCCAAGAATATGCTGTTTATCATAATTTTTGTTTTCGAATAGTTGATCTCTAGTCCTGCATCTTTTCCTGCTATTTGCAATTCTTCAAGCATAACTCTCAGGTCCGATTCATTGTTCGATACCAACACCACGTCGTCTGCGAATCTTAGATTGTTAAGCTTGACGTCGTCAATGTTAATCCCTTTTTCTTCCCAATCTAGCGTTCGAAATATTGATTCTAGTGCGCTGGAGAACAACATTGCGACAGGGGGTCTCCTTGTCTAACCCCTTTATTTATTTTGAAAAAAGGCCCCAGGGAATGGAACATTATTGCTGCTTCATTGTCTCTATAGATTTCTTCGATAATTCTCACGTATTCTTCCTCCATTCCTTGTTGTCGAAGTGATTTAAATAAGTACTCATGTCTGAGGGAATCAAATGCCTTTCTGTAATCTACAAATGCTAAAAATAGTGGCCTGCAATATTCACTGTGTTTCTGAATTAGTTGGTTCAGACTTTGCAGATGGTCTGTCGTTGAGTAGCTTTTTCGGAAACCAGCCTGGTTTGTTGGTTGATTGAACTCCAAAATCGGTTTCATCCTGTTCAAAATTACTGACGCGAATACTTTGTATGTGTTATAGATTAAGCAGATAGGTCTATAGTTATCAAGTGACAGCACGTCTCCCTTCTTATGTAGCAAAATTATTTTGGATCTCTTCCATTGTCTGGGAATTTCTTCTGTCATTATAATTTGATTAAATAATTCGCATATTGTGTTTATCACTATAGAACTGTTATTACATTCGATCAGCATTTCATTTGTTATCAGGTCCAGTCCTGGGGATTTATCGCGTTTTAGTTCTTTCATTGCTTTTTCTACTTCGTTTGTGAGTATATTTGGAAGATTTTGAGTTCTTGTGGCTGGGTGTTTTATAAGCTTTGTTGTATTGTCGGCATAGATATTCCCGAAAAATTGTGTGGCAGTGTCAATTATAGCGTTTAGACTGGTTTCAGTTTGGTTCCTTGACGAGTTTAGCTTGTGAATCCATATTTTATTGGTGTGTAACTTTTTTTGTAGTTTCTTTGTAGAGTAGTGTATATTTTGAAGTTGGTTTATCAAATCTTTTTCGTGATCTTTGATGACACTTCTGATCCTTTTTTTCACTTGTTTGCGAATTTCGCAATATTCTATTTTTTTTCTAATGCTTTTATTTTCTTTCTTTTCTTAGTAATTCTCGTTCATTTATTAGCAATCTAGTGTCTTTTGATATTATTGGTTGATTTTGTTGTTCTTCTTTGAATGGGTAGCAAGACAGTATCGTATTTTCTAGATGTTCTATTATTTCTTGAAAATTATTTATAAGAGATGTGCGGTCTATGAAGAATTTAATATTTTACGATGCTACAAATGTTTGGGTTTCGGACATAAATCTAATATATGCAAAAATGAAGTTTCGTGCAGTAAATGTGGTCAACATCATAGATACACTGAATGTAAGTCACAAACTTCTTCATGTATTAATTGTATTAAAGCAAATGAAAAATTAGGTCTAAATTTAAAAATTGATCATCAGGCATTAGACAAGTCTTGTGAAGCTTATTTGAGAATTGTGGAGAGACAAAAGTCATTACAGGTCATCTAAAATCATTTGCTTAAATGCACAAAGTTTTTTAGCGCATAAGGATGAAATTTGTAGCTTTTTAAATAATGAAAACCCAATAATACTCTGTATAACAGAAGCAAGAACTACAGCTGAAATTGAAGATATTGAAATTGCAATACAAAATTATCGTGTAGTACGTTGTGACTCGTTATCTCGGCATACTGGAGGTGTCTTAGTATTTGTTAGATTTGATCTAAACTTTAAAGTATGTGATATTGTGCAAAATCAAAGTTGTTGGTGGTTAATATCAATTTCATTTAATTTAAAAAATACGCATTACAAATTAGTGTCAGTGTACAGATCACCCAGTAGTAGTGCAACGGATTTCATTTCTTATTTGGTTAATTGGTTTGATAATAGTGATATAATTAATGAAACTTTATTATTACTAGGAGACTTCAACATCGACTGGTCTAATAATGATAACTATTATACTAATAAACTCAAAAGTAATTTAGAAACTTTCGGTTATAAACAGTTAATAAATAAACCAACGAGAGTGACAGACTGCTCAAGTACGCTAATCGATTTTGTTATAAGTAATAACTTCAGTATTCATTGTGATGTCTTGAATACACCAAAAATAACAGATCATGCCATCATCTGTGTCAATTTAAATCAAGGTATCAATGTAAACAATTTCAGTTATAAAACAGTTAAATTTACAAACAACAATCTTCTCTTAGATAATCTTATTTCATGTAGTTGGAATTATAATGTATCAAATGTTAACAAATACTTTACAAATGTAACTAATAACATAATAAATAGTATCAATAACAGTACACAATTACATACTAAATGTTATTCAATTGATAAATTATGGTTCAATAACAATATTAAAAATGCAATTTGTAGTAGAGATTTGGCTTATAAAAAATTTATGTATACTAAAGATAAGTGTGATTGGTCTGATTACAAAATTAAGCGCAATATTGCTACTAGTGTTATTATACAGGAAAAGAAATTGTTTTACTACCATAAAATAGACAATTGTAAAAATAACTCCAAACTAATGTGGACTACTTTAAAGTCGTTTTCAAATACGAATGTTAATGATGATATTATATCTGTAACCTACAATAATGTTAATTTCAGCGAAATTAACGATATAGTTGATACTTTTAATAATTATTTTATAAATAGTATTTTTGATATTAAAGATTCTATTCCATCTAATTTTCACAATATTTCTCTAAAAGAGTTGAAAGATATAATATATTCACAACCAAATAAGTTTAGTAATGATGGGATTGATGCCAAATTTTTAAAAGAACATTTTGATATTATAGGCTATCCTATATTAGAGTTCATTAATATGTCATTGAAAACTGGAACAGTGCCAAATATATTAAAAATCTCAGTAATTGCTCCTATACAAAAAATCAAAGGCACAAATAAAGTCGATGAACACAGGCCAATTAATATGTTACCTTTTTGCGAAAAATTATTAGAAATAGTAGTGCACAGACAATTAATTAAATATTTAGATACTAATAATATTTTAGTACCTATTCAGTCAGGT
Organism: Pterostichus niger; assembly: GCA_947425015.1. Taxonomy (NCBI): domain Eukaryota; kingdom Metazoa; phylum Arthropoda; class Insecta; order Coleoptera; family Carabidae; genus Pterostichus; species Pterostichus niger. The sequence goes on from OX380337.1 coordinate 14,336,641, forward strand.
TTTCGTAAAAATCACTCCTGTGAAACGGCTTTAAATTGTCTTTTAAATGAATGGAAACTTTCCATTGATAGTAATAATATTATATGTTCTGTATTTCTTGATCTAAAAAGGGCGTTTGAAACATTGGATAGAGATATTTTAATTAATAAAATGGAAGCTTATGGTTTAAGGGGTGTAGTGTTGAAATGGTTTCAAAATTATCTTAGTGACAGGTATCAATGTGTAAAAATAAAAGATGTTTTTTCTTCTCAAAAACCTGTAAACTTTGGGGTACCACAGGGGAGTGTCCTGGGACCTCTGTTATTTATATTGTATATCAATGATCTCCCCCATGTGTTAAAGTATTGTAAAATTCATCTGTTTGCAGACGACACTTTACTTTATTTGGATGGTAAAGATAAAAATAATATAGCCGATTCAATAAACAAAGATTTAGTTAAAGTTTTTGATTGGCTGAACTGTAATAAATTAAAGTTAAACTCCAATAAAACAAAAGTTATGTTTTTATGTTCAACATATTCTCAAATTGATACTATTACAAATAAAATAAGAATAGATGATATAGAATTAGAAATTGTAAATAAAATTAAATACTTAGGGATAATTATAGATAACAAATTAAGACTAGATAAACATGTTCAATATATTTGTAAGAAAATAGCAAAAAAAATTAATTATTTGTCAAGAATATCTAAAAATGTATCAATGTGGAGTACTTTGCTTGTTTATAATACTATTGTTTTACCCCATTTTATATATTGCTCGACTATTTTATTTCTATGTAATAGTACTGATTTGGATAAACTTCAAAAATTACAAAACCGTGCAATGCGTGTTATATTGAAATGTGATCGTTACACAAGTATTATAAGCATGTTAGATGTATTAAATTGGTTGACTATTACTAAGCTGGTTGAATTTAATGTCTTAGTGTTTATATATAAAATTATTACAAATCAATTACCGAACTATCTATGTGCTAATGTAAAATTTGTTCATGAAGTGCATAGTTATCGTACTAGACAAATAAGTAACTTATATGTACCAAGAACCAGTAAAGCTACAACTTCGAAATCAATTTTTATAAAAGGTTTCAATATTTATAATGACTTACCAATTGACATTAAGAACTCAAAGTCAATTAAAGCTTTTAAAACAAATTTAAGAGCAGTTATGTGAAATTTAATTTTATTCTATATTATTAATGACCATCTTATACAAACTTATTTACTAAATTAGAGATATTTAATTGTTATTTTCTTGTATTTAATAGCTTAAAGCTAAATAAATAAATATATTATCTTATTATTATAGAGTAGTTTCATATCTTTTTAGCTCATTTTCAATCTTTTTAATGTAGGTGTCGGATTCTTCGGTTGTGAGTTTCTCCATGTGTTGTGTTGGTTTGAATTTTCCTAATCTATTTTTCTTATTATATAGTCTGACTGTTGTTCTTATAATTATATGATCGCTGTCGAATCCGAAATTGTTCATAGTGCTATAGTTTGTGACATGGCGAGTATCGCTTGCAAAAATGTAATCGATCTCGTTTTTATATATCCCATTTGGAAAAATCCACGTCCACCGTTTTCCTCTTATTTGTTTGAAGTATGTGTTGATAATTTTTAGTTGGTGACTTAATGCAAAATTCGTTAGTCTTGTGCCATTTGCGTTCCTGATGCCGAATTCGTATGGGCCTATTATTTGTTCTTCTCCTTCTATGCGCTTGCCAATTTTACTATTAGTCTCCAATAATGAACATAACTTCATATTTATTAAGAGATGTAACTGTGGTATCCAGCAGATTATAAAAAGCGTCAAGTTCTTCAGTTGTAGCGGTTGTTGTAGGTGCATAAACTTGTATTGTAGTTATAATCTGGTTTGATATATTAATTTGTAATATTGCAATTCTGTCGGTCACCCCTTTGATTTCTTCTTTGTAAGTGAATATGGATTTATTTTTTAATTGTATCATTTTATCTCCTTGTCTTCGGATCTCGCTTAAACCTATAATATCGCACTTTATTTTTGCTATTGCGTTCTCTAATTCTGCTAATCTGTCATCTTGCATTAGTATTTTGACATTTAATGAGCATATATATATATTTCTGAATGCTTACTTGAATTCGGTTTTTTGTTCGTAATAACCTGCCTGTTTTCTAAGATTTTATTTTTTAAGATTGTGGTTGGAATTGGAGGGTTTTGGTCTTCTGCTCCCCTGGTGACCAGCCTGCTGGGGGCAGTATTCGCTATGACCGTTTGGTTCGTGTTGTATCGTTGGCATCGTTCGTATCTTCTGATAATTGTTTTTTCTTATTGATTTGTTCTTGATTCTGTTCGTATTTTTGTTTTAATTTCTCCTCTGGAGTGACTAGTTCCTTATCTACGTAGAGTTTGTTGTATTTTATTACTGCGTGCAAATTTTCTCCTCTTAGTTTCTTCATTAGTGGTACTAATATTTTTCTTTCTTCTATCACGCCCCTTGGGAAATCTTCGGATATAGACAGCTTGGTATTTTTTTAATTTATTCTATTCCATAGTATTTCTTGTGCTTTTCTAATAGATAGGAATTTAACCAGAACTGTTTTCTCTTCCGATCCAATTATTCTTACTTGATCTAGCTCTTCTATTGTTGTTGGCACCTTTAGTATTTTGTTGAATATCTCTATTAATCCTAGACTCCACTACACGCGAGTCCCAAGCGGGAAAAACTCGCACGCGTTATAATCAGTGCACTAGCCTCCATTGGGCGGGGCGACTCCGCGCTGAATTGTTAGATCTAGCGTGGGACTTGCATTGACTCGCTCACTGAGCGAATTTTTCAGACCCCGCTTTCTCCCACCACTACAAAAACCATTGCATACTATGAGGTGGACGCTGAAACACGTCTATTTTTTATAGTTATTCAAGCCTTAAACAAACTGCTAGTTTTTATTCTGTAGATATGACTTTCCTAAATGTTGTGTCCATTTTTTTGATGCTGTCTTTTATATGATCGTGCATAAAATTAAATTATTCGCGGCTCATTCGACAAAAATTAAAAAATTGTTTGTTGTCAAAATTTGGCAATAATTTTATATAATGTCAGTAAAGTTCTCTTTCTTTATTACTGTTGCTCTCCCACCATTTATGTTTTCTTTAAAAATTTAATAAAATTAAATTACTTTTAAATTCATCATTGGAATCACTTGATTCTGAATCCAGCAACAGTTAATTATTGAGATCCATTTTGCTGCAGTCAATGGTACATACTAAGGTATCTCGCTTCAAGTGGAGTCGTACGCCTCGTGCGTGGCAGAATTCCTATTCTGTACCAACCTCGCGCCTAGTGGAATCTTAGCTTTACTAAGGAATATACTGCATCTGGTCTAGTGATGTTGTTCATTGTTTGAGTTTCGATACCGTACATAAGTATATTCCTTCTTCTTAATTCTCTATCGAAGTAATTTAATTGACTTTCCTGACGTTCTAACTTATTTTCGTATCTTGTCATTCTTTCTTCTAATTCTGCGATTTTGGGGTTTAAATCCTCTCTGGGGCTGCTAATGTCTGTTTTTATACCTTTCATTTTTTCACTTAGGGCCGTTTCTAGCTTTCGTATCGCTTGGAGAATGTTCTTCATATCGCTCATTTTTTATTTCGTTTTGTACGCAACCAGTGTGTTTTTTGCGTGATGAGTGTTGCTGAACGTTACTTGTTCGGAATGGTTACTAATGTTAGCGATAGATGGAGATACTTGTCTATTAAAGGTTGGAGGATTTGATTCCTATACTGACAGAACTATTTTAGGTTATGATCGTAGAAGTTTTCTTAAACGATAATTATTAAAAGGATACAGGAATGGTTGCGAAGATAATACTTTCCACGAGATCACTCGTTATGCTGCACCAGATCTCAAATTTATATGGTTCTTTTTTGAGATTAGACTACGATTTCGATAAATTCACAGACGAGCTGCACCGAACACACTCACACTCTCTAGTTACCATAGATATGCGTAATAACAAACCGAAATTAAAGAAACAGACATTACATTATGACATTATGTGAGTGTTTATTATTTGCATGTACCCAAGATATAGGTCATCGTGGGCATGATGAAAGTGTTGTAAGTTCAAATAAAGGTAACGAACGAGAATTAATGTTATTGATAAGTAAACATAATATTAATACTATTGTATAAAAATTACATAGTTGTCCAAAGAATTTTAAATACTTATATCCTGGTATTAAAAATTTAGTAATTTCTATTATGGGCTCTAAAGTACGAAAAACAAATGCGGAACAATAAAGGAATCAACATTTTATGCACTTCTATCTAAAGAAACAAAAGATCTAGGTAAAAATGAACAAATAATTAAAGAGAGCATTTTAGGGTTAGTTTTGCAAATCATATAAAAACCATATTAATTGAAAATAATTTTATATTCAAGTAGTTACGCACTGGGAACAGCATTATTCCAGGGGGAAGCCTTGAATGAACGACCAATGGACTACCCACATAGTTTGTTAAATGCACCGAAAATAAACCCTACCACCACAAAACGAGAGGTTTTTGCTGTGCTAAAGGCCATAGATAAATTTCGTCGGTTTTTAGAAGAAGTCCAAGTTAAAGTACTGAGCAATAACTAACCTTTATGGTAACTAATGTCTTTTAAATCACCTAGTGGAAAACTGGCTTGATGGGCTCTCCAGAACGGTGTAACACCATTACCGATACACTCTCACATCTTTACACAAGAAGATGATTCTGTAGATGTATGTGTTCCCACATTAGATATATCTACAACTAACTTTGAAGAAACACGCAAGCTGCAGATAGCGGATTCAGACATGGCAAAAATTAACTTCACTTGAATCCACTCAGGATGTTATTGATGCTCGGCGATTATCTGTGCTTGACGGCATTTTTATCAATTTTCAGCAGATAACGATGAAGAAGAAGCTCAACAAGTCGTTCCTAAGTCTCAAGTTCCGTAGATAAATATTGTACGAGTATCATGGTGTGGATTAAATATTGAAGAAAAAAAAACAAGCAATTTACAACCTCAGGGTTTCCTTTAAACACCGGTACAATACAGACGCTTTGAGGTTCTGGCAATTGACCTATGATCCACTAAAATAAACGGACGATGGATATAAGTGAATATTTCACTCGAAAAATTTCAACCAATCAGGTTACAGTATTTTTTTAATTTCGACCAATGACAATCGAATATCAGTGAATATTTTGCACAAGTGCAATATCCGGGTATTTGCACAAGTGCAATACTCGAATATGTCAATTTGCCAACACTAATGAAAAATTTAATTTGTTTAATAAAGTTACTAAGAAAATTGTTTTATTGCTTACACCACTTGATAAATATATATTTTTTATCTAAAATTGCATTGGACGTTTATCAAGTGTTAAAGATCTGACAACTGACGTTTATATGACAGTTTAAATAAATATTAAATTATAATAAAAATAATTTAAAATATCGAATGTGAACTTTTTCTCGGGAAATATTCTACCAATATACCACTCGTGCAAGTCAAATACAATCAGAATATTTTCGCTTGTGCACATTCGTGTACTCGAGAAAATATTCAGGTATTTACCTTGTACTTGTGATATAATTATTGAATATTTCCCTGGGGATGAGCCCGGGTGAAACGGTTGAACCACGGCTAGAACTCAGAGGAGACGGGGGTGAGTCGGAGAAGGGTGATAAATTAAAAAAAAATATGGGCGCCAGCCGCCCAAGTCGCAGGCCCTAATGACTGACACGTCGCACTAGCGACACACCTTGAAGGTGACAACAACGTCACTACAAATGACTCGACACAAAGTATTCTTGACCGGATTTTTACAAGTAAATCTGAATGAACTAAGAGCTATCTTCACAGTACTCAAATAAAAATATCTTGTAATCGCAGGTACGTAAATTAAAGGTAGCAAAAAATATAAATCAGAATAACAAAATAACAACATAATAAAAATAAGTAAATCTGGCTTAGCTGTGTTGGGCATTCTGTCGCTGGCGGGATGTGGTAGCAGAGGGGTAGGCGCGGTTTACCAATTGGGTGTCAGTTTCAATATAGGAGAACGTCTCACGTGGAATCGCAACGTCACGTATCGTTCCTCAAGGTATACGGAAAATTTCTCCTTGCGATACACGTCCGGACAACCAATCAACGATGGAGTGGCAAACAGGACAGAGTCACAAGCCTGAATCCTTGGCAATAAAGCCAATAAGCCAGAGGGCTGAGCGTAAGCCAAAAAAAGAATGAGTGGAAAAAAACCTGAGTTCTTGGGCTGCTTTTAGGTCAAAGAAAAATATTGAAATCTGTAGCAGAATTTTAATCCGGACTACTCCGACGAATAAATAAAATATATTTATTGTAACAGTGCTACTTTCTCAAATCCCACAATGGTATTCACAAAACGGAATTCGCAAAAATATTTAAAGTAGCACACCTTTCCGACATCAAATCTAAATTCTCAATCTCCGTTAGAATGAAAAAAAACGCGTTAAAAGTTAAGAATTGGTTAAAATTAGCAATAGCAAGTTCGCATTATTAATCGGGAGTTTAATTGAATCTAATTAAATGCAGTGACAACCCAAGGTCCCTCGCAAATGACGCCTCATCGCGAACCCCTGAAACACAACCCGGCCAAGAAGGTTGCCTGATACAGAAAACATAGATAGACATTAAAAGTTTTTCTGTTTCAACCAGGAATAGGAGATACAATCGTACATGAAGAATGTTTAATATAAGTTAGGTACGAACCATGAACGAAGACGTATATCCTGGCAGATCTCCTGGATGTGTCGAAGTTCACCTTTGTTCCGTGGCAATAGTAGAAGCCTACATTTTCTCCAGAAACGTTATACACAGTCAATATAGTCTCGTGTTTATAATCTACTTCTTTGTCATTGTAGACATCAGTTATGTTTTTCTTAGAAGTGTTGAAATACTGTAAATAATATAGACAATTATTAAGTACATTTATATATTATGAAATAATACAGCATATAATTAGATGTGTTAGTTGCTAACTAAACGTGGTGAAACTGTGTTGTATAAAAATATTAGGTTTAAGAACACGTAATAATTTGTATACTTAAGTAAACTCTCATTTTCAGCCTTTGCAGTAATAATATCAACTTCATATAAAAATAAAGCCATAATAAATTAAACAAATTTAAATACAATTTTAAAAATTCTATCGCATCTTATAAATTTCTTCTTCATCTTTTGTAATTGTATTCAATATTATTTTGTTGTAATTAATTTGTATTGATATAGAACAATTCCAATTAAATTATTATAGTAGTAGTGTGTTTATTAACAAAATAACTTATTTTGTTCTTCTCTCCGTACATTAAAATACTTTATGACAATTTTTAATTTAATACTCGAAGTTGATGCACTTTCTAATTTGAAATCTTGAATTAGCCTTAGTGTTCCACGACAAAAAAGATTTTTAAGCGTAGTCCATAATAAAGAAAACATTAAGAACCGCTGCCTGATATGAAGTGCTGCTTCATACATGGTAAAAGCAGACCAGACCATGAAAATATTTTACCCAAAAGTAACGCATGTGTCTTGTCTTCCATACGAAATTTATTTAATATGTGAACAAATTTGAAACATGTATATTCACGTCGATTGCCTTATAGTCAATATTAAAAAAAAATTATAGTGCCCATTTTCGCTGTTCTTGTTTAGAAAAAGAATTACTTTTAACTATTAAATACATAAATGGGATTCAATAGTAGTAGTATTTAGTACTGTTATTAACTTTTCCTATAAACTTTAGAGTATATTGTCATTTTTATAGAGCATATATTTATAATTATAAACCATTTCTCAAGCGCTTGAAACAGTATTTTTAGAGCATATTTTTTATTGTCCTGCTTATGATCCATATTTGAAAATAAAAGAAAATCAAGTTTGTGTGATGAAAAAACCAACAAAGCAATAAAAAAAACTTTGCTGAATGCCCAAATACTCTACTAACAAACAAATACTAATCAAAATTGTCCGGTAGTACGGTTGTGTGGATAGCGCTACGGAGTTAGAATCCGAAGATCCCGAGTTCAAATCGCACTCAAGCTAAAAATTATATGAACTACCACATTGCGTCTCGATGAATCCGGAGCCTGTACTGTAATTGGGATTAAGTTCCTGTTGTACAGCGTAACATAAATTTATAACAAAATAGTTCAACCTGTATTACAGTACAGACCAGAAATATGCGGTTTATTTTAAACTGAAACATCGAAAAATGACAAACACATTACTTCAAATCGAGAAATAGAAAGCCCTTAGGTATATGACAGCTACGTTAAAGGTTGCTTCAACAGCAAACTGTTCACATTACATTTCAACAAGGGAACAGTTCTTACAAATATAAGTGGATAATAGCACAGTAGAAACTGTAGTTACATAAAGAAACTTAGATTGGAACCAGAAGTGAACAATATAATAAAATCTTATAATAATCTTCATTGTTTTGTAGATAAAATTATAATTTGCTTTAGATAATACATATAGACTGGCGCCTATCAATGGGACATAATAGAAAGAGAAATAAAATTTGGAGGAGTATTTCAAATATTTGCCAGTAAAAGCAAAATGTGAGCAAGTCTGCTCTGAATTTAATTGAAAAAGATTTGTTATTTATGGGCGCTCCACAAACAAAATTTAAATTTTAAACTTAGTTTATATAAATAAAAGCAAATGGAATGTTTAATCGCAATGTCAATTATTGCATATAATATGTAACTTTCATTTGTAAAGTTCTGTGTTGTGTTTCTTTTAGAATTTCAACTCCGGTATCGTTGCTTCGTCAGTAAATGTCTGTTCTTAGCGAAATTAGATTTATGTGTTGACAATGAAATAAAACAGTACCGGCACCTCGAAAAATCAATATAATTAAACATTGAACATTGAAGAAATTGTGACACAACTTCAATTAAAAAAATTAATTTTAATTTTTATTCATTACTGAAACCTATCAATCCAGTGGCATAAAAAAAGTATGCTTCAATTATTTTTGCGAATTTCAGAAAAAAAATTAAAACACCCTCTATAACTTATATTAATGAATATAATTTCTTATGTAATAAAAGGATTTATGCATTCATAAAATTCTAAATGAAAAAAATAAATATCATTCCATGTAATATTTAATTATATATCGCATTGTTAAAAAAATTGCATATAAGTATTATTTATATTTCATTGAGAATTCACCACACGTCACTGTCAACCAATAGGATCACGAATTTGTTTGAAAATGAACCAATGAAATGTACATTTCGTCGGAAATTCATCACTAGTGAAATTGATATCGGAAATACCACTGTTAATAATATCCTTGGTTACGAATAAAATAAATGATATTTTCAATATTTTCATAAACGTCAATTCTAAATTTTTTCAGTGTACATTTAATATTCAAAATTTTCTTCACTGTAATACCTAATTAATAATGTGCAAATAAATACCTAACTATTCTTGTTAATTAATTCTTGTTTGGTAAATTCTCTAGCCGAATACAACTCGTAGTATGAAAATTGACAGATAATATTTTGACATAAATATACATTCGTTGTTACGGATATAGGAAACACAACTCGTGCTTCGCACTCGTTATGTTTCCATTTCCATAACAACTCATAATTTTTATGTCAAAATATTTTCAGCAATTTTCATACTACTTGTTATATTATATATAACAATACTTATTTGTACAACTAGTATTGAAAACATTATTTTTTTATGATTTTGAACTTTGATGCATGGCAGTGAAGCCGAAATGTATCAATCAAAAGAGTGAAAAAAAGCTTTCATTACATGTTGTACACGTCATTATTTTGCATGTCGATTTTAGATTGAAAAGGTAAAAATTTAAAATTATTTTAACAGATATTACAATTTTGGATAGCATTTTAAATGATCACCAAGTAAATCAATAAATAAAAATATTAAAAACAAGTAAAATGAAACCAATGGAAATGTAGTATTTACTTTTTTCCATTATTCTTTACTTTAGTTTCATAATTTTAAAAATTGTTATAAAATCTGTTACTTACTACATGATTTTACGATGAAAAGACGACTTTAACAATTAATATAAAAAAAAAATATAATATATAAATTATGTAGGGACACAACCCCTATTGTATCAGCATTGCAACTTTCACACGGTACTTTTCCATGACATATTTGTAATAGGATATATTAGATAAGACATGTTATATGTAGACAAAATGTAAGACGTGGAGTCAGTTGTTAGAAGATAGTCAAGTAGAAGAGTTCACTATATGTACTTGTGCAGCAAAATAAAATTCTTTTTAAAAATCCAATCTTATTATTGATTGATTTAATTGACGCAGTCTTGGTAGGATAACTGACACGTCTGTAAATTCCGAAGAACCTCAAATTTGAGTTTCCAATTCATTTAAGAATTTAACTCGTCACTTTCAAGTGTTAAAATCAGTATCTACGAATCAATACGTTCTCAGAGTGATTAAAATCCGAAGTCTCACTATAACTCTTGATGAGACTAAATCGTTAAAGATTTCTACACTCATAATAAAATGTGAGAACAATTTTAAGTGCATCAGTGCCTCACAAACTGCAAACCAACATCAAAAACTACATCTTCTCTCCATAACTCCGACGAGGAAAGGCAAATCATATCGTCGTTAATTCCGAGACCGTCATCGAGTGCTGACCGGCCGCTGAAGACGCCTCACCATCATCCGTTGAGCGAAAATAAACACCAACTGCCCACCTGAGCGAACATCAGGCCTCACCAAGCTCCAAGCTTCAACTCAAGGACCATGAAATTGGCCATATTTAATTTAATCCTAATATTATTGTAAGTAATTTTACTCATCTCTGTATTGTTGGTTGATCGAATCACTGTTCCTCATTATTAACGTAACATCAATACAAATTAAAATAAAACTTACACAATTATTAATCTATTCAAATTTATATACTAGACATTATTATCAAATATTTTATTTTTTTATATAAAGATTAAGCCAGTTCAACAAATGTAATTTGTTATACATTGTTTTGTGGAATTGACTATGTCTTGATTAGGGGCAGTGTTGAATACTTCCTAGGGACTTATTTATATTACGTATACGAGAGATTAATGTAGTTTTATCTTGTTCCAAAATGTATATCTTGAGGTAGACGTTCGCGTAATCTTCTAACGTTGGTGATTTCTCCAGAACTGTAGTGACTAGATCCTGAGCATTTGTTTATGTTTGTTAAAAAGTTTACTGTTAACTTATCGACAAAGTCTTTAAACAAAGGAATTTTTAATTCTTTGTGGATTTGTTTGTTTCGAATGAACCAGGGTGACTTGGTAGCGATTCTTAATACTTTGTTTTGGAATTTTTGTAATTTATTAAATTGTTGGTTAGATGCCGAGTTCCAAATGGGACACGCGTACGTTAATATTGGTCGTAGTATTGATTTGTACGTTAATACAGCGCATTTTGTCTTTAGATGAGTTTTTTTGTTTATAAGTGGGTAGAGCATTCCTAATCTTCTGTTGGCTTCTACTATTTTTGTTTGTATATGTTTTGTCCATGTCAATTTTTTGTCTAGGTGTACTCCTAGATATTTTACTGAGGAGTGTTTTGGGTTCCATGGTACTGCAATGTTATTAATTTGTGTTGGATCGGGATCTTGGGTTCTTTTCATAGTGAATATTTTACTTTCGCATTTTGTCTCGTTGAGAGTAATTTTCCATTTTTTCATTCATGCTGTTATTGTGTTTATTGAAATTTGGAGGTCATTTTTGGCTGTTGCTGCGTCTTGATTTTGAGAGATGATTGCTGTATCATCGGCATACATTGCAATAGTTGTATTTGGCAAGGTAGGTATATCTCTCATATATATTATATAATATGGGTCCCAATACAGAGCCTTGTGGTACTCCTGCTTTAATGTTTCTGGTGGTTGATAATGTATTATTTATTTTTATTTGAAAGGTTCGTTGTGAGATGAATGAGAGTATGATGTAATATATATTCGGGAAGTTTTAGTTCTTGGAGTTTAATTTTTAGGCCATTATGCCAAACTTTATCAAATGCTTGTTGCACATCCATGAATGCTATAGCGGTAATTTCTTTATTTTCGAAGCCTTTAGTTATGATTTCTGTTATTCTAAGTATTTAATGATTCGTTGAGTGATTTGATTTAAAGCCAAATTGGAATGGAGGAATGCTATTGTTTGCATCTATAAACGATATAAGTCGTGTTTTAATAACTTTCTCGAATATTTTACTGATAGATGGTAGTAGGCTACTTGGTCTGTAGCTAGTGACGTTATTCTTTGGTTTGTTTGGTTTGTGAAAGATTATTATTATGGCGTGTTTCCATTTAGATGGGAAGTAGCCGATTCTGAGGCAATTGTTTAGGATTGAGGAAAAAAGCTTATGCATTTTTTTGGCAGATTTTTAAGTATTGTGTTGGTTATATGATCATTTCCAAGTGACTTCTTGTTAAATAGTTTATTTATGTGTTTCTTCAGTTCTTGTGGAGCTATAATTGATTGTATTTCTTTGTAATCTGTATCCGTGTTTGTTATTTGTGCTGTGTCGTCCTCTTCTTGTAAATTGAATACATCCTCGAAGTGATCAGCGAAAACTTTGCTTTTTTCTTCATCGCTGCAGTATATGTTTGTGTTTTGTTTTATAGGAGGTATGGTGGTTGGTGTTTAAAGAATTCGTCTTGTGGCTTTCCACATTTGGGTATCTCCTGGATTAATTTCGCTTAGGTAGTACTGATATTGTTTAATGCTGTGTTCTTCTAGTTTTCTATGCACTGTATGTGTTAATCTATTGAGTTGCGTTTTTATTGTATTATTGCGGGTGTTTTGCCATAGTCTTCTTAGTTTATGTTTTTCTTTGATTAGCTCTTGAATTTCATGTGGAGTTGAGGGTTGAATGAAACGTCTGTTGTTTCTTTTGGCACACATTTTTGCTGCTGTTATTATTGTGTTTGTATACTTTTCTATGGCGTTGTCTATACTCTCTGGTGTATTTTGTAAAAAAAATAATTTGTTATTTGTCTATAGTCGGTGGTTGTGTTTTAATTAATTTTTAATGTCTGTGGTCCAATTAATTTGGTTGTGAAATTTTGATGTTTAAGCAGTTCTCTGATATCGGAAATACATTGTTGGTAATTGTTTGCCTTGATGAATAGCGGTGGTATTTTAATTTTCTGGGTTTGTGAGCTAGATGGTGTGTTCGGTGATTCATTCTGATTATTTAGTGCGTTAAATCTATTTTGTGTTGGTATGTTTATTATATATCTCTTACTTGGAATAGTCGTGCTATCTTCGGAATTAGTTCGTTTGTTGTTATGTGGTTTCTGTTTTGTTAAATCAACAGATGATGAAGTCTGTGGCGGTAATGGTGATATTTCATAAGGGTTCTCCATCGGAGAACCCTTACCAGCTGGTTTACACTTATTTGATAATTTATTATTTATAACTATAATGTTGATTAAATTATCAATTAAAGTTCTACGTAATACTTCGTTGTAATTTGTATGAGCAACTGATAAACGTCAATGAATCAAATATTAAAAACACAGCTACAAAATGTCAATACCAGTAATTCAACCCGCTACAATTAATCTCATACCTAAAGTTCCTAGTGAAATTAAAGATTTAATAGAAATAATCCCAGAATACGAAGGAAGTACAGGTACTTTACCCCATTTTATAAATATTTGCAATGAAATTCTCGATATCGTAGACAAACAAAAATTATCTAAAATTGTAGAAAGAATTATTTTACATACAATTAGAAAAAAAATTATTAAAGAAGCTTATGCACAACTAGCTACTAAAACATATACTAACTGGGCAAGTTTAAAAAAATTGTTAATGGAAGAATATGGAGACAAAAGAAACGAAGTTCACTTAACAGAATTTTTCATTTAGAACAAAAATCTAATGAAGATATTTTCATATACTTCGAAAATATGAAGATATTTTCAACAGAATGATATGTTTATTAAGTATAAATTTTGGCAATGTATTTGACAATTTATCAATATTTATGTCCACATATGCTTCTCATAATTTCATAATAAATTGTAAAGAACCATACCGAAGTGAACTAGCAGCTAGAAATCCTAAATCTTTAAATGATATACAAAGTTTAATCAAAAATGATTTCCAGTACATTCATGCATATATTAATAAACAAAACACGATAAAACAAAAGATACGTACACCAACACCTGCATATTGAGACGGTACACCAATTACACTTGATTATAATTTTTTATGTTTAACAATAATCCACGCATATTTATTTTTTTTTGGAAACAATTATTAGAACGCCGAAACTAATCGGGTGGTGTCAAATGTAAACAAAACACAAAAGCTCCAGTATCATAAATTAATACAAACGACCAAGATTTGAAAGACGTTAACCAACGCCCGGGAATGTCGCAGGCCAAGTTTCAAGTGTCTAGCCGAGGGTAGTTAACAGGGCCGTGTCGATAAATTTGTGTTTCTCAAACTAAAATTATCATAGAATGTGGAAATTAGATTAATACTCTTACGATATCAAAAAGAACGCGATGAACTAGAAGAATCAATTTAGTTAAAGCATTGCATGTCCTCAGTAACATCTAGATGTACAATACATCGTCGGCCCATTAAAAATAAAGAGAAACCAACCCTGTTCGGAGTTAGGTTGCAAAGACGATACATGACAATATGTAAAGTTCTATCACATTTTTGTACAAGTAGCTCTCGCGTTGATTTAATTCATATTATTGTAATTAGTGCATTTTGAAGAAATTACATGCGCGAGGAGACATTTGATAAAAATACAAAAGGGTTTGGAAATAAGAGGGGGCAAAATTTAAGACGTTTTCGTTCCGTCTCTTTCTCATCCACTCGATGTAGACTATAGCTGTCTCGATCGCATTGAATAACGAACCAGAGCACCCGACGTACCACCACCATGGGTGAGAATTCCTACAAGAATCCAACGAACGAATAAACATGCAGTAATTTCACCCCGCCAAGTCACTCTGAGTATTTGGGAATTGCTCGCGACAAATAAGAGAGATTGGAAAGATTGTTAGCTCTCTCTGACACATACAAAACCTGATCTGTTGTCCTCGATCACGCCAGGACGATGCTAACAAATAATAGTAACATAAACAACTGTTTTCCCCGAAATATTTTGTGATTTCTGTTTAGCTTAGGGAAATGGCATCTTCGATCGCAGTTCAATCAAGGATAGAGGGCGGCGCTTACCTGTATAAAACACGACGTTTTATCCAGGAACGGGATCTTGGTTTCGGCCAGGATCAGCTTCAGTTCAGATGCGACTTGACTATTCTTGGTTGTTGCACGTTCTGTTGGTCATATTCTCAAAGTTCAGTTGCGACTTGACTATTTTTGGTTGTTGCACGTTCTGCGAGCGAATTATTTTATCATCGAGTCCTGCGGTTCAGATGCGACTTGACTACTCTTGGTTGTTGCACGTTCCGTAGGTCTAACTCTCACAGTCCAGTTGCGACTTGACTAGCCTTGGTTGTTGCACGCTCTGTGAGATCATCATTATCATCATCATCTATCTCCACAGTTCAGTTGCGACTTGACTATTCTTGGTTGTTGCACGTTCTGTGAGGGCACCGTATTATTTTAACTGGCTCTTTGAGCACAATCATTATCACAAGTGCGAAGATTCATGACCTTCTAACTTGAGATGAATATTTGGGGACTATTTACCCAGAATTAATTGAGACATGGCTCTTTGAGCACCATAATTATCACAAGGGCAAAGATTCACGACCTTCTAACTTGAGATAAATAATTGGGGACTATTTACCCAGAATTAATTGAGACAGCTCTTTGAGCACATAATAAGAATCACAAAGGCGAAGATTCACGACCTTCTAATTTGTGATAGATATCTATTTTTGGGGACTATTTACCCAGAATTGGAATAATAATCGCTCTTTGAGCACAGAAATAATTGAGTGAAGGATTCTTCCCTCACTGACATATCTTGCCTTCGACCGTCACTCTGGTGACACACGGAGGTGTACCAGCCGTCACCGAGGGGTTCCCGCACGCTGCCACGACCTACTGCAGGCCGCTGTCCGTCATCCGTGCTAGCCTACCAGCCGTCACCGAGGGGTTCCCGCACGCTGCCACGACCTACTGCAGGTCGCTGTCCGTCCTCCGTGCTAGCCTACCAGCCGTCACCGAGGGGTTCCCGCACGCTGCCACGACCTACTGCAGGTCACTGTCCGTTATCCGTGCTAGCGTTGCTAGCCTACCAGTCGTCACCGGGGGTTCCCGCACGCTGCCACGGCCTACTGCAGGCCGCTGTCCGTCATCCCCGCTAGCCTTGCTAGCCTACCAGCCGTCGCCGAGGGGTTCCCGCATGCTGCCACGGCCTACTGCAGGCAGCGGCCCGGCATCCGCGCTAGCCTTGCTAGCCTACCAGCCGTCACTGATGAGTTCCCGTCTACCGCCCGACCTACGACAGGCCGTCCAATCGCTACCTGCGTTAGCATTGCTAGCCCCGCTATTTACACGGCATAACTCAGGGAACAATTGTTTCTTCCCTAGCATCACCCGCTAGCTGTCATCACGGTGACACTCGGTGGTCTTTGTTCTAAGTTTCAGATGCCGACGCCGCCTGGCTTTTCCACGTAAGATACAACAATTTTGGCGATAACCGACCATCTGGCCGAGTCCGTCTGCACGAGGATTCCGAGTCACCCTGCGTTCGTGGTCGTGGGTGCCGAGATTCATCTGTCAAACACCAAAGCCGCGGACGACACCATTATCGTAACTACTGCTTCACCCTCTTTGCTTACATCTTATGTTTTTATGTCATGTTTTCATGTTATGTTCGATTTATCCATTACTGATTTTGAATTCCTCTGCCTGTGTGTTTTCTGTGGTTTCTCTCAGGTGTCAGGTGAATACCAGAGGATTTTGTATCTCCACAGCCGAAATAAATAACATTTAAATAGTTGCAATGTGTAATTTCTCTACTTCCTCATAACCTACCACATTCACGACTTCAAATTAAAGAATCTGGTCTTTAGTAAAATCAAATAAACACAACGTAAAACACAACGTAATTTAATTGGTCATAAAAATAACAAAATTATAAATTTTTGATACTAGACGATTGCCGCGTCACAATATAAACCACACAATCCGAACATACACACGAATCAATACCGATCACCAATGATTCGATATTCACAACCAGGGCCGCAGCTAGGGAGGGGCAGGGAGGGTCATCTGCCCCGGGCGGCAAAATTTTGGAGGCGGCAGAATTATGAACACAGTTCAAATATTTTAAACTAATTTCAAACCTGTAATCTGTAATATGTAACAAAAAGTTCTTAAGTAACTACTTGGCACAGTACATGGCCTGTGTTTCAAAATCGCGTGTGTGTCAGTCAGTATACTAGACTATCTGTGGGCAGTACAGTTTACTGTATACACGTAGTCCGTCTTCTTTCCCTATGACCGCCTTCGTCTCTCCGCATCCCTAGACGATAGATAGTATAGTATGCACCATGCAGTAGACACTGCGCTCGGCAATTTTATAACCTACAGGGTTAAGAATTAAGAATATCATTTATCATTAAACATTAAACGTTTAACAATTAATATACAGGTTGTTTTTTATGGGACATCGCGATTATTTTATTTATTATTAGTCATATTAAAACATGTTATTTGGGAAGTATGTTCATATCTGAGACTAGACTATGTAGTAAAATATTTTTTTAAACCAATGGTTTTCAAGTTATGGCACAAAATTCTATTTTCTGAAATAGCATGATACATACATATTATAGGACTATTCGATAGTATATTTTTTTCTGAATTTAACCATGTAAACAAATTATACTTATATATTTTTAAAAATCAAGAAAAATGCAATTGAAATTTAAATCTACTTTAAAAATTATTTATGAGCAACACCTCCAAGAGGGCTACCCAAATATAACAACAGCTCTGCAATTATTCCTTACTCTTCCAGTTTCTGTTGCTTCAGGTGAAATGAGCTTCAGCGAACTAAAATTAATAAATAGTTATGTGTGTATTAAGAGCGTAAATTGATTCTTTGTTACTCGAACACGGTAATTGCAGCGCGAGCCGAATGCGAGAGCTGCAATAGTGTAATAGGAACAAAGACACTTTACGCTCGTGATACATACACAATTTTTTCCACGATTGCATCTTAAAATTATTTAAAAACGCATCCGTACTGAAAATAAATTCGTTCTGTTAACTGTCAATATGACAAGTTTCTGTTTTATTTGTATCCCTTGTAACTATTGAAATAAGCGCGCATTTAACGTTTTTTTTTTCGAGCGTTGCCATTGGAGACGCGCAAAAAAGATATTTTGCGATTGTTCCACAGAAAACGTCAACTTTTGAGCGTAATTGTCAACTTTTCATAGTACTCGTAGAATATATTATTTAAGAAGCAAAATGAATCAACAGAGATTCACCAATTTAAGTCCCATATCAATTGAACATCAAAGAGCGTCATCAATCTCATTTGACGAAATAATAATAATAAATGTATATAATAGTGTTATGTATAATATTTTCCTGTGGTATAATAATTTTTTTTACATGAATTGTTTCGTTCTCATTTACAAATAAACCGTACTTATTAACTTCAATTCCATCATAATGGTATATAACATCCCAAATATTTTTAAATAGGACTAAAAGTTATTTGCAAATTACTGGAGTTGTGTGGGGCATGGGGAGCGGCAAAATTAGGTCTTGCCCCTCCTGGAAAAATGTGTAGTTGCGGCCCTGTTCACAACAACAACAACAACAATCACAATTCAAAACGAAACAAAATTATCCCCAACCTACGTCTATTAGTACTAATACATTTTAACCACATTTGAAAAGACAAAGACAAGATTTATAACCCTACCGAGTTAAATAATGAATCAGAATTAATTTTTTTTGAACATTTTAATGAACCGCAGAATTATGAAAATAATGCTGAGATAGAAACAGAATATGAAAATTTTTCTTTGGACTAGGCAGAAAATTCGAATCCTTAGCAAATTATACTTACTTATACTAGATGATAAGTTCCCGATCCCAGACATTACGGATATTTTAGATAAACTGGGTAAATCGAATTACTTGACTACAATTGACCTCAAAAATGGATTCCATCAAATAGAAATGGATTCCGATTCGATAGATAAAACAGCTTTCTCGACAGATCAAGGCCATTTTGAATTTCTCAGAATGCCTTTTGGCCTCAAAAATGCACGTAGCACTTTTCAAAGACTCATGAATTTTGTCTTAAAAATATGCTTCGTCTACCAAGACGATATCATTATTTTAGAAACGTCATTACAAGAACACATACAAAACATCAAAACTATTTTTCACAAACTACGCGAAGCGAATCTCAAATTACAACTAGATAAGAGCGAATTTCTCAGAAAAGAAGTCACCTATCCCGGTCATTTAATCACAACAGATGCAGTAAAACCGAATCCTGATAAAATTAAAATAATAAAAAAAATTAGTATTCCGAAAACACAAAAAGAAATTAAATCATTTTTAGGCTTACTTGGTTATTATCGGAGAATTATACAGGATTTTGCAAAATTAACAAAACCACTTACTCAATGTTTAAAGAAAAACACAAAAATTAATTTTGAAGATAAAGAATGCATTTCATGTTTTGAAAAATGTAAATTATTACTTTCAAACTCCCCAATATTACAGTATCCTGACTTCTCAAAACAATTTAGATTAACCACTGACGCTTCAAATTTTGCTCTTGGTGCAGTGCTTTCAAAAATATTGACGGCAAGGATCTACCCATAGCATACGCTAGTAGAACCCTTAATACCCACGAAATTAATTACTCCGCCACCGAAAAAGAATTACTCGCAATAATTTGGTCAATCAAACCTTTTCATCCATATCTCTACGGACATAAATTCAAATTAATAACGAATCATAAACCGTTTATTTGGCTTAGCAGTTTAAAAGAACCTAATCAGAAACTCATCAGATGGAATTTAAAATTATGCGAATATAAATATGACATAGAATATCAAAAAGGTAAACAAAATTACGTTGCAGATTATCTGTCTAGAATTCCAAAACCTTTCGAAATAATTTATAAAAATTCAAATATTTTCGACCATAACGAACCAATAGTACATTGTATATCCGAACACTTGAAAATGAGTCAAGGCTTTGCGTAGAAAATTAATGAGAAATTTCAAACAACAAATAATTTAGATAAATTATCAATAAAGGAAAATATTGCTATTCAAATGTCACCAAGACCCATAATTCATTTAATTACAAAAAAGAAATACTTCCATGAACCAAACCTAGCAAACATAGCAAACTGTTTAAAACAACTACGCGATTATTTAATACAAAATAATATTAATTCAATTAACATGCCCAAAATAGCTTCTGGCTTAGACCAAAAAAATTGGTTTGAAATAGAAAATTTACTAAAGCAAACATTTGGAAACACAAATATCCAAATAAACGTATTTACTATAAATAATATTCAAAGTTACGCTAACTCTGTTAACGCAGAAAAAGACACTGATAGTTGCATTCAACATTCAGACGACGAAGCACCAGTAAACGATCTTTCTTATATTGAAAATTAAATTAACTATGAAAAAAATCAAATAATATTTAAAGAAACAAGCTCAAAAAATACATTTGAATTAATTAAACTATTTGAAAATGATAAACAAAGAATGTATATGCATGTCAATAGAGTAAATTCCAAAGACACATTATTAAAATTTATTAAAAGTTATTTAGTACCAGGAATTAAATATTACTGCTTAGTACCCGAATCTCTGAAATTAATGCTAAATTCTATTTTACAAGTATACTTTCAACCTGGCACTTATATATTAGTTAGTTGTAAAAACCTACTAACAGACATAGAATCATCGGAAGAACAACTGAAATTAATTCAAAATTATCATCTTGGTAAAACAAATCACCGAGGCATAGTAGAAACATATAAAAAATTAAAACAAAAACACTACTGGCCTAACATGCAACAAACTGTCTCTAAATTTATAAACAATTGCGACGTATGTCAGGAAAACAAATACGAGCGAAATCCAGTTAAAATTCCCATAATAAAAACACCCACAGCATCAAAACCTCTCGAAATCATTCACATTGATATATTATCATTGATGAAAAATACATTCCTAACAATAATCGATAGTTTCTCTAAACGCGCACAAATATATCACTTACCAGAAACCAATAAAATAACTGTAGTTCAAAAATTAATTAAATATTTTTCAATATTCGGACAACCGAAATTAGTTATATCAGATAACGGTCTACAATTTAATAACCAATTAATTTATAATTTCTTGTCAACAAAAAACATTCGCATACATTTAATCAGTGTGACTAACCCCAAAAGTAACGGCAATATTGAAAGATTCCACTCTACCATTATCGAACATGTTAGAATATTAGAACAGAATAAAGATTTTAATGATTTAAACACAAGTAATAAAGCCCGATACGCAGTTCAAGCATACAATCAAACTATTCATTCTGCAACTAAAAGAACACCAAAAGAAGTACTTTTTGGCCATTATAACGAATCAACCGAAGAAATCTCAACCGAAATCATAACTGATAATTATATCCAAATTCATAAAGACATTATGAACAAAATTTACGAAGAAAATAACATTTTATTAGAAAAAAATTAAACAAAATACGCAACCTCACAAGTAGCTAGCTGTAAATTACAAAAGAAAGTGTATAAAGAACAAGCTAATCGCAATACCGGTAAAGTAGAGAAACCGCGCTATAAACAACAAGTGGTAAAAACATACATTCGAGACAGAGCACAAATAACTACCGATAAAGACAAAAAAATAAAAATTCATAAGCTAAAACCTTATCGTAAATTTACATAATCATGCGAGCTAGCACAACCATCAACCTCGAAGATGATAGAACCAACCCCGGAATCTACGTCCTAAAGCTAATCTAATCTAATCTCCACTAATAATAAGTATCTTTATGTAAATATTAACCTTTATAAAATTAAGGAATTATATAATAATCTAACTATTAATTTTAATAATATTAAGTTAGAAATAAATAATAATTATAGTAACGATAGAAATAGTAAATTTACACAAAGTCTAAATAATAACTTTATAATGCTAGAAAACTTTCTAGATATAATAAGTAATAAAATACAAATCACTTTATACGACAATACTAGAAATAAACGAGGACTTATAAATGGTTTAGGCTCAATTATAAAAAGCATAACAGGAAATTTAGATGCAACAGATCAAGAAAGATATGATAATGCTTTAAAATTAATAAATGATAATGAAAACATTCTTGAAGATAACATGAAACAAATTATTATTTTTAATAAAAATATATCGAATCATTTTAATAATCAAATAGAAAAAATTAATAAGAATAATAAAGCAATTAAAGATAAAATTAGTGAAATAGGAAAATCAATTGGGATAATTATAGATTATAATGATATAATATATTTAAAATATATTATCACTCAATTGACATTTATGGCTACAAATTTAATCAGCATTATTAACGAAATCGAAACTACCTTCGCTTTTTGCGAAATAAACACTCTTTATTTTGGAATATTGTCTAGAGATGACATCAAATTAGAAATTGATAAACTTTTGCCAGATAGATTCAAAAATCTCATAATAAAAAATTGGCAAAATCAACTAATCAAAACTTATTGTAAATTCGAAAAACTCTCATTACATATCATAATAGACATTCCCATTCCTCTCGTACAAACAGAACTCTTACAAATTACACCTATACCCACTATACACAATGAAACCTTTGTTATTTTAAATGTACAACAATAATATTATTCAAAATCCAACACACAAATTAGTTATTTAAACAAATGTACCCTCGTAGAAGATAAACTTTATATTTGTAGTCAAGGAAACTCAATTCCTGATGTTTAGAAAATATGTACTTTTATAAAAATAATAATAATTGTAATTATATAAATTTACTTGATCATAACGAAATCATTATAGTTCCAAACTCTGATATTCTATATCTTTATCTACCTCATAAGGAATTAATACATATTGAATGTGATCACGAAATAGAAGAAAAAGTAATTTCTGGAATCTATTGTATAAAAGATTGTTTAATTAATAAACAAAGACATTTTAAAAATAATTATTATGACAAAATAATTAATTTAGATATTGATAATAGCAAAGAAAAACTAATATTTAATAAAACCTTGAATATTAAAAATTTAGAAACTATCAAAATTCCAAGTCAAAAGATAATTCATTTAAATCAAATTAGTAGTTCTGAATCACATTCTATATTTTACGATGTATTATTGTACACGATAATCGTGACCGTTGCAATGCTCCTACTGATAAAAATCTATTCGGCACTTGCTAGAAAATTATTAAACTTAAAACAAAACAAAATAAAAATCAAACTTGCGAAACAATACCTGATGAAAATACCATAGGTATTCTTCCGTCTAACAGGGGAGGAATTATGTAGGGACACAACCCCTATTGCATCAACATTTTACCTTTCACACGGTACTTTTCCATGAGATATTTGTAATAAGATATATTAGATAAGAAATGTTATATGCAGACAAAATGTAAGATGTGGAGTCAGTGGTTAGAAGATAGTCAAGTAGAAGAGTTCACTGTATGTACTTGTGCAGCAAAATAAAATTATTTTAAAAAATCCAATCTTATTATTGGTTGATTCAATTTATATTTACGATTCTTCCATTGATATATATATATATATATATATATATATATATATATATATATATGTAACTTAACTTTCTCAAACCACCAACTTAGTTTTTAAAAAAGATTTATTTAAGTATTACAATTACATGTGTTTCTACTTCTAAGTCTGAATCTGAACTGGCTAACATTATTACATCTACATACTAAATAACTTTACATATTACTAATGTCACGTTCGGGGGAAGGTGTCTATGTCAGCAGTTTGGTGATGAGTGGAACACTATAACTCCTCCCTCCTTAGAATTGAGCTCCCCCTGGAAGTTGAAGTTCGATGTCCTCTGGCTGAATTTCGGGTGATGTCCTTCTTGAGCAGGATCGTGCAGCTCTTTTTGTTCTTATCCATTTTATGGAAAAGTAGCCGGCCGTGATTGCAATCATGATATACAGCAGCAGAGACCAAATACTGGGAATATGAATGTTGATGGATTCTTCTTTTATAGGGACCATTGGGTTAAAGGAGATATCATTAAGTTTTAATGGATTTAGGTTAATGGAGAAGTTTGTAATATGTTGTGTTTGAATTTTGAAGTTTAATTTAGGTAGTAGTAATGGTCGTCCTTGAATTTGATTTGAAAATACCAATTTTTTTTCTTTAAAGTAAATTTCACAATTATCCTCATTGTTTATTAAGTAGATTCCCACTAATGGTTTGATGCTAGTTTCTTGTAGGCATTTAATTACTACATTTTCTTCCTTAGGGAAGACGGCTAGGTATTTGTTGAGTTCTGGAATCACTTCAATGTGGTTTTTTATTAAATTTATTTTTGTGTAATAGCAGTGGTTTGATGTCTGCTCTTGGAATATTTCTTCCTCGCAGGTTGAAGAAAAGTGGGCATGATATTTATTAGGACATTAGAATATTTTTGCTCGTACACACATGCCACTTAAAGGAATAATTTCCTTATCCGATTTTAGAAGATATTTTGTATTTGGAATGATTGTAACAAAATCTGAACCATATTTTGTTGGAATAGGATATAAATAAAATAATTCGAAATTTTTTTCAAAGTTGATTGGGGTGGAAATAAAATAAATTATTTGTGTAGGTTTCACTTTACAGTTAATTTTTAATAAGGATTCAAAATCAAGTAAATTTTCTTGTCTAGGTTCGAATGGCAGTTGTGCATAATAGAATTTAGATATTTTATTAAGTTCTGACAATAATTCAAGAGGGTGTATTATACTCGGGTGTAGGGTTCGTAATTTACAGAAGGTAATAGAGTTCTCAACATCTTGTAGGATATTGAGCACCGAGTTATATAGTATAATTAGTTGGTCGTAAATATTTTTGGCATTAAGAATGTCTTGGATATGCATATTATTTATTATTTCTGAAAGTTGTAAAATTTTAGATTTTAATATTTCTTCATTATGTTGAATGTCAATAACTGTTTTATTAAAATTTGTGATAATTTGGTGGTTTACTGAATACGCTTGTTTAATTTGATTTTCTAAATTATGCTCATTTTCTTGCATATTTGCTAACATGTCATTATATCTTTTACCGTCTTCGGCGTCCAAATTTCCGATTAAGGATTTGAAAATAGTTCCCAATCCATCTATGAGGCCACGTTTATTTCGGTGACTAGCGTGTAATCCGATGTTTGTAATTTTAGTGTCTATGCTGGTTCGGATGAATTCTAATATTTTATCGTAATTATTTAGTTCATGGAGATACTGCGTGTTGTTGGAAATTGTTGATTTTAGTGTTTTGTATTGTGTGTTTAGACTATCATACTGATCTAGAAGAGGTTTGAGATTATAGTAGTGTATGAATGTGTGTGTAGTTTTTTCAAGCTTGGCAGGACCTAGGTTGATGGGAAGGATTCCAATGTTTTCTGTTATGTTTCTTATGATTGTTCCTCGCCCGCATGCGAACAGCCTGGAAGTGATTCAAATTGATAAGTTTTGTGTCGAGGTCGTTTTATGTTAGAAAGATGTATTTTTTCTACTGTATTACCATGAGTTGGCTTTAATTTGCCAGTTTTGAGTGTTTTATTTAATTTAGATAATTTTTCGCGTTTGAATTTATTTCTGGTTTTTTTGCTGTTTTTGTTTATTTTTGACATATACTGTATCCGATATCTCGGGTAAATTTTCTCTAATTTCATTAAATTTACCAATCACTTTTTCCTTGTTCTCTTTTAATTTATCGTTAATTGTTCCGTAAAGTAATTTTGTTTTATTTTTATGATTTTCTATATAATTATTTATAAGCTGTTTATTTAAGTCGATATTAAAGGGTGATTCTGTATCTAGGTGACCGGTAATGATTTCACATGGTTTGAGTTTTGTGACTGAGTGATTTGTGTTGTTATACGCCAAAAGGGCGTAATTTACTTTGGATTCAATGGGTTCGGTTCTATATTCGTTTTGATTGTTAAACAATCTAACGTGTTCGATGAGGGTAGAATGAAAACGTTCAATCGTACCATTAGAATCAGGATGCTGCGAACTTATAAAATGGATGTCAATTTTGTGTAGTTGTAATAGTTCCTTAACGACAGAGTTTTTAAATTCTAATCCGTTGTCCGAAATGATTTGTTCTGGTATACAATGGTGTGTGAAATATTTAACTAAATTATTAACGACTTCTTTACCTTGTCCGGAGTTTAATTTATAGGCTTGTGCGTATTTGGAAAATGAGTCTATTATAGTTAGGAATTTGACGTGTTCTAATGTAATGCTGTCGATATGCAAAATTTGGAAAGGTTTAGTAGCTGTGGGTGTGATGTTAAATTTTAATTTTAATGGTTTTCTGTCGTACTTTGTTATTTGACACGTTTCGCAGCTATTAATAAATGTTTGTATAGATTTCCTTAATTTAGGCCAGTAGTATTGTTGTTTTATACGTTTTTCTGTTTCGTCGATTCCCCGGTGATTAGTTTTACTGAGATGGTGATTTGTTATGATTTGTATGATTTCTTCTTCGTCGATTACGTCAGTTAGATATTGAGTGCATTTAACAAGTTTTATCTCAGAATTTTTAAAGTAATTTTGAAGTGTTAAGCTTAGTTTTACATATAATTCATTTTTGAAATAAATGTAATATTTTACCTTAGGAACAATGTATTCTTTAAGGAATGTTATCATTTCATTTTTGCAATTGTTTTTTGAAAATTCAACTAGAATCCTTTGTTTTGTTTGATTATATAATTTAAGTATTTTAGGGGGTTTAGGGTTATATTCGACTTCTGATATTATTATTTGATTTTTCCCATAATTAACTGGGCATTCTACAATTGGGATTCCGATAATGGGGTTTTCTCTGTTAGAGTGTACTGTGATATCGCTTTCGCTTGGAGTGTCGTCATCGTTTATCTGAGTAGATTGCGCGTCACCTACTTCAACTGCTAGTGATTGTGCATCGTCATTGTTATTCCTATCTTTAGTCTTTTCTAATTCCTTAAAAACAAATTCCATATATTTGTTTAATTGTTCAATGTTATCTGATTCGTTTATATTTAATTGAATTCGAGAAATTTCAGGAAGTTCGAAAACTGTTATCATTATATCAGTATTTTGGAAAATGTACTCTATCATTGATTTAACTTCATGCCAATTTAATTCGTCCAAGCCACAAGCAATTTTAGGAATACTCAAATTTTTTATTTTTTTATTTAGACAGAATTCTTTTAATTTTAAAAGTGTATAAAATAAACCTTGTTTAGTAGGTTTGTTGAAATATCTTTCTTTTGTTATTAAATAAATTAAATATCTATTTTGATATTTTAAATAGACTAAATTATGAAGTTGTGGTTTTTGTGCTTGGAGTTTATCAACGTTACTAAATTTAATTTTAAATTTTTCTGCTATTCCAGATTTCATTTGTAAGTCTTTACTTACACAATGAGCTAGACTAGAATCGGGTGGTGCATTAAATAAATCACCTGTTACTTCTATAATGATATTTTTAGAATTTTGATTTTTATTATTTAAGTAATCCTGATATATAATTAAAGGTGAATCGTTATCGAAAATTTTTGGTGTGTTTTGGGTTACGTCGTCGTCTTTTGGTGGGATGCGGCTAAGTGCATCGGCATTGGTGTTGAGTTTGCCTTTTTTATATACTATTTCATAATCGTACTCAAGTTTGAGGCGCCACCGAATTAGTTTTTGACTACACTGTTTTAGTGACATTAGCCATTGTAACGGTCTATGGTCTGTGTAAATTTTGAATTTGCGTCCGAAAAGGTATGGTCTGAAGTATTGGGTCGCCCAAACAATAGCTAAAAGTTCTTTTTCTATTGTTGAGTAGTTTGTCTCGGTCTCGTTGAGTGTTCTGCTGGCGTAAGCTACAGGAAGGTCATTGCCAAGGCTGCCTTGTGATAACACGGCACCTAACGCTACGTTGCTTGCGTCAGTCGTCAGATTAAATTCTTTCTCGAAATCTGGGTATTGGAGTAAGGGTTCATTAGTCAGTAAATTTTTGCAAAGTTCAAAACATTGTCTGTATTCAGGGTTGTTTATGTCAATAATTGCGTCCTTTTTGAAGCACTGTAAGAAGAATTGTAAGCACTTTGTGAGAGGTTTGGTTAATTTTGCAAAGTCTTTAATAAACTTCCGATAATAGCCTAAAAGTCCCAAAAAACCTTTAATTTGTTTACTAGTTTTCGGTATAGGATAATTTAAGATAGCTGATATTTTATCTGGATTCGGTCTCACGCCTTCGGGTGTAACGATGTGCCCGAGATAATCTACTTCTTTTTTAAAAAATTCCGACTTGTCAACTTGAATTTTGAAATTAGATTTTCTAAGTCGATCGAATACTAATTTTAAGTTAAGCAAATGTTCTTGAAGGCTAGTGCTAAACACAATTATGTCGTCGAGGTAAACGAGACATTTGTCGTGTGTAAGTCCGCGTAAAATGTTGTCCATAACTCGCTGAAATGTCGCTGGTGCGTTTTTTAGACCAAACGGCATTCGCAAGAATTCGTAGTGTCCGTCTTCAGTATTAAATGCAGTTTTAGGTATGTCTTGTTTGTCCATTTCTATTTGATGGAAGCCCGATGCCAAGTCGAGTGTAGTGAAATATTGACAACGTCCGAGTTTGTCTAAGAGGTCAGTAATGTTTGGAAGTGGGTATTTGTCACCTATGGTCTTTTCGTTTAATTTTCGGTAGTCTATGACTATGCGCCATTTTCTTTTACCGGATGCATCAATCTTTTTGGGAACTACCCAAATAGGGAAGGACCACGGGGAGTTGGAAGGCTTGATGATGTTTTGTTCTAACATTTTGTTTACCTGATTTCTTACTTCTTCCCTATGTACGTTGGGGTATCGATATGATTTGGTGTAAATTGGAATTTCATTTTGAGTTTTAATACTATGTTTTATTTGGTTGGTAAGAGTCAATTTTTGATCATCAGAATAAAATATGTCGGGATAGTCTTTAAGTAAATTTAACACAGCATTTCGTTCTTCAGAGTTCATATGTGCTGTTCTTATTTTCGAAAAATCAAAATTAGTTTTCTCAACGTGTGTCATGTTTAAATTTGGACCGGTATAAGTTTCATAATTATCAATTTTTTCTGCGATAATTGGTTTTAAGAGATTAAAATTTATTGCCTGGTCAGAAGTGTTAACGATTGAACATAATGCGTGGTAGTTATCTGCGACCGTAATGCACTCTGGTATTCTCAAATGTGTCGTTTTTATTTGGGGTATTAATACAGTTCCTTGTTTTATATCTACTTTAATTTTAATAATCTTTTCAGAATTTGGTTCTACAATATTCTTATTTATAACTGATATATTATTTACATTAGAATCATTTAATGATTTATGAAATTGAATTTTGATTTTTGCATTGGGTGTTATAATTAAATCGTTATGTGTATCAATTAGAATTTTTAATAATTTTAGATTATCCATGCCTAAAAGTAAGTCGAATTGTTCATGAAAGTTAAAAAGATGATACTTAAGATGTTATTAAATATCTTTGAAATGGGAACTCTTGTACTGTGTAGCTCAGTGGACGTGCCGTGAGCAGTGGTAATTTGAAACGGATCATTGCGAATGGAATTCTTGTAATATTTATGTGCTATGTCTGGTTTAATAAAGGATTTAGTACTTCCAGTGTCAACGAGAATTTTTAAATTATAATAATAATAATAATAATAAATCTTTATTGACTAATAAGTCAAAGGCGAGGTTCAGCCCAGGGCTGTTCTTCCACCTAACCTTACAAAAACAAAATTATACAGTAATACAAATAAATTATAAACACAAGGATGAAAAATACAAAAATTAAACGTACAGAGATATTAACAAACACGTGTTACATAAATATATAAATAATTAAATAATTAAATGCCAAACTAAAGTACATATTATCCAATAAATATATTTTTAATATGTTGACGAAAAGTAATTAAAGACAGAGATTTTAAAGAAGCAGGGATGTTGTTATACAATGTTGATGCCAGATACGAGAAGGAACCTTTATATTTGGACTTTCTAAAAGATGGTACAATATATAAGTCCTTAATTCGAAGAGTGTAATTATATTCTTTTTCAACAAGTTTATCAAACAAATAAGAGGGGGTGCCAGTCAATCTAATTTTATGTACCAGACAGAGATACGCAATTTTTACGCGATTGTCAATCGTGGTCATTTTGGATATCTCGCGGAATTTACTTATGTGGTCATATTTATTATGCTCGGGGGTTATAATGAAAGGAAGTTTGTTTTGGTGGTTAGTAAGATTTAATAGTTCGATTGTTGGAAAGGGTCGATGTCCGAGGCTGTTTCTCCTAAAAAACAGTTAGCGGATTGATCAGGAATATTATCGTTATTTATTTCGTTTTGGTCAGTAAGTTGTTCTTGTTCGTCACAATCATAATTTTCTAAATTATTAGCTTGTTCTATGTCTTCAATATTAAATAGTTCTTCTGCTACGTACTTAGGTAAATTTGATCTGAATTGGTTTTGTTCGAAGGGCCTTTGTCCAAACTGATTTTGTCTCTGGTGAAACGGATTCGGTTGAGAACGGGATTGTTGAGTGTTTCGGGTGGAAATACTCATTGGAGTAGGTTTTGGATAATTTTGGTTGGTAGATGGGCCTTGGTTATTGTGTGGCATATTATTTCGTGGTGTAATCATTTGTTGATTATTAGGACGTACTGGAGCTCTGTTATATGGGTTGGAATTATTAGGAAAAGGATTTGTATAATATGTTGGTCTAGGAGAGAAATGCTTTATGTTGTGTGTAGGTGGTTTGTGATTTGGTTTGAAATTGTTTGAGTTTGCTCTTAGATGGTTTGGAGATATGTTCAAATTGAAAGTCGTTCGCTAACATGCCTAGCGCGGAATTTAAATCAGAAGGATTTTTTGCTCTCATAAGCTGACCGATAGGTTCCTTCAAACCGCGTAGCAATATGCGTAGAGCATAGTTTTGAAAATAATCATTCATGACAAGAGCTACGGCAGCTGTAGCATGAGTTGAAATATAAGAAATTTGTAAATTTAAAATGTGCTGCAATCTTCCGTAAAAATCGAAAACAGTTTCATTTGAATTTTGCTTAAGATCGGTCATTTCAATATTTAATGTAAACCAATCGCGTTTATCTGCGAATGCGTTCAATAATGCATCTTTCAAATCGTCCCATGTTTTGACCGTACAACTTGCAATATTAATTGCAGCGTCGCCCTTAATTTTTGTTATTATACTATTCATCAGATATTCATTTTGGAAATCTGTTGGGTCGGCGACAATATAAAATTTGTTTACAAGTTTCTCGCAAATATCAATAAAACGAGGTAATAATTCACGTTCGCCATGAAATTCAGGCAGCATATCAAGGTATTCTTTTTTTAGAACTGGCACTGCCATTGTAAATTGGGGTTGTCTTATAATAAAATTTGTATTTAAATTAGTTTCAATAAAATCTTCAAGATCTGGTTCAGATTCTGAATTTGAGCTTGACTCAGAATTAATAAAAATAGTGTCTCTAAATGACATGTATGACTTACAGAAATATGAGTATCCACTTCATGTGCCCTGAAGTCGTCCACGGGGTTAAGAATGACGGCCGAAGTTCTCTGATGTTCGTTCAGATGGTTACGGATGTCGAATCTTGGCTTCTGGTGTAGTCTCGAGTTGCTCTGGTTGGTGTGGTTCGGAAAGGTTTTGATTTTTCTTTTTTCTTTTTTCTTGTTCGATAGCCAATTTAATCACAATGTGAAACAAATTATATTCGTTAATTTGTATTGACTATCCTACCAGGACTGCGCCACTTAACTTTCTCAAACCACCAACTTAGTTTTTAAAAAAGATTTATTTAAGTATTACAATTACATGTGTTTCTACTTCTAAGTCTGAATCTGAACTGGCTAACATTATTACATCTACATACTAAATAACTTTACATATTACTAATGTCACGTTCGGGGGAAGGTGTCTATGTCAGCAGTTTGGTGATGAGTGGAACACTATACCATATATATATATATATATATATATATATATATATATATATATATATATATATATATATATATATATATATATATATATATATATATATATATATATATATACCGGGTGTAATACGAAAAGTGAAACATAGGCGTTTAACATGGCAAATCAGTTTTTCCGTGCGCATTGCTTCCCTAATTATTTTAGGAAAAAATGTTTCAAATAAATGTTGTAAAGCATAAAATTCTACATCCGAATCAATAAACAAAATTCATTTTGACTACTTCAGAACTGCAGAAATTAAATTTGAAAATTCACGTAATTTCAATTTAATAGTAATAGCCATGAAATTAAAAACAAGAGATGAACAAATGCGTAACGTTTTATACGTCAAATTATTAGTATTTATTTTGACCAACTGTGATATTAAATCAATATTAGGGTTTATTATTATCAAAAATGAATAATTATTCAGATGAAGAAAAGTTCCTTCCTCTCCACTAATATCTTTGAGGGCCGTGATTTGACGGCTGGTAACCGCACTTCACGCGTAGAAATATATCACTTACCGAAATCTGCTTAGGCAGAGTGCCACACCCAGTAATGGGTAAAAGGCGTGATGATATATTTATTTATTTAAGAAAAGTTGCAAATAATTAAATGGCATTATTCTGGCCATAGTTTACGACTAATTTGTGGCTATATTAGCGCTATTTGGCAGCATCATGATATTCCTAGTACGGCAACTATTCAGAGGTTTATAGTAAAGTTTGAAAAGACAGGAACACTAAATTTCAAGAAAGAAATAAATGAAAGAATTTATAACAATGAAGAAAATATTCTTGCTTTAATAGAACTGGAGCCAACAATGAGTGTGCGGGAAATTTCCAGAGAACTAAATATAAATTTTATGACAGTGCATAGAATTCTCAAAAAACATAAATACATTCCTTTTAAATTTCAAAACCACCAAAATATTTTGGAACGAGATTTTGAACTGCGTGACTCATTCTGTGAAATAATGATGGAGAAATCAAATTGTAATAGAGAATTTTTAAGTAGTATTTTATTCGCAGATGAATGCACATTTACCATGAATGGCGAACCAAACTGTCATAATTATCGGTACTGGTCACAAAATAATCCACATAATATTGTAGAATCGAGGATACAATATCGTCATTCTGTCAATGTGTGGGCAGGAATTTTTGGTGATAAAATCATTGGCCCATTCTTCATCCAACGAATAAATTCAGCATCATATTTGAATTTATTAATTAATGCTGTTGGACCACAAATTGTTGAAACAAACAAAGAAAATATGTGGTTCCAGCATGATGGCTGCCCTGCACATAGCACTAGAGAAGTTTTGGAATATCTAAACCATGTATTTCGTGAAAGCTGGATAGGACGAAATGGACCAGTTAACTGGCCAGCACGGTCGCCAGATTTAAATCCGTCTGATTTTTTTTATGGGGCCATTTAAAATCTTATGTTTATAAAAAAAGATACCAGAATTTAGAAGAACTTAAAAATGCTATATTACAAGAATGCCAGAAAATAAATAATCGACAATTAAAGAATACTCAAGAAAGCTTCTACAACAGAGTAGGTTATTGTTTAGCTCAAAACGGTGGACTATTTGAACATCTAATTTAACAATTTAAGAATATTTAGTTTGTTGATGATTTTATTGCATTAAATTTATGTTACATTAATTAATTTGTTAAATAACAACCTACCTTAAATATTTTATCGAGTTTATTATTTTATTATTCTTAAATAATAAATCTAAAAAATAATTTGCCTTATTATTATTAAATTTTTATTTAGAAAATAAATATTTAGTACGTAAAAATGATTTTGACAATTTATTCTGACATTGACGTATAAAACGTTACGCATTTGTTCATCTCTTGTTTTTAATTCCATGGCTATTACTACTCGTATTAAATTGAAATTACGTGAATTTTCAAATTTAATTTCTGCAGTTATGAAGTAGTCAAAATGAATTTTGTTTATTGATTCGGATGTAGAATTTTATGCTTTACAACATTTATTTGAAACATTTTTTCCTAAAATAATTAGGGAAGCAATGCGCACGGAAAAACTGATTTGCCAAGTTAAACGCCCATGTTTCACTATTCGTGTTACACCCGGTATATATATATATATATATCAATGGAAGAATCGTAAATATATATATATATATATATATATATATATATATATATATATATATACCGGGTGTCTGTTTTAAAAGTGTATATAGGAGATTAACATGGGAAATCAGTTTATTGCATTCTGTTGCTCGGTGCTCTACCGGACTACAAAGATTGAAATGTCAATCGAAAGATATCATTTTTCTGAATCAAACGATGTAAAATACATTTCAATTTGCTAGTAATTTGGTCCCGTAAATTAATTTTTAATTTTTGTAAATTCACCGATTTATTAAATTTTTCATGAAAATAAATATCGTTACCTATGACTGTTTTGTTTTAGTTTCTTGCGAGCGATTTATTTGACGTTTCTGACGTTTTGATTTGACAATTTTTAAAATTTGGTTATTTACACTAATGACAAACGTATTTTTACAATAAAAATGTATTACGGAGGAAATAGTTACTTAAGAGTGCGACATCAATTTTCTATTACGTTTATGGATCGACCGATTCCAAGTGTAACCACAATTTAAAATTTAAAAATACGGCAGTTGTATCTACGAAAAGTACACATGAGCTCGGAAATCGCAATTTGGCAAGAACAGACGAACGTGCGTTATTGGAAAAAAGGGTTCTAGGAATGATAAATGTAGATCCTTTGTGTAGCACTAGATTTATTGCAAATGAATTGGGAGTACATCACAGCATTATTTGCTTGAAAAACAGGGCTAAAGAAAAATCCAAGAATTATTATTACAACTGGGACACTATATTCTCAAAAAAATAATATGTGGGCCGTAATTTTGGATTTCCACATAATTGGTCCGATAGAAATACGTGGCAATCTAAATTCCACAAATTTGGGATTGTTGCAGAATGAGATTGGTCCTGCAATAGAGGATGTTGCACGCCCAAATCAAGAGGTCTGATTCCAACAAGATGGATGTCCAGCACACTATAATAGGAACTTCCGAGAATATTTGGATTTGGCATTTCCTGGACGTTGGATTGGACGAGGAGGTGCTATTAACTGGCCTGCTAGATCTCCAGATTTTGCTCCATGTGACTATTTTTATGGGGTCACATAATAAGTCAAATTTATAAAAAAGGCACGAAGATATAAATACCTTTAGAGATGTTATAGTTAATTAATGTCGTCGTATAACTCCACGGCAACTACTTAATGAGCGAACAGCTTTTTATACTAGATTAGGTTATTGTCTTATTGAAAATGGTAGTGTTTTTTAATATTTATTATAATTATGTGTTAATGATTTTCTAATTAAAAAAAACACATTTGTTGTTTGTTTGAGTACCTAAATTTTATTGTGCAATATTTTAAAAACTTAACTCTTAATAAATTAATATTATTTAAATAAAACTGTTTTTTTTCTTACTTTTATTTATTTAGTAAAATTTGTATGGACAGTAACTAACGATATTTATTTATGTAAATAACCATATTTTATAAATTTTCAAGTCAAAATATCAGAAACGTCAAATAAATCGCTCGCAAGAAATTAAAACAATACAGTCATAGGTAACGATATTTATTTTCGTTAAAAATTTAATAAATCGGTGAATTTACAAAACTTAAAAGTTAATTTACGGGACCAAATTACAAGTAAATTTAAATCTATTTTACATCGTTTGATTCAGAAAAATGATATCTTTCGATTGACACTTCAATCTTTGTTGTCCGGTAGAGCACCGAGCAACAGCATGCAAAAAACTGATTTCCCACGTTAATCTCCTATATACACTTTTAAAACAGACACCAGTATATATATATATATATATATCAATGGAAGAATCGTAAATATATATATATATATATATATATATATATATATATATATATATATATATATATATATATAATATATATATAATGGAAATTTCTTTTATATCTTAAATTTCTAGTTACATAATCAACTTTTTTTCATTATTGTAATATTCCAAAAAAAATAAACAGACCATTTATATTAAATATAAGAATTAGGTTTAATTACATATTTTGTTAATAGTTGTAGTTTCAAAATATAGTATGCCATTTTCAACTATTTATTAAGAATAGAGTAGTCTTTGCATTTTGTATTTTTCGGAAGTATTGAAAAATAACGGGACTGGCTCAAATATTTACTTGTCTTGTTGTGAAAAACAGATGACGCAATATTTTATGGATACTTCAAACATATGTTATACTTTACCATTCAAAATTTTTTAAAATTCTTACTTTCTCTTCAATAGGAAGTTAGATACATTTTACCTTTCTATACAAACGTGTTACTGAGGCTAATGAAATCTAATAGTTATTATTACGTTTAATCACTAAAAACATGTTATATGGGTGTACAAATCAATCTGTGATCTCTAGTGGGAGTATGTGTATGTGTAGTCTAATTGAAAAAGTTTTCATTGCATAAGAAATGGCAAGTTATTATACAAAAAAATACAAGAGTATTGTGTATGTAAATGGAAATCGTAGGTTAGACTCACTGGGCCGTTGTCTGCGTCGCTGAACGTCCAGCTCATCGGCTCGGCGCCACGGCAGCCCAGCGTCAAGTCCGTGGCCGCGTCCACCGTCACCTCGGAGCGCTGCGGATAGATAAGCGCCACGTTCTCGAACTGCATCGCCACCGAACCTGGAACAAACACGAACATTGTCAGTATCAACGTTAAATATGGTTGTACATATCAAGGCATATTTATTAGCATCTTGATTAGACTAATCGTGAATAACGTGTGCCTTGTTGAAGTTCCTCCCGTTTTTAATATAAGAGTTACCTAAGTTCTACTTTTAAAGTTTAAAGTCAGATATATTGTTTATAACTCTCTAACGATAAATACATATCCGATTTACTTATTCATTGTGAAGCGACATAATTACTAATAATAATAAAGAAATACAAATTAATTAAATACTGATTGTAAACAACTACCTTTGCTTACATTTTTTAAGTGCATACTGTTATTGTAACGTATGGATTTTTTAAAAACATATTAAACGTATTTTGTAAATTTATACAAGTATAGGTGATCATAAATAAATAATAGTTATTTACGATATAAGTATCGTAATGTAAGATATTACGAAACTGTAAGGATAGTAGGCTTGTAAAACATACAAATAAAAAACAGTTGAGTTGACAAGTAAACAAGAAATGCATATTTGTAAAATGTCCTACAGAATATAATAAATTACTTAAAACTACGTGTTGTTTTAATTAAAAATAATACTAGTTGTACCCAAACTAGTACATGGCGCAGCCGGTGAAAAACTAAAACTTGAAAAATTTAATAACAGAAGTGAAAATTGTATCAAAAAGCTAAAGTGATAAAAAAAATGGAATTTAAACCGCCAAAAAGTCTCGAATTGTCAGGACACATTTGTGAAAACTTTCGGAAGTTCAAACAAGCCTTTTCAATATATATGAAAAGCCGCAGGTCATGAATCAAAGAAAGATGACGTTAAGATTGTCATATTACTTAATGTAATTGGAGAAGATGCAGTCGAACTATACAACACATTTGATTTAAAAGATGAGAAGTCATTCGATAAAGTATTTGAAGGATTTGAAAGTTATGCTAATCCTAAAAAGAACATCGTAATGGAAAGATTTATATTTAATAGTAGACAGCAGCAAGAAGGTGAAACTTTTTACAATTTTCTAACAGAAATAAAGAAGTTAGTAAAGTCGTGTGAATATGGTGACCTGAAGGATAGCATTTTGAGGGACAGAATTGTCTTGGGACTGAATGACAAAGGATTGCAAGAAAGACTACTACGCAGCACAGACTTAAGCCTGAGTAAAGCTGTTGAAGTATGTCGAGCAACTGAGATGGGAAAACACAAGCAGAAACCATCCAGTCCAAAGCAATTACCATAGATGAAATACACAAGAAATTTAGTCAGAAGACAGAGCAGAAAACACAAAAATATAGTGAAGGTAACAAAGTATCTAATAAAAAGAACAGAAGAATCACCCCACCCTCAAGGAGTGAGTGTGTCTTATATTTTTACGTGGCGGCACCTGCCTTGCGGCTCTATCCGCCACGGCCCCCATGGGCTCGGGATTGAGGACCTATCTAATAAAAAGAACAGTAATTATAATAAAATTTCAAGTAGTAATAGTGATAGTAATTTAAATGGGTACCAGTGTAGAAAATGTGGGTACAGACATTTAAGAGCCAATTGTCCGGCATATGGCAAATGGTGCTTACTTTGTAATAGACTTAATCATTTTAAAATAGGTTGTAGATTTAAAACTGTAAATATGATAGTTAGTCCTAGTGGTAATGAAAGTGACAGTTCCAGTACTAGCTTGAATATTGGTACTATAAAGTGTTTAACAGTTAATTCAATAAATAAAGAATCTCGTTGGTATCAAATTGCTAAAATATGTAATAAAAATGTTAAATTAAAATTAGATACTGGTGCTGAAACCAGCTGTATACCATTAGCAGTTTTAAATAAATTGTCTGCTAATATAAAAATAATTAAAAATAATATAGTTTTACTGTCGTATGGAGGTAGCAAGTTAAATTCATTAGGGACTGTAAAATTAGAGTGTAAAATAAATAATGTTTTTAAAACTATTAACTTTGTGGTGGTAAATAACAAGTTTGATAGTGGTGAAGAAATTTTAGATTTGGCAGATTGTTTAGCGTTTAATTTAATAAAAAGTGTACACTCTGTAGATAATAATGATATAATAAAGAACGAGTTTGTTGAAAAATATAAAGATTTGTTTAGTGGGCTAGGAAAATTTGATTATAAATGCAAAATAAGAATAGATCCAAATGAAATGTCTGTAGTTAGGCCACCTAGAAGGATACCATTGGCCATAGGGGAGAGAGTAAAGACAAAGTTAGACCAGTTAGAACTTGATGGAATAATAGAGAATGTTGATGTACCAAAAAGTTTTGTTAGCAATATGCTCATAGTAGAAAAACCTGATTCTAGTATTAGAATTTGCCTTGATCCTAGTGATTTAAATAAAGTTATTAAGCGTGAGCGTTATCTAATTCCAACTGTAGACGAACTTTCAAATAAACTTGTTAATAAGAATATGTTTACAGTAATGGATCTTAGAGATGGGTTTTACCAGGTGGAATTAGATAATGACTCAACAGACTATTGTACGTTTTCAACACCATTTGGGCATTATAAATTCTTAAGAATGCCATTTGGGCTAAAAATTGCTCCAGAAGTATTTCAAAAGTGCACTGAAAATTTTTTTGGTGACATTGAAGGTGTATCAGTATATTTTGATGATATACTAATACCTGCTAAAGATAGTGAGGAACATGAAAAGATCATGAAACAAATAGTTGACAGAGCTAGAAAATATAATGTAAAATTTAATTTAAATAAATTACAATTTAAAATACCTGAAGTTAAATACGTTGGTCATGTCTTTTCAGCTGCTGGTATAAAACCAGATCCCGATAATTTAAAAACAATTTCTGCTATAGGAGCTCCATCTAATAAAAAAAAACTCCAAAGAGTACTAGGTTTCGTAAATTATCTAAGAAACTATGTACCGAACATGGCAACGATAACAGCGCCTCTAAGAGCGCTACTAAAAAATAACATTGAATTTAGTTGGAGTACAATACATGATAAAGCATTATCTCAAATTAAAGACTCAATAGCTAAAGCTCCTGTACTTGCAAATTTTGATATTGATAAAGAGATAACTATTCAGTGTGACAGTTCAAAAGATGGTAAACCAGTTTGTTATGGTTCGAGATCATTAACAACAACAGAAAAAGGATACGCGCAAATTGAAAAAGAAATGTTGGCCATTGTAGCAGCATGTAATAAATTTCATTATTTTATATGGGGTAAAAAACAACCAATTCAAATATTAACTGATCATAAACCCATAGTGTCAATAATGAAAAATAATGTAGGGGATGTTAAATCTAGCAGACTACAAAGAATGCGTTTAAAAATTCTTAAATATAATTTAAAAGTTAATTACTTACCGGGTAAGTTAATGCACGTAGCAGATTTATTGTCACGGTCATTTGTAAAAGATAAAGTGGCAGATGATCCAGCCATGTTGCAGTTAGTACATGCATTAGCAAAGTATATAAAAGTTTCAGATAGAGTTAAAAGTAAAATATATTAAAAACGGATGGCCAAATGAAAAAACTCTAAGTTCTGAATTAAAGCAATATTATAAGCTACAAGATAAATTGTGCGTAGAAAATAATTTATTGTTTATGAGTAATCGAGTTATCATTCCCATGTCTATGCGTAGTTTTATATTAAAACAGCTACATGATGAACCCCACATGGGTATTGAGAAATCAAAGGCCAGGGCTAGGCCAAATATATCAGTTGATATACTACAACATGTTAAAAAGTGTAGACTGTGTGATAAATATCAAGCAAAGACTTGTAAAGAACCATTACTACCACATTTAATACCAAATTTGCCATTTGAGAAAGTAGGTGTAGGTTTATTTGAATTCTCAAATAGTGATTATTTAACACTCGTAGATTATTATTCAAAGTGGATTGAGTTAATAAAATTAAAAAATTAATCTTGTACAGAAATAATTAGTAAAATTAAAATTATATTTGCAACGCATGGTGTACCACAAGAAATAGTGTCGGATAATGTTCCATTTAATTCATGGGTGTATAAACAGTTTGCACAGGAGTGGAATTATAATTATACTTTTAGTAGTCCAAGGTATCCTAAGTCAAATGGGCTGGCTGAGAAGGCTGTGGGTATATGTAAACGTTTACTTCAAAAATCAAACGATCTACAGAGTGCACTATTAGAATATCGAAATACACCAATAACAGGACTAAAATATTCGCCAACACAAATGTTGATGAGAAGATTAACTAGAACAAAATTACCTATAAAGACATCTTTGTTAAAACCACATGTTAAGACAGATGTAAAAGAACAACTTGAGCGTGGTCAAATTAGTTACAAGAGCAATTATGATAAAAGTGCTAAAGATAGACCCGAGTTTCAACAAGGTGATAATGTTCTTTTACTTAAAGATAAAATTTGGGAACATGCTCAAGTTGAGTCTAAGTGTGATACACCTAGATCATATGTTTTAAAGGATCAAAATGACAATAAATATAGTAATTATTTGAATTTAACATTCAATGAATCTGCTGATATATGTGAAGCTACTAATAAAAATAATAATTTAAATTCTTTAAGTAATGAACCAGCAGTCATGAATTATTCAAATCAATCAGACTCATCCGTTGTAAAAACCAGGTCTGGTAGAATAGTTAAGTCTCCTGCTAAATATGAAGATTTTGCAAAAGGGAAGGTGTAATGATAGTAGGCTTGTAAAACATACAAATAAAAAACAGTTGAGTTGACAAGTAAACAAGAAATGCATATTTGTAAAATGTCCCACAGAATATAATAAATTACTTAAAACTAAGTGTTGTTTTAATTAAAAATAATACTAGTTGTAACCAAACTAGAAAATTGTCCAATGAGGCCGCAGGCCTAGTTGGGCAACCCATTGAGTTTCGTAATAATACATTACGATACGAATATCGTACAACGTTTTATCTACTGTCGTGAATTTTATTTAAAAATATAATAAAAATAAATATTTTGACGTTTCAAAAATAAAAACATTAATGAAATTACAAAGAAAAACGCTAAGTTGCCATGAATTCTGATTCTTATGCTTGTATTGTTTATTGTTCTGTCAATTTTTTGTTTACGAAAATGAGCAAAAATGAGTCGAAGTGATAGTGAAAGTATTTCGTCTGATGTGGAAATTCTTGCGTGTGGAGCACTTTCCACTATAATACCTGCGAAATCTGAACAAAAGTACAACCAGGAATATGTGAGATTTGAAGAATGGTGCAATACGAAGAAAGTAAAAAAGGCAATTTCTGAAAAAAAATTGCTTGCCTATTTTGCGGTTAAGGCGGAAAAGAATAAGCCATCTACATTATGGACGCACTATTCTATGTTAAGAACAATGATTTCATTAAGAATAAAAGTCAACATACGTAAATATACACAATTATTGGCGTTTTTGAAACGAAATAATGATGGCTATAAAGCTAAAAAGTCAAACGTGTTTTCAAAAAATTATGTACATAGATTTTTACAAGAAGCTAACGACGACCGCTATTTAATGTTAAAGGTAGTAATTATACAGGGGCGGATCCAGGGAGGGTCATGGGGGTCATGACCCTCCCCCAGACATGGACTTTTTTTAATGTTGGCCCTAATACATAATAATGATGTCATTATTTACGATAACTCAATTGTTAAACAAATTAAATAGAAAATATTATCTAAGAACTTCAAATTCGAAAATAATTAAGAACTATTGTTTGATGTATTACTCTAATAAATAGCCCAAAACCAATTTTTTGTGTGGATATTATTTCGACCCGCAGATGGGAGAGGTATTCTATTTGAGACCTAGTCAAGTACACTGCTCGACAAAAAAAAAACCGGACACTTACATTTTTGAAAATATTACGTTCCTCTCGTTTCTGTCGAATAAATTATTATGTATTTTTGAATTATTATATATATTCAAATGTTTACGAAGCAAAAATTTCAAATTATCTTATATTTGTGAAAGATTTATTAGATTATTTTGTTTCTGTAATAATTTATTGAAATAACTTTGTCTTGTTAAATTTGTTTAAAATTCATTTGTTTTTGTTTTGGTGAGGTTGAAAAGTTTCAATTGTCTGTTATAAATGCTTTTATGCATAATTTTATACACAAATTTTAAAATGAGACCTGAAGATTTTGCCAGAGCCGTTGCATTAACTGAAGATGGACGAAGTGTTCGATATATTGCCGCAACTTTAAATTTGGCACGAAGTACAGTGAATGACGCTATTAGACGATGCCATGGCACTGGACAGTATATAAGAAGACCAGGATCGAGTCGTAATCGAGTAACTACAGATCGAGATAACCGATTTATTGTATCCATGATTCTCCGTGATCGTCGTGAAACTGCTAGTACCGTCTCTCGACGATTAGCTGACGTTCGAGGAGTGACAATTTCGGCAAGAACGGTATCTCGGAAGTTAAACGAAGCTGGACTTCGATCCAGTAGGCCAGCTACCGGGCCAGAATTGCTCCCAGCTCATCGAACAGCACGCCTTCGATTTGCCCAAAATCATGCCAATTGGGATATCAATGTTTGGCGAAGACCTGGAGAACGATATGTGGACTGTAATA
Organism: Pterostichus niger; assembly: GCA_947425015.1. Lineage (NCBI taxonomy): Eukaryota > Metazoa > Arthropoda > Insecta > Coleoptera > Carabidae > Pterostichus > Pterostichus niger. The sequence continues at coordinate 14,380,360 of OX380337.1, forward strand.
TCACCAAGAACTCCGTTTCATGGACGCTCTATTATGGTATGGGCTGATGTATCTTTGGAAGGACGTATGGCCCTTATCGTCATGAATAATGGGATTATAAATGCACACAGTTACATAACGGACTGTCTAGATTGTCACGTTGTTCCATATACTCCTTTTATAGGGGATCAATTTATTCTTATGCATGATAATGCAAGGCCACATATCGAAAATATTGTCAACAGATATTTGGATGACATATTAACACAATGGATTGGCCACCTCGCAGTCCTGATCTCAATCCAATAGAGCATGTATGGGACATGTTAGGACGTCGTGACTGCCAACATTTGCACTTAGAAAATCAACTTCTAATTCAATAATTTTTGTATTCTATCGAAGAACCGTTTAGATATTGAAACTTTATGATTTAAAAATTGTTGGCGTTCTTAGGAGAAATTTTTGACGTGAAAAAGAAAATACCTCCCACCCCGAGACAAAATTCACTCCATGACCCCCCCCCCCCTAATTCGAAGTCTGGATCCGCCCCTGTAATTATATTGTGTCAATTTATATTAAAATTGATTTATGAATATCTTGTTCTTTTTTAGGTTTCTTTAATTATTGGTATCTTTGGAGCTTGTCGTAGAGAAGATAACTTATTTAAAGCTAGCAGATATTGAAGAAAAAGAAACTTTTATTAAGATTACGATACCAAAAACTAAAACCAAAATTATTAGAGAATTTGTAATTACTAAATAAATAAAAATAAATATATCATCACGCCTATTACTCACTACTGAGTGTGGCACTCTGCCTAAGCAGATCTCGGTAAGTGATATATTTTTCGCATGAAGTAATTACTAAGGGAAATATTACAGGATGTGACTGCTTGGATATTTTCAGAAAATATTTTCACCTTTGCCCAAAAGCTGTATACCACGATCGTTTTTTCCTATTTTATAAAAATGGGAAGTGCACTTCTCAAGCTGTAGGAATAAATACTTTTGGGCGCATATCAAAAGAAATAGCTACGTTTTTAGGTTTATCAAATCCGGAGAGCTATACAGGTCTTTCCTTCAGACGATCGTCAGCATCGCTGCTGGCGGACGCAGGTGCTGATATGAATATTTTAAAGCGACATGAGAGGTGGCGATCATCAAGTGTTGCAGAAGGCTATGTTGAAACTTCTATTGAAAATAAAAAGAAAATTGCTGCTAAAATAATGGGAGAAAATGAAATATTAAATAATCAAAACTCTAATACTAATATTAATTGTGTTGATTCAACTTCGGCTGGAATTAATATTTCTGGCTGTAAAAAATATAATTCGTAAATGCGTTCTGTACTAGGTTAAGCATGGTTATTAGTGTTTTTTTCGATTTCAAGGTCAAATGATTTCTACCGCTAATTGTTAGTATTTTTCCTATATTCTGCTCGCTGAGGGGAAACTTTTCACAAATTTTCAGCGAAATCGAAGGTGAAGTAGCTCCTTTGCAGGTTTACCATTAATTTTTCTAAAGAATGAAGCGCTGCTAAGAAAGTCACAAATAGTTCATGCTTTAATTACCTACCCAATATACAATTAATTTTATTGTTCTTATAATTATATTTGATTTTAAGTTAATTATATGTACAAAGCACAACGCGAATAATTTATTTAATTTGTTTCCTGAAGTATTAAAACCCCTAGATTTTAAATCGTAATTCGCTAATTTTCAGTCATTAACGCTGGTGTATCACTAGGTTCAGCGTAATAATAAAGAGTTATTAATATTTGTTAAATAGTAGAACTTGCAAAATTAAATAATTTTAAGTGACCTTGTTTCACTAAATTTTGCGACACACACACTTCATGTGATGTGAAAGGAATATATCATTCACGTACACGTCTCAAATTTCTAAAACGAATTTGTACAATTTCATAAAAATAATTTCATTCTGGAATTGTAAATAATTTCATTGCCAATTGATAAACAGTTAAAATCTCAATTGTGCGTGGATAAGTGATAACTACCATGATTTGAGTTCACTACTTCGTAACCATGAAATAGCGCAATTTCTTTAAATTTTTAAGATTTGATTTCAACTACAATTTCGTTTGTAACTTCATTTCCACTATTTGGGGGCATAGATCTTATAATTTGACTACGAGTAACTACATGTAAAGACTGGGGAATGCTTAGGATTGAGAGAGAAGCCTTCATTTGAATAAAATTTCCAATTTGAATCATACTTCGATATCATCAATTGATAGATAATGGTAACGAGAAGGAAAATTATATATGCATAATGTATTATTAAATATTTTACTAATTTTTAATTTTTTTTTAATAATAATAATAATAAATAATATATCATCACGCCATTTACCCATTACTGGGTGTGGCACTCTGCCTAAGCAGATCTCGGTAAGTGATATACCAGCCGTCAAATCACGGCCTCCAAAGATATTAGTGGAGGAGGAGCCACAGGGGTAGATTTTTTAAATTGCTGAAAATTGTTTGTCTGCTGTGGGGATCGAACCAGGGTTCTCAAGATCCACAGGTCGACTCGATACCACTGAGCCACCTACCCCATCTTTTTTAATTTTGTATTATCAGTTTATCATATTTCTTACTACTATTTTTTTTTTAAAGACTATCGATTATTATTATATTTCATTATTTGTAATAAAAGATAATAATTTTGTGAATTGTCATAAAATTACAATAGACTCAGTACTCGACTTGAAAATTATCATTTTGTCGGTATGGAAGATGTCGTGAAGGCTTGAGGTTTAAATAAAATACTTATATTTTTTTGTCAATAGATGTAGTGACCGATGCACACGAGATGTAGTTGGCTCCCTCTACTATTGTCTACTATGTCAAACGTGTGTCACGCTGTAGATTTATGAAATTGCTGTTGAACATTTTATAACATACCTACTTCAATCTTTTATCAATAAAGTGTTTGTGGAAAAAATAATCTGCTGGTGTAATTTTGAGTGCGGTTATTATTTTTTTATAAATAAATGAATCAAGATTAATATATTTAACATTTACAGAGAAATTATACATAAAAAAATGTTTGGCTTTGTAGATATAATCAAAGATTTTTGTCGTTTCATTTGCAAACTGGCTGGAGACTGTTATTATTCTTTGTTAATTATCGTTATCTCCGTTCTTCTTATGACACAGTATAGGGAGAATTATTACAAGAAAATTAATGTTTCTGCTTATAAGATGATGATTATGAACACTTCAATATACAAGTTGAGACTTAAAAAAACCACATATATATTAAATCACTTTACAATAAGCTAATTTATAAAGTACGTTTTGTGAAACCTATCCCTGTAATTGAACTGTCCTGTTTCCAAAATATATTAGGAATGAGAATCATAAAATTTGTTTTTAAATGTACGAATATATTTTATTAATAACTTGACAATGAAAAATAACTAAACAAAATATCATTGAAATTAATAAATAATTTCTTAGAATGTAAATAAAATTAACTAATTACTCGTAGAAAGAAACTAGTACGATTTTGCAAATTCTATAGTGGTACGGTTTAAGAGAATTTGTATACTTATTAAAATATCGACATAACATTGATTGATAGTAGTTACAAAATATGCACAAAATAAATTTAAACAAATAACACAATAAAGCTAGTGTTCAAAAATGCAAGAATGTAAAGAGAAATTTTGCTTTGTAATTAATATCAGCTAAATAAATGCAATAGAATTTGACTCACTTGATTTCTGATGCTTCTGTAACTCGTAACCATGTAATACTTCATTTTGTTTACCTATATGACTGACTTACAATTTGAATTAATATATTTGCTTCTCAATGCTGCTCACGTTAAGTAACTAAAGAAATGCTTAACAGGTACGATTTAGTTGACCAGTACGCATTAAGTAACTTTTGCCTGTATCGTTCTTTTCATTTCAGTAGTACATCTAATTAGTAATCATCTTTGTAGGTAGCGCTATTTCATGCTAAATGAGAATACGGACCCTGCATCTGAATCTGTTATCAAATGTAAATTTGCTCATTCAATCATTTTTTAAATTGAGTTTAAAAGATACTAAAAATGTAATTAATATATTTGGAAACAATGCCATCGAAATTGAATTCAAGGAAAACTTTATTTTGTCAATTAAATAAAATCCAACAATAATGCAATTATTCTGAGCGAAATGTTGCAAATATTATGTCTTTGCATATGGCTAACTAAAAATATATCTATTTATACAATTTTAAATCCAGGTTTTACATTCACTAATCAGTAAAATATTTCAAATGCAGAAGTTTATTCTCTATAATTCTTATGTGAAATAATATGGGAAGCAAGCATTATGTAAAACCTGCTTTTTCACGTTTAAAACTTATGGTCTGCTTTTCACTTGAGACACTTTATAATCTTCATTATTTCTTCAAACTTCACTTAGTATTTACTTTTAAAAACATTTATTTGTGTTATTGTAATTTTTTCTCACTATTATCACTAACCGAAGTCAGCAACGAAAAAGTGTCACAGTTATCTACCTATACTCGTATAAGTAAAATGACGTGATGCCATTATATCTGGTTTCGTTTCTCAAAAGGCACAAACAAACTTGTTTTTACTAATGTCAGATTTGAACAGTAATAATTTAGATAAAATTTTATGAACTTACCTTGAATGATCACTAAAAGTATCGCAACAATGTATGTTGCGTCTAACATTTTTATTGATAGTATATTAAGCGATATAAACACAAACTCTACGAAATTTGAAAGGTTTCTCCGCGACACCAAAGACTGAACTGATTCAAATGCTGCCAGTTTATCTTCCACAAAACTTTTCCTTACATTATTATTTGTTCAGATTATCACACAGTGGTTAACCATGCACAACATCAGCCGGATATTCCAATTTTATCAACTTAGTTGATAAGTACATTTTGTGGTGCTTTTACGGACAACGTGGTCACAACAGGTAAATTTTTAAGGTTCGTGTACAGCCTAAAATTATGCTTGTTTTTTCCTATGACTGACAATGTCAAAATTACTAATTCGGATTAAATTATCCAATTAGCAGTTATGTTACTCAATAAGAAGATTAAATATCCTATACTGAATCAGACTGAGTAATGTAGGTAAATGTTTAGATTATGTTTGTATATAATATTTATAATATATTATACTTGTATCGTATGAATAAGGAAATATACATATTTAAAGATTGTAAGGTTTTTGTTTTTATTATACACGTACCGGCGAATGAGGCTGTACAACCCTGTGCGAATCTTGTGAAACCAGTTATAACAGGTCATATTTTGAGTTTTTTTATAAATGTAATTGCGGTTCGTTTAATCGTTTTATGCCGATCCCTCCAGTTTAAAATGAAAACAGTATAATTGTTGTGCGTTTTGCTGGTGCAATTAGTCGTCTAACATTAATTTCGTTGTTTTCTATACGTATTGTTTTGCGGTTTTTAATGATCATGTCTACTATTTCTTTTGTTTGTACGTATATACGTATCCTGTTGTTGGAATTTCTGAATGCGAATATGACATTTTTGGGACCTATGATGTTACCTATGCCTATTATATAGTCTTTAACCTTCCTATTATCCTGAAGTAAATATCATACATTTGGTGTTTGGGTCATATTAACCCAGACTAAAATTATTACATTTTGAAATCATTATTAGTTGCGTATGTAATTTTTATTATTATAAATTAATTAAATAGTGTAATACAATACCGAATACGATTATATATACACAAAAAAGAGTAATTAAACATTAATTCAAATATTTATTACAAAGAAATGAAAAATGAAGACAGCTATAAAACAATTATAATTATTCAATATAATTACCACAAAATATATTGGCATGTTCTTGACATACAAACATTGTGCAAGATTTACATTTTTTGCTTGATTTTAGATCCTGTTTAGAGCCGCATTGTTTATATCTTCCTCGTTTCAAGTCACTCGTAGTTGAATCAGCAATTGCGTCTAGTGGTTTTCGAACGCTTAGTTGTATATTCTTAGTTTTCTTTCTTGACGTAATGCTTCTGTTAATTCATATCCCAATTCTTTCAAAAATAAACGCCTTTTGTGCAGTTTGTTACGTAATAATTTGGATGAACATTAGTACTCGTAAACAAAACGAAAGCATTTATACCAGGCAAATCTAGCATATTATAAAATAGGCATACTGACAATCTCTTAGTTCCTCGTTTGCAAGTATATGTGCTAGCTAACTTGTCCGTTGTATCTACACTTCTTTTTGTTTGATTATAATGTAATATTATCTCAGGTTTCTTTGGAACGTATGACGTAATAGTTATATCGTACTGGAAACCATGGAAGAATATTGATCTTTATCACGTTGTGGTAGAAACTCTTTAGGAATCTCTGATTTATTTTTTCTAAGAGTACCAACTAAAGTTAATTTTTTTTACCGAGATCTGCTTCGGCAGAGTACCACACCCAGTAATGGGTAAAAGGCGTGATGATACATTTATTTATTTATGTAAAATGTGACAGTTTGAAAGATACTTACTACTCAAACTGAAATTTGACTGGGATTGCAAACTTGAAATTAGGCGCCAATTTTAAATTTAGAATTAATATTTTCCTTGCATTTAACGAGTTAAATAAGTTCAGAAGCTTGAATTTCTCTGAAAAGTAACAGTTCTCATTATTTACCTAGGTCAATAATAATCCATTATTGACCGTTGTTAAGGACACTGTAGAGAAAAACAATTTCACGACAGAAAACGAAGTCAATAATGGCAGGTTGCTAGGCTAGTAGTGAAAAAAATAAAATTGTTGTTTTGCATTTATTTATAACTGATTTAGAAAAACAAGATATGTTACATAAAATTCTTGTCATAAATATCAAACAATGACACCATAATTGTCATTACAAAATTAATATAATTAAAAATGATTAATTCGGAATGGGGATATGACTATCTTTCACCAGATCCCCGATGGTCATAGACAGGAATGTACTGATCTCTGTCTCGTACTCCACCAGCATATGTTGCAGACTTCTCCGCACTACTGCGGATATGACTGCTGCTTTCTGGGTCGTTCATAAAGCCGGTCATGAAGAACTACATACAACAAAAATAATATTCATATTTAACTGTTCACGTAACACAAATAATAAACAGAAATAAGTGTATGAAATTTTGCAGAGATTGTTTATTATTAATTGTGTAAATCACTGATATATAGTAATACTGGATCGCTAACTTGTAGGGTTTTATGAAAGCGAGAAACGAGTTTGATACAGGCAGGTGTCGTACACTTCGAACACTTCTGCGCCTGCGACACCAACACAAAAGGTAAAAATTATTTAGGTTTTATATCAAGTTATGAAGGAATAGAAATATGTGTATCAATCAGGGACGCATAAATCACGGAGCCATGGAGCCATGGCTCCAGGACCCCCGACGTTTAGGGGCACCGTCCAGCGGATATCTATTTATCAAATTTATATCACTATTTTTAAAATTTATTATACTAATTATATTCATATTATAATTCACAAAATATGTAATTTTGATATTCTACAACTTATAGTAGAGACAAAATTCCGTGCTCTACTGCCATTTATTTTCCAGTGCGCCATACATAGGACATAGGAAGAAGAACGGAGTCGCGAACAATGTGGCTGAAGCAACACTGTGTCTTGTTCTGTGGCTCACATCGGCGCACTGCACTTCGCACAACTCATACGTATAAATATAAATATATCATCACGCCATTTACCCATTACTGGGTGTGGCACTCTGCCTAAGCAGATCTCGGTAAGTGATATATTTTTTCGCGTGAAGTGCGGTTACCAGCCGTCAAATCACGGCCCTCAAAGATATTAGTGGAGAGGGAGCCACAGGGGTAGATTTAAATTGGTGAAAATTGTTGGTCGGCTGTGGGGATCGAACCAGGGTTCTCAAGATCCACAGACCGACTCTATACCACTGAGCTACTTACCTACCTACCTACCTCATAGTTATAAGATATTTTGGTGTCTAGTGTCGCATACATTTTCTGCCACATTTACCTACAACCAACGTACGTACGTTAATAGTTATTTACGAAGTAAGTGCGGGAAGACGATGTTCCCGCATGAGCGCATTTTTGAAGCACGAGCGAGTGTGTTTAAAAGCGCGAATGAGCGGAAGACGTCTTTACGCACGTAGAACCATCATCTGTAAATGCAACTTGTGCGAGTACACCAGAATTTGCAAATTTATCAATTGCAAACCAAGCTGCTCTAGGAACTTCGATTTCTAATTGTCAAAATTTTACTATAACTGTTTATAATAACACTTGTAACAATAGTGGTTCTTCCCAATCTAAAATTATTGTATTTTTAGTTAAATATCAAACCTAACCTAAAGTAGATTAATTAATTTAAGCATTTTATGTTGTTATAATCTTACTTTTCCATTGAACTAAGTTGTAATATTTCACAATAAGTGGACTTAAAAAAAAATACAAGTTCAGTTTAAACAGTAGGGAGGAGGGGGCCCAATGATTAATTTCGCTCCAGGTTCCCGATTGCCTTAATCCGACCCTGGTATCAATTAAATAATAATGACAATAAAAAACCATTTTTATTAGTCAAACTGATATTTTTGACACGAAACATTTGTACTTATTAATTTTTCTTACTTAGGTCAAGTAATAAAAAAAATCTGATGTGCACACCACATGACATCCTTGTACTGTACCTACATTTTTTTTATTGCACATATTTGACGTAATTTGACATTGAAATTATTTTTTAAATTTTTTTCTTATTTTTTGTTCTAATCCATAGCTAACTTAATTACAAAAAACATGAAATATATAATTTTTAAATTTAGATATTTCGCTTATACAAAAGGCTAATTTAATAATTCTTAAAGTGCTAGACGCAGAATTAAATTCTCTAACACTTTTATTTGCAGCATTTATTTCTAATATCAAAATAATACCATTTTTTAAAAAGAAAAACTGTTAGCAGCTTCATGTAATGTATCACTTCCGGTTAGTTCATTTTAACCAAAATCAATTGTGGTATTTCCATTCATATAGTAGTCTTATATAACAAATTTGTAAAGTTTTGGATTATATTTTAATATAGTTATTCATGAAAATCTATTATAGGCTTTAAGTAAAGTACCACTTCCGGATGTTACATTATGACCAAAAATGGAGGTACACAGCTAGATGTTATAACAGTCCTAAATACAAAATTTCAACTTTCTACGGCTTACCGTTTTTGAGTTTCGCGAGATACATACATACGTACAGACGTCACGACGAAATTAGTCAAAATGGATATCAGGGATGGTCAAAATAGGTATTTGCGCTGAAATCTCACAAACGAAAATTTTCGCGATTACAATACTTCCTTTTCTTCGTACAAGGAAGTAAAAATCAGTAGATAATAAAAGTTATAATAACTATTCAAAAGTTTTTCCATTTACCGTCAAAAAAAAATTTTGCAGACAATTATTTAATTTTTTTTAACACAAAATCATAATAGTTCAGACGGCACAAAATTTTACCTTAATGACATTTCATTTATAAAAAAAAACAAACAAATATTTTATTTTTACAAACATTATATTATTATCGTAAAATATATAATTTCAACTTGAAATAGCAACAACAAAAAATAGTTTTGATAACAATTAGGTTTTAAATCAAATAAAATTTACTATAATAGACAATTTAGGATACTACGGTGACATATACATTTGGCACAGTGTACTCTATAGCACGCTATATTAGTTTTTATTTAATAGTTCGAGATATGCTGGTCTGAAATTTAATTAAAGACGTCTTAAATACATAGAATGTATTTTTCTCATTGCATGGGTAAAAATTGAATTTCAAATAAATAAATAAATATATCATCTCGCCTTTTACCCATTACTGGGTGTGGCACTCTGCCAAAGCAGATGTCGGTAAGTGATATATCATATATTAGTTACCAGCCGTCAGATCACGGCCCCCAAAGATGTTAGTGGAGAGGGAGCCACAGAGGTAGATTTAATTTTGGTGAAAATTGTTTGTCGGCTGTGGAGACAACCAGGGTTCTCTAGATCCATAGGCCGACTCGATACCACTGAGCCACCTACCCCATTGAAATTGAATTTTAGACGTCTCTAATTCATTTTAAGACGTCTTTAATTGAATTTCACACGTTTTTAATTCAATTAGAGACGTCTCTAATTAATTTATTTTAAAATACATGTCTTTTATAGTTTTTAATATCAATTTTGGATATCCAAAATAAATTAAAGACGTCTTTAATTTGAAAAACATCCGAAATTAAAAACATTTTCATAATTTAAATCATATCCGTAATTGAAATAAATCTACATAATTCAATTAAATTTCCCGAATTGGCCTACCATATTGGCAAGTAGTCACATTATTTCGTCAAGTATAATTGAATTGTAGTTGGCAAATGTAATCCAAATAGATTAGCTATCACTACAACTAACCTATTTGGAGATGACTTTGAATTATGAATATGCTTTGAATTATAGAGATGTATTTGAATTACGGAGTTGACTTTTAATTATAGATATGTTTTAAATTATGAAGATGTGTTTCGATTTAAAGACGTCTTTAATTAATTAAGGTTAAAAAAATTTAGTTATTGAAGTCTTTTATTCCTGTTGGATGACTCTAATTAATTTTTGATATATTTAATTAAATTTTGATATCAAAAATTAATTCTGGATGTCTTTAATTAATTTTTAATATTATAAATTGAATTTTAGACGTCTATAATTGAATTTAAGTCGTCTTTAATTGAATTTAAGAAGTATTTTATTCATTTTCAGACACCTATAATTAAATTTTTAGTATCAAAAATTGAATTTAAGACGTCCTAAAATGTTCTAATTTGTGATATCACAAATTTAATTAAAGACGTCTTAAACTAAATTAAAAACGTCTTAAATATAAAAGGCGTCACTAATTCGCCAAGCATATCCTAAATTAGTAAATAAAAACAAATATGGCATGCCACAGAACCCGGTGTTTGTTTCAATTGTTGAGATAACAATTGAAATATTATTAAAATCAACAAGATACTTGATAATTATTGTAATTACTAAGTTTTAACACTAAAATGGCTCGGGGAAAAGCACTTAATCAAAACTTAAGAAAGTCCATAATTAAAGTGCATAAGAATGGGATTTCGGCACGAAAAATTTCAATTTCACATTCGACTCTGGGATGGACAGTTTAAGATTATTAATTTGTTTATAGAAAATATCAAATGCTTGAGATTTTACCGTACAATGACAGAAAATGATCGGAAAACTAAGGTTATGTACCACTATAAGAAAATTTACACAAATAGGATTCAAGTTTTATAAGGTAATTTATTTTCGCGATTTCTCTGTTAAAAAGAATTATTGTTTATTGTATTTTTTTACGAGGTCAAAGAAAAGCCTTTGCTTACAAAATCGCAACAGCGTAATAAGATGGAGTGGACCTGATGAGTGTGCAAAGTTAGTTGATACAATGCCTAATAGAATCAGAGCTTTATAGTCAATTAAAAATCAGCTTAACTGCGTTTTTTTTTCAACAAAATCAAGTTTGATAATAAAATATTTTAACAGTCTTGATAGTCGTTAGAATTAAAATTAGTAATAAACTATTATCAATATATTCGAGTGATTGTCTATTGTATTTTCTAAAAGAAATGTAGCGAGTACAGCTCTGTTCCGTCTGGAACAGTCGACGCGTCATAGTGTGTAGCACGTTCACTGCTGTCTCATACGCAATAGACAAGTCCTAACCTGTTCGCTCTGCGTCATGTGTTCCAGACGCTCTCGTATATTTTAGAAAATCTTGTTCCAGTATATAAGGAAGAGTTTCGGCCGGGAACAGGCATTCAGTATTTGAAGTGTGTACAGTGCAAGTCGTTGCTAAATACTTTGTTGTGAATATAAATACGTGTTGTATATAAATATATGTCTTAGTAGTTGTACTACATTATTTTCGTTTTAAATAAATATTTTATTAGTGTTTTCATTACTCGTGTTTTATTTAATAATAAACTTCACCGAAACCGAATTTGTAATAAACGTTACAATTGGTGTCAGGTGTGGGGTTGTGTTTCGTGAATTAAAAGTGAAATTTAAGTGCAAATAAATAAAAATGGGGTTGAAAATTGTAAATCTGAGTGATTTAAAAGTGACTGACCTCAAGAGAGAATTAAAAGAACGTGATCTGGATACTACAGGTGTTAAAGATGAGATGATAGTAGAACGTAATATGATGTCAGGGTGCTAAAATAAAACTCTAAAACTAGATTAACAAAATATATAATTACCCCGAATATTATTACAATTCACGCTTAAACCTAGTTTCCTGTTGGTCCGGCTGGAGTGCCCTGAAAAGAAAGAAACTACCATGAGCTCAAGCATTCTACGCGGCCTCGCTACCACACACAACTCTCATTTATTCGTCCATATGCACACAGCATATTAGGATCATACCAGGACGAACAAAGAACCTCTCGCTCCGCGCACACAGCTTGGAGTACGAGAGCTGCACACCATGATTAACAACCGGGTGGCACAGGCACCGGATAACACACAGTACATCACGGACCCCAGAACATCGCTTCACGCACACAGCATGATTACGCGAACCTCGATAACACACAGTACATCGAGAACTTGCCATCTTACACGAGCGGCTTAACACAAGGCTTCAGGTGAAAGAGTTGAAAGCCGAGCTGAAACTCTAAACACCACCTCACCACTCAAGATGCAAGCGAAAGTTGGGCTCCTGAACTCAAGCAGGGCACCGTTGGCACCAGGCCGGTAACTGGCGCGTCGTTGGGCGAACTCGGCTGCCTACCCCCCACACAGCAAGTTAACAGGTCGGCGTCGCCATAAAGGAATAAGGATTTAGTGTTAGGATATCATATCATATCAACATACTCAACAATTGCGCTCACACGCTCACACTCTTACACACTCACAGGCTTACACGCTCAGTGAAACTCACCGTAATCGCCTGCAACGTAGTTCACTACACAATACCACAATCTAAACACAACTGTTCAAAACAACAGCTAAGAACAAACTGAAAAAGGAATTACACCTAACGTAAATTAAAGACTACATAACCGTCTGCTGGTGATGATCTAAGCCTAATTAATCTAGTCAAAATTAATAATAAAATAGTTATTTAATACCTTACAGAGCATAATCGCTGACAGTTCGTCCATACTGAAAAAAAGTTCTCGTCCTCGAGAAGTTACTCTTGAGTCGTTACATCAACATCTGAGGCGATTTCCTGACTCAGAAGCTGTTGTACTGTCTGATGTTATGTAAGGCTTCAACACGGGAAGACAACAACACGGGATGGCACAGTGGTAGAGTGCTAGCCTCTGGAAACAGAGGTCGTGGGTTCGAATCCGGGTCGGGTTGAGATTTTTCTCATCCAGCCTTGATCGGTATCCACTCCCGCATCCATTCCAAGTTGGGACATATTAACTTGGCATCCCCTAGCTAACGGGCACCGGCTAGGGGATGTAACAAGGGCTTGCGCGGGTTGGCTGACAACACACATTACAGTAAGGTAAAACGTGGCAATTGTAAGGAAAAATTAGTAGTGTGTGTTCCAAGAAGTTACCTTAGGGACATAACCAAAAAATGGTTCAAATCCCGAAACATATATACTATACTACTATACTATACAACTGTTCAAAACAACGGCTAAGAACAAACTGAAAAAGGAATTACACCTAACGTAAATTAAAGACTACATAACCGTCTGCTGGTGATGATCTAAGCCTAATTAATCTAGTCAAAATTAATAATAAAATAGTTATTTAATACCTTACAGAGCATAATCGCTGACACAGGCAAGAAAAGTATACTCCAAGAACGACTTCGTCAATTTTTGGTTGAAGCAGGAGAAATAGCGGATACTTACGAATCCAAAATTCCGAGCGATTTGGACTCCAGAAGCATGGAAGAAAATTCCAAAAATCTTAAAGAACTTATGGAAACTAAATTTGAAGAAAATTCCAGGAAAACAGAAGAAAATTCTAGAAGTTTGGAAGCCAAATTGGAAGAGAGTTCCAGGAATACAGAAGAAAATTCAAAAAATCTGAAGGAAGAACTTATGGAAAATTCCAGAACCTTGGAAGCCAAATTAGAAGAAAATTCTAGAAGCTTGGAAGTTAAATTTGAAGAAAGTTCTAGAAGCTTGAAAACGAATTTGGAAACTAAATTTGAACAGAAGTTTGAAAAATTTGAAGAACATTCGAGAAATTTTGAAGAAAGATTTAAAGTAAAATTTGAAGAACATTCGAAAAATTTTGAAGAAAAATTTGAAGACAAATTAAGAAATGTTAAAGAAGAAATAGAGGCAAGATTAGCAACATTGAATCAGTCATTGATTCACGAACAGCATAATGTCAAACAAATTAACGACTTGATTGAGAAAACGCCATATAGTGAACAGCCATTGAATAACGAGAAAGTTGAAGATTTAGAGACAGAGGGGAAAGAATCACTGCGTAGATTCCACATGAAACCACCACAGTTTGATGGCAAGGTATCTTGGCCTAATTATTACGCCCAATTCGAAGCTGCGACAGTATTTAATGGGTGGTCATCATCTGAGAAGGCAACGGCCTTGATAATTGCGCTGCGTGGTGACGCAGTGGATATATTACAAACAATATTTCCAGAAGAACGGCAGAACTATCATCAACTAGTTAAACTCTTGGAAATGCGTTATGGACACGCACATCTGCAGCAAGTGTATCACTCGCAGCTGAGAAATCGCTGTCAGAAATCAAACGAAAGTCTACAAGAATTTGAATCTGATATCGCTCGTCTAGTTCGCCTGGCGTATCCTGACACCCCAGATAGTGTGTTGGAACGACTGGCTGTGCAAGGATTAATCGATGGTCTCCGAGATAAAGAAACCAAGCGGGCCCTGATTCTGACTCGTTCGAGTAACCTGTCCATTGCCTTGGCCAGCGCATTAGAATTCGAGGCGGCAGAACACGCTTCAAGACGACAAGGAAATATTCGTACAATAGAAGGCGTGGAGGAAGAACACAGTGAGTCTACAGAAGAAACAGTACGACGTACGACGTGTTGACCGAGATATTGCCAAAGAAAAGACAACTTCGATGTTGGAACTGCGGTGAGCTAGGGCATGTGCGAAGCCGCTGCGGGGAACAAATAAAGAACAAGGCAGCGGAAAACTAAAGCGGGTCGACGCAAGGGGGCGAACGTCGATCCATCATCAAGATGCCCTGAAGCTAACTGGTCATGTCGCATCCCTACAACCTAGACTAGACGGGAATCCACATACCTTGCTGATTGATACAGGTGCGATAAAAAACATCACCAGTCCTGAGTTATCCTCTACCCAACGGGGACTTCATATTGGATACAGATGCCAGCAATGTCGGAATCGGCGCCGTCCTATCACAAGTTCAAGATGGACAAGAGAAGGTCATCGGCTACTTCAGCAAAACTCTGTCGAAGCCGGAGCGTAACTACTGCGTCACCAGGCGAGAATTATTGGCCGTAGTTAAAGCCGTTGAACACTTTTACAAATACCTGTATGGAAGGAAATTCCTGGTGAGGACTGATCATGCGGCGTTGAAGTGGCTGCTACAATTCAGGAATCCGGACGGGCAGGTAGCAAGATGGATCGAACGGCTACAGGAATATGATTTCGTCATCGAGCATAGGGCCGGAATTAGTCATTGTAACGCCGACGCATTATCAAGACGACCATGCTCAGACGACTGCAAACACTGTACCCGTGTGGAAGAGAAGTTCGCTCCAATCTTACGGACCACAGTGATAGACGACCATTGGCTGACTGAAGAAGTTGTGAAAGACCAAGAAGTTGATCCGGAATTGAAATACTTACTGGAATGGAAGAAAGAAGGCCGAACACCAATCTGGCAAGAGGTTGCACGACACTCGAAAACCGTAAATTCATACTGGGCGCAGTTAAACTCCATTGTTATAGAAAATGGACTACTGAAACGTATCCTGGAAGGTCCTGAGGCTACAGAGCAAAAGATGCAGATCATAATCCCCAGGAAAAGAGTACCAGAGGTACTAATGGAGATTCATGATGGAACTGCTGGAGGACAGTTAGGAGTAACGAGGACAGTACAGAAGTTGCGTGAGCGACTTTACTGGGTTAATTGTCGAGAGGACGTAAAGGAGTGGTGCAAGAAGTGCGTAGTTTGCGCCGCAAGCAACGGACCGCAGAGACGTCGGAGAGCTCCAATGCGTCAATACAATGTTGGGAGCCCGTTGGAAAGAATTGCAATTGACGTGGCCGGTCCATTTCCAGAATCTGACAAAGGAAATAAATACATCATAGTGGTGATGGACTACTTTAGCAAGTTGGTTGAAGCTTATGCGTTGCAAAATCAAGAAGCCGCTACAGTAGCAGAAGAACTTGTCAACCTGTGGATCTGCCGATTCGGGGTACCATTGGAACTACATTCGGACCAAGGTAGAAACTTCGAGTCGTCTCTGTTCCAAGCGATCTGCGAGCTATTGAACATTCGCAAAACAAGAACAACTGCTCTACACCCACAGTCAGATGGCATGGTCGAACGCATGAACAGAACCATCAATAGACACCTCTCCAAGGTTGTCTCCGGCCACCAAAGGGACTGGGATTGTCATCTACCAATGTTCCTGTTAGCTTATCGATCATCCGTTCATGAAACAACAGGACAGACTCCGGCTCGCATCGTCTTTGGTCATGAACTGCGATTGCCCTGTGACTTGAAGTTCGGCAGCAAACCAGGTGAAAATTTAGCTGGCGAAGATTTCGTCACCGAACTTCGGAAGAAGATGAATGACATCCATGAGCAAGTACGCTCCAACATCCAGAGCGCTAGTGACCGAATGAAAGATCAATATGATGTCAAGGCTGAGAATAGTGGATATCAAGCCGGGGATCTTGTTTGGATATACAACCCACAGCGTCGCCGTGGAATGTCCCCAAAGCTACAAAACTCCTGGGAAGATCCCTACGAGGTACTGAAGCGAATAAATGACGTCATCTATCGAATCCGGAAAAGGACTGGAGGAAACGCAAGAGTGATTCATTTCAATCGATTGGCTCCTTTCGCCGGTGACAACAACGATGGCGACTCCAATGAAGCTCGAACTCGACGAATTAATGTGCAAGACCCGGAAACCACCTTTGACGAGTTCATGGCTTCCTATTCTACGGGTCATAAAGTGGTGTGACCAAAGAACAACAGGGAGACTTATTCAAAGTGCCTACCGAATATTCATTGGCGCATTGTGTGGCACAAGATCTACAGATGTCTCGAGAAATCGCCGTGGTTTTTAAGAAAAAGTTCGGCCAACTTGAAAAATTACGGCAACAACATCCATGTGTCGGCACAGTGCTACAGATAGCCGACAAACAGTCGAGCCGAAACAGAAGCATTTTTTATCTGGTGACCAAACATCTGTCCCACGAGAAACCAACTTATCGCGCCGTCTAGGACGCCCTATGTGACATACGAGGTGTGCTGCTCAATCAGGATATTCTAAAACTAGCTGTACCAAAGCTAGGCTGTAGCCTTGATGAATTGAGCTGGAGAATTATAAGAAACATGCTGGAGACTGTTTTTCAATATACCGGAATTGAGATCCTGGTGTGCAGCTATAATCCCTGTGGTTCAACAGTAGTGAAAAGAACTGTGGACTGTTATTTCCACCAAACGTCACAGTGCTCGCGGGGATCAACGTGCAGATATCGGCATGGCGCAGAAAAGTTTCGGGATGAAACATCCTTAAGGAGGGAGCAGTGTAGCGATTACGGCTCTGTTCCGTCTGGAACAGTCGACGCGTCATAGTGTGTAGCACGTTCACTGCTGTCTCATACGCAATAGACAAGTTCTAATCTGTTCGCTCTGCGTCATGTGTTCCAGACGCTCTCGTATATTCTAGAAAATCTTGTTCCAGTATATAAAGAAGAGTTTCGGAAGGGAACAGGCATTCAGTATTTGAAGTGTGAACAGTGCAAGTCGTTGCTAAATACTTTGTTGTGAATATAAATACGTGTTGTATATAAATATATGTCTTAGTAGTTGTACTACATTATTTTCGTTTTAAATAAATCTTTTGTTAGTGTTTTCATTGCTCGTGTTTTATTTGATAATAAACTTCACCGAACCCGAAATTGTAATAAACGTTACAGTAATTAAAAGCGTATCGTGTTTGGTATCAAATTAAATGTTTTAAAGAGGGATTTCCAGCAGAATAATAAAAAATTATAATCGAGTGATTATCAATAGTTTTTCATAAAACTATTTAGAAATGCATCGTGTTTGTATTAAACTAAAGACCTTGATGAGAGTTTTGGAACAAAATTATTAAAATTTAAATCAACTGATTTTCAATTGTTTTTTTTTTCTAAATGGCATTAAAAACATATCTTGTTTGGTATCAAATGAAAATAATTAAATAGAGAGTTCGAACAGAATAATTTCATATTATAATCGTCTGATTGTCAATTGTTTTTCCTAAAAGTCATTAGAAATCTATCGTGTTTGGTATCTAACTAAAAGGTTTGAGCAGAGCTTACGAACAGGACTATTAAAAAATTTAATCAACTGTTTGTTAATTGTTTTTTACCTAAGAATCATTAGAAACATATCGTGTTTGGTATCAAATTTAAAGTTTTGAGAAAATATAAAAGCCAAAAATTGTAACCGACTGATTGTCAATTGTTTTGCGCTAGAAGTTAATGAAAGGTCTAAGAGATAATGTCAAAATAAATCAGCAATGAGTTGATAGCAAAACATTTTCGAAAAATTTGTAAACTGGAATGTAATATAAAGTAACAATTCTAAAAAATATTTTTCTTCAAAGGCTGCGGAGATTAGCTGAGGGCTGATCGCTAGTGTCGAACAATTCTGAATCGCCTATTATAGTTTATTTTATTTTATTTCAAACCTAATAGTTATCAAAACTATTTCCTTTTGCTGCAATTTAAAGTTGAAATTATATATTTTGCGGTAGTAATATAATTTTTGGAATTTTTTGTTTTGTTTATGTAATAAATGAAATGTCGTGTAGGTGGACTGAAATATCGCAAAATTCTATATCTGATTGAATCCCATGCCTCGGCGCGTGGAAGCGATGACGAGGCTTCACGGACCCGACATTTTTTATTCAATTTTAAATGTTCTATAGGTATTTACTAGTTATTACTAATAATAAACTACCTCTATTAACAATTTCATCCACTTATATCTATTATTTTTTTAGTGTTGCACGTTTCACGATCGCAAGCGTACAACTTATAAACCAAGTCATTGGTCAAGATTGATCCGGAAATCAAATAAAAAATGTTATTGCGAGTGTATCAACATGTCTTAACATGCTTACCCATTTCTCATTTTGTTCCTTTGTCAGTCTGACATTGAGTTTGATGGATTTAATGTATATGTAGGGTGATGGCCAATATCTGGGTACCGGCTTGTACCTTGTCGAAAATTCTCAGCTTTTTGATGTTGGCGCTGAACAACATTTGCAAAACTTTATAGTTACGACTACAGTGCGCTTTATATAGGGTGTTTAAAGAAACTATGTATTATTAACCCTTAACTGCATATTACTAAATAATACTAAATTGTGAGGGTGTTATATTTTAAGAGACCCAACAAATGTCTCGCTCATTTATAAACTTTGCAATTTATTTCATATAAAATTATTTATACCGCAATATTTAAACCAAATTTGTCATTTGTATTAAGAGTGGACCCAAAAAAATAAAATAAATTCTTCAATCATTTTCAATTTATTATTGATAGCTGGAATACGGCATACGGCCGAACTTCGGATTGGAAGTAATTGCCGAAGCAAACAATTTATCATTTTTGACAAAACTGTGCGAGAATGAATTCGTTTTTGATAGAACTGTGTGAGAATGTTCATTCCTGCACAGTTCTGTAACTTTTCCTATGGTAACCGAAAATGTGTTTACAATGTACCTCATTTCCCTAGCAACAACAAACATACAATGAGCAGATTTCTAAGTGGTCGTAGAAAAATATATTTTGGATTGAAACCGACAACTTACCGGAGTGTTCCGGTGCCAAAGACCTGGATCAAGTTGATGTAACCCTGCAGGTCATAGGGTTCGATTTGGATGTCGATTTCGGGCCACACGACATCGAAGTTATAATTTAGAATCCCGGATAATTTCATCACTTCGAATCCGATCAGGCCGCGGATAACGTCCGAAGCTTTTATCTGCCCCCTGCAAACAAATTATACCATGAGTCCAGTCCCGATATTGAATATTTATTTTCACGCAACTTTTAAACTAAGTTGATATTTACGCGCACAATTCAGCCCGCGAAATTTAACTTTTTTTAAACAGCGCAACAGACTGGACTGTTAGCTGCTTCGGCGGATTATTCTAAACCAATCAAAAACTTGATTCAAAATACGCTGACAAACAAACAAATGTTTATTTTTCCGGAAAACGTCTTCTTGGTTACACATTCATATTTAAAATAACCATAATTTCGAAATAAAATATGTAATAAGTTTTTAATGAACATAATGTAGTAGAAACAAAAAAATCCACGATTGCTATGAAAAGTTGACAATTTCGCTCTCATTTGTTATCGTAAAGTTGACGGTTTCTATGGAGTAATTGAAAAATAACTTTTTCTACGATTGCTATGAAAAGTTAACAATTACGCTCTCATATATCATCGTAAAGTTGACGTTTTCTGTGGAACAATCGAAAAATATCTTTTTTGCGCGTTTCCAATGGCAACGCGCGAAAAAGACGTTAAATGCGCGCTTATTTCAATAGTTACCAGCAATAGAAACAAAATAGAAACATGTCATATTGACAGTAGACAGAATGAATTTATTTTCAGTACGTATACGTTTTTAAATCAATAAAGATGCAATCGTAGAAAAAAATATGTGTGTATTACGAGCATAAAGTCTTTGTTCCTCTTGCACTATTGCAGCTCTCGCCTTCGGCTCGCGCTGCAATTACCGTGCTCGAGTGACAAAGAATCACTTTACGCTCTTAATACACAAATAACTATTTTCTATAGTCGATATATAAAGTAGACATTTGTGCTTACATTTGTCAACGCAAAATATCTCTATGCCGCTCGTGCGCGACAAAACATATAAACGCTCACTCTTTAAATTTTTAACTCTAAACCAAACGGTCATTGTACGTTGCGATAACAACCAGTAACAAACAATTTTCATTTTTATTGTCCTCGAACGCAGAAAACTTATAAAATTTAATTCTTAAAATAACAAAATATATATTGTGGCGAATGTAGGAAAAGTCTTGTTTGTGTTTCGCGCGCAAATGTCGAGAGATAACCTCTCAATCGATAATGTACCATTTTGCGCTCTTAATACACAAATATCTATCATCGCACATGTCCTCTGACAAATTAAATAGTTACCATGGATACAACATACAAATGAAACAGAAACTTGTCATATTGACAGAACGAATTTATTTCCAATACGTATACGTTTTTTTAATAATCTGAAATGCAATCGTAGAAAAAATTATGTTTGTATCACGAGCGTAAAGTTTGATCCTCTTACACAAAGAACAACTTTACGCTCTCAATACACAATAGTTATTTGTGTATTAAGAACGTAAAGTGAATCTTTGTTACTTGAACACGGTAATTGCAGCGCTAGTTGAAGAAGAGAGCTGCAATAGTGCAAGAGGAACAAAGACACTTTACGTTTGTTAGTTTTTTCTATGATTGCATCTTAGATTATTAAAAAACGTATACATGACAAGTTTTCCTTTTGTTTGTATTCCTGGTAACTATTGAAATAAGTGCACATTTCATATTAGTTTCGCACGTTGCCATTGGAGACGCGCGACAAAGTTATTTTTCGATTGTTCCACAGAAAACATCAACTTTAGAAAAATCGAGCGTTATAAACAACTTTTCATAGCAATCGTAGAAAAATAACTGTTGACCATTGGCCCGCCATTTGTCATTTTCAAGATTCACCCAATCTGATTAAATAATTTCGCACATGCGCTTAAGACACTACAAATAATACAATGCAGAAGAGGCATGTTTTACACTCCAGCCTTCTGAACGCTTGAAATCATTTCGACTCAGTATATAATAAGATAACAGGTGTGTGATTTAGACTAACCATATACCAAGAGCGTCATTGTCAATCGGAAACACAAAATCATTCAAGTGAATGTCATTTTATCCCTTATCAACGAGCTCATCGCGCTTAGCTTCTATAAACTTCTTGATACCGTCTGCGTTGGGAATAAGCAATAAGCGGCTCTGCAACAAACCCTCCTCCAACATTCACCACTGTAACAAACATCATATCAATCAAATAAATAATAATAATCATAACCTCATTTGCATTGGATGTGGTATTCAAGCCCAGCAAATCTCGATAATAAACCTGTTTAAAAAGAACAAAGTTTTATCTGTAACAATTAACATTCAAGTTCGCTAAATATTAGTAATATTGTGTTTAAGAAA